>OLKM01000260.1:156190-273690 GCA_900291075.1 Melanogrammus aeglefinus | reverse complement strand
TCATTTAGTCAACAGGAGCTCAGGTACAAGTGGCAGGAGACATGCTTCCTAACTCTACGGAGCGTGCCATCACTATTGCCGGCACCACCCAGTCCATTATAGAGTGTGTGAAGCAGATCTGCGTCATTATGCTTGAGGTAAGTTGCGCTCCGCAACAAAAAATAGTTTCCATTTGTAAGTCTAATGCAGATAATTGTAAAATGATTGTTTAAATTATAATTTACTGCTTGGGTTGTTCTCCAATATTTATATCAATAGTCGTCAAGGTTGTGTTTACACCCTGAGAAGTATACCCATGTGTTTACGTTTGTTTTGTTTTTTGTGTGTTGAGCAGTCTCCCCCTAAGGGAGTCACCATCCCGTACAGACCCAAGCCTTCAGGATCCCCCGTCATCTTCTCCGGTGGACAGGTACGCTACCTTTTCCACTAATGTTGGCCACCAAAAATATGTCACTTTGGGTCCTACAAGTAATGTGAACAAGCAACGGGAACGAAAAGTAATTTGGCGGAACAGCTGTTGTCCTATTTCACCGACTTTCCTGATGGCCTTAAACTTTTAACAATTTTATCGACACTTTGGACAATGCACCTTTTCAGATGAACAGCAACCTTAACGCCACTTAATAACTCCTCTATTGGTGTGTTCAAGGGGCTTGGAAAAAAGTGGACCTAACAAGTCTGAATGTTTGTTCTCGTTTGTTTCAGGCGTATGCTGTACAAGGACAGCATGCGATTCCACAGCCAGATGTAAGTGTCATAGACTTCAGCATGACCCTAAACCCTTATTAATCGTAAAATAATCATCTCCAATTAATCTGCACTTAAAAAAGCACCTGCCCTGTCTGCGTGTGTGCACAACCACTGACGCTGTAGTCACACCAGAAATGGTAACTGGAATTCAAATGTTGTGCATCTATGCAGGATTTTGGGTAAATATGCATAGAAGTAGGCCAGTTGATAATTTCTCAACAAACCTATCTAATTAGGAATGCAATTGTAAACCTTTCTAAACTGGTGCAATATGCAGTGGCCAGTCAATACTGGTATGACTGCAGTGTTGTTCCTTACGCGAATCCTTGCATCTGTCAATGGCTTTTAAAGTTGAAGTTTGGTTTATTCTTGTTAGTCGAAGCTTTCCACTCATTCACGTGTAACAATCCTCCCTCTTTTGTTCTTGTTCCTTATCTGTCATGTATTGCATTCCATTTCTATTTTTCAAGCATTCTTCCACTGGTTTTCCTGTTTCTCTAGATTTCTATTTCTACTTTTTAGCTAACTTGTCTAGAAGCTGGCATTGACCCACCTCTTTAAATCTCCCTCTTCTGCTAGATGCAAGCTACCGTAGTGCTCCATCTAGAGCCGGCATCCCAACGTTCAATCCCAATTTGTCCCTGAATACTTGTATATGATATTCTGGATCTCAGCATTGGTCTGAGCTGAATTCAGCAGGTCACCCTGCCTGGCAGTGATGACGCGTTATCTTGTAGGGTGCCTTGCTTAGGGATTCAAACATGTGCCTCCCAATCAAGCCTTGTAGCCAGTCAGAGTCTGCCCCCCTTCCAGTTGTGAATATGGAAATGCAACCTGATCCCATAGTTTGGGCTGGTTAACAGCAACAGTCGGACTTCTCCACGACTGCAATCTGCTAAAATAGTTATAAAATGCCCGGTCACTTCACAGCCGGTTGGGATCCACTTGCTGAGGTGTTCAGTGGGACTTGTAGTTTTTAAGCCCCGCCTTGGGAGTTGCGGCCCATTGCAAAGTGTTGAACAAACGGGAGCAAGCCACAGAGTCCCAGAATAACTATTGGATACCCTTGAGGCGAGTGCAAACGCAAGACAAATGGACAGTCTTATGTATGCAGCGTTTTCTGATTCAGGCACTAAAGCGCCAGAATGTCCGTGGGATCTCATTTCCTGCGATTGTCTTATTTTCTTGGCCCTCTTATACTGACTGGACTCTTGTTGTCTGATTTTTCTTCCTTTCTCTGTTCTCCCCCCTCTCTGTGTCTCTCTGTATCCCTGCTCTATCCTCTCACAGTCTTCTTCTGCTGCTATATCCCCACAGCTCACCAAGTTACACCAGCTGGCCATGCAGCAGAGTCCCTTCCCCATCGCCCCCAGCAACCAGGGATTCACCGGTAGGTTCTGGAAAATCTCACTTGACTTTCACTTTTGTTCACCCCCCCCCTTATTGTGGCAGTGAAGCTTTGCTCTTCAAGCTGATATTCCCCAGCTATAAGTTCACATTGAAACTAAATCGAGGTCTTCTGTATTTGAACACATAAATTCATTAACTGTATGAATTCTTAATATTTTTCCAATTACACAATACAACCCATATAAAACATTTTGAAGTGCATATGAATTTGCTTTTGGTTGATATTCCTGAATAGTGCATTTGTCGATGCTTTGAACATGCCATTGAAACCGTGAGACGATGACGTTTGTTCTGGGAAATGTATTGTCCGTGGGTACTATTTGTGTTGTCGTATTGTCTTTCAGGCATGGATGCTTCTGCCCAAACAAGTTCCCACGAGATGACCATTCCAAATGATGTAAGGGCATTGGATGAGTGACTTATGAGTGCTTTAATTTAGAGCCTGGATGAGTCAATCACCTCGAGGGTATTCAAGAGTCACCTCGACCGTAAACTTGGCAGGCACTGCGTTTGGTATTACGCAAGTTTTATACGAGTAAAGGGGACTTGCTTTTCGACTTTGGAGCTGCTTTTTAGCGTCTCGTTGATTAAGAGTTTTCTCTGGAGCCCTATCAGAAACCCGACGGGATAGCGTCGGCTTTAGCTCTGTACAAAGACCCCTCCACTGCATGTCGAAAGCACACTCCGTTCTTGACTCTCTCGTCTCCTCCCCCTCCCCCCCCGCTCGCCACAGCTGATCGGATGCATCATTGGCCGCCAGGGCTCCAAGATCAATGAGATCCGGCAGATGTCGGGCGCTCAGATCAAGATTGCCAACCCGGTTGACGGCTCGTCCGACCGCCAGGTGACCATCACGGGCTCTCCCGCCAGCATCAGCCTGGCCGAGTACCTCATCAACGCCAGGTAAACACAGGTCCCAGGCGCTCTCTGACACGGCTAGCCCGTGGCTCGCCTTTTGGTGTTCAGGGGGGTTAAGAATGGAGAGGGGGCATTCTGCACTTTTTTTTGCTCTTGCTGGGTCAATAGTTATCAGGACCTTCAGAGAAATTGGGAAAGAAAGGGTTTCCATGCATCCAACATACAGGCCAACCTGCTTACTTATAAGCATGCACTAATATCTAATATGCTTTGGATCATTTGAATTGCTCCCACAAATGTGGCATTTCCCTACAGATGCCAAATTTGGTCACGTGGCACATTTCACTATCGGTTACATAATTGTTTTGCCCGTCTTCTGAACCAACATTAAATTACCTCCACATCCTTTTTCTTCTTATGAAAGTAATTCCCCAATTCCTGCTTTATTTTTCTCCCCATTTTTACCATTGGAGGATCCGCTCACCATACAACCCTCCCCCCCATCCCCCCCCTCAGCCCCAACATGCACCAGCCTACCCTGTAACCCATCCCGACTGTGTGTCCCTCTCTTTTTCTGCTTGTCTCTTCTCTCTACAGTGTAGAGTCCTCTAAACCTCCTCCCTCCTCCTCCTCCTCTTCCTCCTCCTCCTCCCTGAACCCCGAACCGACCAGCCTGTGTCCTTCCTCCTCCACCACCAATACCACCACCACCTCCTCCTCTTCCTCTGCTGCTTCCTCCTCTTCCTCCTCCTCCTGTGTGGTGCCCCCCTCAGCCTCCATTCCTCCGTCCTCGTCGGCCCACGGGCCACCGTCCCTCCCTCTTCCCACCTCCTCCTCTTCCTCCTCCTCTTCCACCGACTCCCTGCCCCCTAGCTCTCCTGCGCGTGTGTCCAGCTTGCTCAGTCTCAAGCCCCTCCCCCTCCTGGCCCTCCACGTGGGGGGCGGGGTCACGAGTGGCGCCCCGCCCGAGCCTAAAATTGCCCCAGAGCTGGGCTCCAAGTCCAAGAGGCGAAGGCTGTCCCCGTACTAACGGTGGAAACTACATCTGTGCACTACGGCTACTACTACTAATGCTACTTCTACTACTCAAAGTTACCTGCAGAGCTTTGATCGCTTTTGAATCCGACTGCCTTGTCGCACTCACATGAAGGCATCACGTGCACGCGCACACAGTACATATACTAAAGCCACCAAAACATGGCAACAGCCATGTTTCTAGTTGTAAATAGTCTGCTGTGTCTTGTGCCCTCTTTATTTTATTAAGATTGCTCAGTAAGGTCTTGAAGGGAGTTTGAACATCAGCATGAACGATACCCCTAAATGTATGTTTCCACAGACCTTATTTGTTGTACGCTTTGCTCAGGAAGAACCACTCTTAAGATGTCTCCTCCCTTTTGGTTTCTGACTGATATAACAGCCGGTAGGATTTGGGTGTCATGTTCCCCAGCACCTGTGTACAACCACTATTCAAATACAGGTTGTTATTATCAAGATAATCCACCCTCAGGAATCGATTTTCATGTGCCCCTTTCAAACAGTTTAAAGGCAAATCTCCTGAGGGTTTTACAAAGGACTTTTGTAGCCCTTCTAGGAACCATGTTTTGGTGAATTGGTTATAATGGTGAATATGCACACTTTAGTGCAACGTGATTTATGTAGTGTCCCACTCTAAATTTAGTTGAATCGAAATGATGTTTCTGGAGTGCAAGACATGATGATGGTGTAAATAGTACCTAGAGTTGTTTTGCATGCCTAATTCTCACCCCCCACTCCTGCTTTCTTGCTATGTGTTTGTTTTGTCCGTCTGTTCACTCGCTCTCTCTGTCTCTCTGTTCTCTGTCTCTCTCTCTCTCTCTCCCTCTCCCCCTCTCTGGTGCTCTTTCTCGCTCCTTCCCTAGGCTCTCCTCCGAGGCCACAGGACTGGCAGCCAATTGAAGACACTGCATCTGCACTAGCTCCACGTGTATAGAAACGTATACACGCACACATACACCAATGGCTACCAGTCAATGCAAATATCCAACTTATAAACTTATGTATTACCCTGCCTCTCCCTTGGTTTGAAACACGTCATCTGCCATTCATTTGATCTGGTGTGTTTATTTATTTTTGTTTTTTTTTAGTCAAAAGAAAATATTTGGTTTTTAAATTCGCATTTTGGAGTCCATTTTGGAGGTTTTAAGGATTTAGTTTATTTTTGTTTTCTTCCCCCTTATTTTCTTCTGTTCCCCTCCCTCCTTTCTGTCTTTGCCACCATAAGAGTAGAGTTGGGCAACTCTGAATAGGCATAAGAGTTAAGTGCTGTACAGCCAGAATTGTTCTTTTTGTTTTTTTTCCCTTATAAAAGGAAATGACCAAAAAATGGAAAAATAAAAAAGTATCAAAAATAAGAATAGTGGCTTTTAATATTTCTTTATCCCTTTATTTATTTTTATTTTTTACCTCAGTCTTTTACAATGGCCTAACCTTTTGAACTGTTTCTGAAATGTCTTAACACACACATGAATTAAGAGACATTTTACAGTTCCCAAACCACCACCATGTCACATTTGTCACCCTAGAGGAGTATGTAGCTTGCACGGTCACAGACAAACATTGGGTTAGAAGTATTGATCGCAACACTTTGGGATTGCAACCCTGCAGATTTTCATTCATGTCGTACTGTGCATGTCGCTTCTATCATTTATTTTTTATTTTCCTCGTTCTGTCATTCCTGTTTGTCCCACCTTGTGTCGTCGGCCCAGTGGCCCCTGTATGTTCATTCGTTGCCGGGACGGGGTGGGGTTGGTGTGGGCCAGGGTTTGTCTACGGTGGACGAGAAAAGCAGAGAGTGGTCTTTGCTTCTTTTTGTAGAGACTGATATATAAATATATATATACGACAAAAAAAAAAAGTTGGAATATTTGTTTTAAAAATGGAGGAAATATTTTTTTTAACTACCAAAGTGGATTAATAACTCTAATAACTACGGTTGCTCTACGAATGAGAGGCTGCTCTGAAGTTGGTCACTGAGCTCTGGAAGTAGACGGGCGTTGGGGGGGGCAGTCTGACGCTGGGTTCCTGCTCTTTGCTTTGCTCGAGTCAAGATTTTTATTTTCATTATTTGCAGGAAAGAAACACCTTCTGTGCACGTTTTTTGAGACTGTAGACCCGGGTGCCCCAACAATGTTTTAAAAAAAGAAGATGGCAGAAAAAAAAAATGGAAATGCTGTGAGATTTTTTTTTGTTAGTTGCTGATGAAATAAATTCAAAACGTTCACACAGTCTGCGTTTTGAGTGAACTTTTATTTTAAACTGTTCTCTTAAATATATTTTTTGTACACAATTACAATACACAATGCAGTACTAAAAAAAATATTACAACTTGGTTCAAATCGGCATAAACGGAACATACAAGTACCTCTAACATACAGACACTAGAGGGCAGTATTTTTGCTTTTTGGCAATATTGTATTTTGTTCGAGAATTGGTTTTGGTTGAGGGACAGAACCAGAAGTTGAAGATGAAAGTACTAATATACAGTTAGAAGCTGCCATTATTTAGCTTATTTAGGGATACTGCCAAGTCATTCGCCTGCTCAGTGCTCTGAAGTCGGATTGGGTAGTTGGCAACAAGTCTGCTCATTGAAGGACACAGGAGACATCCGAGTTCATGTTTTGTCTGAATGAGTCCGTGCAGATTGTCAATTGCAAACTATTTCCGAATAATATGCTGGTGTGAGTATGGGGAGGGGACTTCATCACATTTGAGTCTTCAATTTGAGTTGTATTTTACCATTATTTGTAAATTAAGATTGAGTCAAAGTCTATGTTCATTTAAAGGATTATAGGTAATTTTTAATATGAATTTACAAAAAACTAAAGGAAATGTGTGATTTTGTATAGAGCCTCATTGGGCACATCAACCTGTGTTAACATCGTTCAGGAGGATAAAACAATACAATTGAACATTCAAAGTCAGTGTTTTACATATTTGCAGAGTCTATAAAACAAACCTATGGTTGCCAATTTTTGTAAAAGATCGATTGGATCTTTCAAAACCATCATGGTTATATTGGATTTACAAGAAGCAAGATGCATATATAGTATTAACATTCTAGGAATCCCAATTCAAATGATCAGCTTTCAATCCCATAGCTGTCCATTTTAAGAGAAGTTGACGCTTAAGATAATATTGGCTCCAGACCTCATTTGTTAGCTTTCACAAATCTTTTCATATGTAGTTGAACAGTTCACTTTTAATGAACTGTAATTTGTTCGGTTTTGTTTGGTCGACGTTATTTTCACAAGAGTTAAAAAGATAAATTACAATAGGTGAAGTCATAAATACATGATATGCAACCCATATTCTTTGTCTACAAGCATGCTTTTGTCATATGTACATGTCTAGATGTACAAGGTGAGGTTTGGAAAGAGGTATTGCCTTTTTTTTTAATATATCTACAGTCGCACTGCAATACCACAAGTCAGTCCGATATCACGTTGCTTCGACCTTTTAAAGGAAATAGCACAGAGAATACATATTGCTCATCTGTAAAAAGCGTTTCCAGTCTAGTTGATCCAGTGGACGTCCACACACGAACAGGAGCTCTGCTCTAGAATCACACACTCTTACCTTCATGTACAGTAGCGCCTTCTAATTAAAAACATCAGCACCGTTAAATTATTCCTATATTTAAAAAAATTTGTTCATTTTACAATGTAAAATATTTACACTGATATTAAAACACAGACTGTAGAAAATGACAAAATAATCCCTGATATGCAAATATAAATAAAGAATAACGTCTTAACAACAAATGTAAACATTGAAATATTTAGTGAGTATGGAATAAATAAATTGTAAACTAATGACAAGTGAATAACTCAGTGCATAATGTTTTTGGTAAAAATTCTATATGACACTGTGTCTCTACAAAAACAGTAATAAATTAACTGAACTTCAAGCAGCAATGTGAGGGCCATAAACACACAGTTACCTGCCCAATCGGAATTGTAAACAACGATAAATATGTCCAAAAAATACAACATTGCGTGAAATTACATGACAATGTTTTCAGCGTTAACAAATTAGCCAATAGGCTCTATGCACAACTCCACTACTTCCTGGACTTAGTGCAGCTCCTTCATTTCCTGTCTTACATTACTGGACAAACTGATTAATCCAGGTGTGTCTGAGTAGTCACATTGGTCAGACACACCTGGATTAATCAGTTTATCCAATAATGTAAGACAGGAAATGAAGGAGCTGCACTAAGTCCAGGAAGTAGTGGAGTTATGCATAGAGCCTATTGCTGAATATGGAAACCGGGTTGACTCGGGGAGGCCCTTACCAGAAAGGTGATTTCAGAGTTGCATTTCTGCCATGTTGAGAGAGAGGGAGTTTGTGTGTGTGTGTGTGTGTGTGTGTGTGTGTGTGTGTGTGTGTGTGTGTGTGTGTGTGTGTGTGTGTGTGTGTGTGTGTGTGTGTGTGTGTGTGTGTGTGTGTGTGTGTGTGTGTGTGTGTGTGTGCGCGCGAGAGGGAGCCTGCTGCTACCTACGACAAAATGTTATCTCCTCTCTGCAGGGGGTCTACAGTGATGGATGCAGTCCTATTTAGTCATGTGTCCTTTTGCATTGGATTTTTGTTCTGCTTGTCCAGTGCCACGACCCGTACACCTATACACCCGCCTCAGGAGTCCAGTTTGGTACCTTGTTGTTGGCTGTGGAGAACCGCCCCTCTGTGACCTCAAGCAAACCCTGTGTATTCTCAACGTGGTAGAGGGTCCTCGTCAGGTAGCCCGAGGTTTGGACGGGCTCCGCTGGGATGGGGTTGGTGGTGTTTTGACGGACGGTGGTGGTGGTGGTGGGGGGGGGGGGGGGGGTCTGTTCACCATTGAGCGGGGGGGCAGCCGGGCTCTGCGCTGCCTGAGTGGTCCAGCTCTGTGCTGTCACAGTCTGAGTCGTCGTAGAGAACCTGCTGCACAATCACATCACAGTGACCCTTTCATTAGCATAGAGACAGAGGAGCACTGTGTCGCTTTCACATTGTGTATGCAGGTTCACATGCTTCGGTCATACTGGATACCTTTTTAACTACAGTCCTGTTTGCACACAATCCTTATTGGCAGTGTGAGATCGATTTTGCATCTTTCTGTCTGTATCTATCCATCTTTCTATCTATCCATCCTTATCTAGTCATCCACCCATCCATCCATCTATTAACTCATCCATCAGTATCTAGTCATCCACCCATCCATCCATCTATTAACTCATCCATCCTTATCTAGTCATCTACCCATCCATCCATCTGTTAACTCATCCATCCTTATCTAGTCATCTACCCATCCATCTATTAACTCATCCATCCTTATCTATTCATCCATCCATCCATCTATGAACTCATCCATCCTTATCTATTCATTCACCCATCCATCTATTAACTCATCCATCCTTATCTATTCATCCATCCATCCATCCATCTATTAACTCATCCATCCTTATCTATTCATTCACCCATCCATCTATTAACTCATCCATCCTTATCTATTCATCCACCCATCCATCCATCTATTAATTCATCCATCCTTATCTATTCATTCACCCATCCATCTATTAACTCATCCATCCTTATCGTCATCCACCCATTGATCTATTAACTCATCCATCCTTATCTAGTCATCCATCCATCCATCCATCCATCAGCGTAGCCCTCCTGGGGTCTCCCTCCGTCCCCCCTACCTGGTAGCTGTTGTGGTCTGTGGTGAGCTGGGTCTTCACCTGCTGCAGGGCCGCCTCCTTCTCAGACAGCCCGTCGGAGGCCAGCTGCTGTGGGTCGGCGGGGATCTCGGAGCCCTGGGAGAGCAGGTCATCGCTCTTGTCGTCCAGCCGCTCGTCCGTGTTGGTGCTGACCACGTCGGGCGTGCCGCTGTGGGAGTGGTCCGTGGTGTTGCCCTCCTCCTCGCCGTCCGACACCGACAGGTTCTCCGAGCTGAAGGTGGACAGCGACTGGCACTTGGTCATGCTCACCGGACGCCTGGGGGAGCGAGGAGAGCACGGTGAGCCGGGGGCTTCTTTTCCCACTGATATCCTGATGGTTTGACCGTGTGCTCTGACGTTATGTTTGGGGTGCTTTTTGGTGTATGAAACAGATGCGAGCGCAGGAATACGGGATTGCTGAGGCATCGCTATGTCAGTGGCTCCCTGTGCGGTGCTGCGTTAAAACAACACGATTCTGTTGGCTTTTCTGGGTTGTGCGTAAATATAAAGTGAAATTTGTGCTCTGTGTGCTTTAGGCTTCAGGATGAATCACAGTATTGTATCAGGTAGGCATAAAACATCTTTTTACATGTCATCACAACTGGTGAAATTAGGTCATAGGAAAATACATGAAAGAAATTAGGTAAATAATAAATCACAATATAAGAGCCATCAGGTAGTCATGACCAATGCATTTATATTCTCATACTCATAACATGCTTCCCTTGAAAGTGCTGCTTTTATTTGGGGGTTGGTAAATGTTCAAGGCAAGGTAATGATGTTTTTCTCCACTAAATGGAGAGAGTAAATTGGCGGACATAGAGCTTGGTACAGACAATAGTTAGTTCCAGTTTACGTTGAAGCATTTAGCAAACCCTCACCGTCTCCGTGGCAACTCCACTTCGCTGTCCACTTCTCCCTCCTCCTCTTCTGAGGACAATCCACGTCTCTGTGAATTTAGATCAGCCATGTTGAAGTGGAAAGCTTTTTCAATCATTCAGCATGCACATCCTGCTTGACCGGCCACTCGACCTTCTGTGGCACAATGCGATGCTGATGACACTTAAAGTCCATCAGACACGTCGGACAATTACAAGTGTCCGGTGTATTTAATTGGCTCTCAGTCAAAAAACATCCTTCCATCTGTTTGTGATTCCGATTCTGAGCAAAGCAAGTACATCGTTTTGGTGCATCGAGGAGAATGGGACTACTCACAAAATGATCGAAGAACCAAAACCTTTCAAATATAATCTCTATTACCTGGAGTCCAAAGAGCGACGCAGAATTGTGAACATAATAAACAATAAATAATATAGGTCTTGTCACTATGTATGCAATGAAGCTCTATGAGAATATTGTTCTATAGAAGTGATTGGATAACTAAATATATAATGGAGCTGTATGAGTATATAAATCTGTTTCAACTATTTATAATGGAGCTCTAGTGAGGGTATAGTTCTGTTTTCTCTCTATATACTGAAGCTCTGTGAGGGTATAGTTCTGTTTTCTCTCTATATACTGAAGCTCTGTGAGGGTACAGTTCTGTTTTAGCTCTATATATTGAAGCTGTGAGGGTATAGTTCTGTTTTCTCTCTATATATTGAAGCTCTGTGAGGGTATAGTTCTGTTTTAGCTCTATATACTGAAGCTCTGTGAGTGTACAGTTCTGTTTTAGCTCTATATACTGAAGCTCTGTGAGTGTACAGTTCTGTTTTAGCTCTATATACTGAAGCTCTGTGAGGGTACAGTTCTGTTTTAGCTCTATATATTGAAGCTCTGTGAGGGTATAGTTCTGTTTTAGCTCTATATACTGAAGCTCTGTGAGGGTACAGTTCTGTTTTAGCTCTATATACTGAAGCTCTGTGAGGGTACAGTTCTGTTTTAGCTCTATATATTGAAGCTCTGTGAGGGTACAGTTCTGTTATCTCTCTGTATACTGAAGCTCTGTGAGGGTACAGTTCTGTTTTAGCTCTATATACTGAAGCTCTGTGAGGGTACAGTTCTGTTTTGAGCCCACCTGACTGCGGGTGACGGCCGCCCGGTACAGCAGCGCCGACGGCGTGAGCCTCTGACTCCGGGGCGAGCGCATGATCCCCGCCGTCACCTCCTCCTTCTCCTCCCCGTCGTGGTGGTGGTGGTGGTGGTGGTGGGGCAGACGGGGGTTCCCCATGGCCGAGGACCCCCGGCTGGCCGTGGTCACCGGCCCGGCCGCCGCCCCCCTCCCGCAGGGGGAGTCGGGGCTGCTGGAGAAGGGGACGGAGGCCGCGTCCTCGCTAGGCGTGTTGCTGCGCGGAGGGGGCGTCTCCGCCCGGTCCTCAGCTCCTCCCCTCCTGCCCACGTCACCCGGGCGGCCCCCCGGGTTCGCCCTCCTCCCGTCTTCCCCTCCCTCCCCTCCTCCTCCTCCCTCCCCTCCCCCTCCCCCTCCCAGGCCGGCGGAGGCGCTCTGGCTCCCCCCTCTCTCCAGGCCCACTCCCGTTTTCCCGCCTCCGCCGCGACCTTCGACCTCCAGCGTGGAGGAGATCAGGTCGGGGCTGGAGGAGGACATCTTCTTGAGCAGCAGGTCGTGCTGCAGGCCGCGCAGGGCGGCGCTGGGGTCCAGATGCTGCTTGCTGCTGGGCACCGAGGTGGAGGTGGAGGTGGAGGTGGAGGTGGTGGTGGTGGTGGTGGTGGTGGCGGCGGCAGAGACCAGCCCCAGGGAGGACGACAGCGTGGCCTTGAGCTGGGCCAGGTCGCCGCTGCTGCCCTTGCCCGCCTTGCGGTAGCGGGGCTTAGCGCGGCGCGAGCGGCCAGGTGAGGTGGAGCCCTTGGTGGGGATGGTGACCTGGGTCATGGAGGAGTCCAGCTTGGGCAGGATCACCTCAGACTTGAGCAGGTCCGGCCTGTAGGACGGAGGCAGATATATCACATCATTTTGATGTTGTGCAACACGGAGGACGCACCAAAAAGAGAAAAGACTAAAAGATACATCTGCTTTATTCTTGCTCTCTTTTTATGATATAATGTTATTTTATTGTTACATTATATTATTATTGTTGTGATTATTGTTCAGAATAATACTCATCCCTGAAATATATACTTTAAACCACTTCATAAGCTTTGACATTTTTTTCCATTGTTTCCTTTTTGAAACTTGCTGAAGAATCGTTCATGTTTCTCCCCCATGCCCAAAGAGACCTTTTGAATTGAATTGAACCAAATCAACACACACCTCTTGCTGTGTATGGGCAGTTTCTGGGGGACGTTGCGCTTCTTCATCAGCTTCTCCATGGAGTTGGACGAGCCGCTCTGCCTGGAGCTGTGGTGCTTCTGGAAGACGCCGGGGTACTTCTTGTCCAGAGATTGCTCCCTCCTGCAGGTCACACACAAACACACACAAACACACACACACATAATAGTCATCAGGGCCCTCAAAGGTCAACGAGTTAAGTAGATGTCGGGACATTTTACTGACCCCTATTGACCCTATTTAACTTATTGCAGTCCCAATCTGGTAATTAGGAGGGCGCATAAATCAACTTCCCTCCACGAAAATCTGATTACCGTAATTTTCGGACTATAAGCCACTTTTTCCCCATTTTTCGAGTCTGCGGCTTATATAACGGTGCGGCTAATCTATGGATTTTACAGGTTACAGACGAGTCCACCGACTTTAACTCTATGGGCTCTATGACCGGTCCGCGCCGCAATTTTCCGTCTCGTAAACGGTCGTTGCCATTCAAACCAAACATCCTTCACATTCACCGAGCGAACATTATGAAAGTAAAATGCACATTTCTCGCAAAAAATGTTTACATAAACTCATTTAATGGCGTAACTATGTTACTATTTCCACCCAGAATAAAGAAAGATGTCGGCCGTATGCTTCTGTGCAAGCGTCACTGCTCTCTGCCAGTGACGTCGGGTCAAGCTCAACGCTGATTGGGCAACGCGTTACACCCGCGGCTTATAGTCCAGTGCGGCTTATCTATGTACACATCATTCAATTTAGCTGCTGCGGCTTATACTCAGGTGCGCCTTATAGTGCGGAAAATACGATATTACAATCTTAATGAATTGAATAATGAGTATCTAGGATTTTTTTAAAAGCTATTTGCAATCCTGCAATCCCATTGAAAAAAATCATAATTAATTTTATTTCTTAAACTGCCATGTGTGACGCGTCATCATAAATCTTGGCGCCACCATCAACAATACAACGCGCCTATCTGCACACACTGATTCTCTCCTCATCCAGCTGGTACTGGGCCCGTGACCCGCTCTGAGCACACTGTGTATCAACGTCAGGCGTCCCTACTTGAGCAGCTCTTTCTCCTTGAGCTCCAGCTGCAGCATGACGGCGTTGAGCTCCATGTACAGGTTGTTGGCTCTCTCCAGCTTCCTCTCGTAGTGCTCCCGGATGTCCAGCGCATGCCTGCAGCAACCCACACAGCACCGGGGGGGGGGGGGGGGGGGGGCGACACGTAAGGGACAGTGTAGCTCGTACGCTAACGCTGGGAGTCCATGGACCCGCTCTGTGCACTCTGTGTAATGATACAGGCCATTTGGTGAATGCTGTTAGCAGGAGCGTTTTATGTTATTGTGGGTGCAAGCATTTCTTTGCATGGTGGTGCCTGGTTCGAATCGACCCCCCCCCCGCCGGCCCCCCCAGCCCTACTATCAGTGTTACTATTCATGGGCCGTGCTCGTGCCTCTAACGACGGAGCCACGCAGCACCGTAACACACGGGACCAGAGTGTCCGATGTGCATTGTGTTAGTGGTGTAGTGGGGGACGCGTGACATCATTGCTATGCAATGAATGGGGTCCATATGAGCACTGCGGCAGCGGACACAGGGTTGACTATGTACATCTCAACCGTCCATATTACGACGACTCGTACAGTATATATGTATATATTTTCCCCAAAGCATGGTTGAGTGCTTGATTCTGATTGGTTCAAAACTTTAGTATGTGCATTCATTTACAATAACAAACTATTTACCAGCACCGCTGAAGAATATGAGCATGTAAGCTAATTACATAAATAAAACAGAATATATATAATATTACAGAGGAAAGTAACTTATATCTAATCATTAGTCAATCAAAATGATATAGGGGGGATAAGCTCTCTGGGCTTTCCCGTATTGGAACATGAATGAGCTCACGATGTGTGTGACTTAATATTGAGTCCATCCGTGTAGTGTCTGTAGGGGGGGGGGGCTCACCTCAGCTCCTCCCTGCGCCGGATGATCAGCTCCTCGTCCAGCCGGTGGAGACACGTCCCCTCCGACTTGATCTTCTCAAAGTGTTGCCTCACCTCCTCCCGCCACTCTGCCTGCACACGCACACGCACACACACGCACGCAAACGCACACACACACACACACAAACCACACACCCCGTCAGAGCCGTAACCCACAAACAGAGACCTTGGAAGTCCTGTGTGTGTTTTTTTATCCATGCAAATATTTATACAAAATGCACAACTTTGGTCATCTTAGCGCACGTGGTGTGTCTGTGTGTTTTTTATCGGCCTCTTTCACAATGCAAGCAAAGGTGGCTCATATGTGCCTCGAATCAGGCTTCATCATGACTACTTTGTGAAAAGCACAAATCACGTGGAATCACATATTTTCAATTCTGCATGGGCCACTATCACGCGTCGTCCTGACTCAGACACAGGTCTCATTCGGTGCCATGTGACCCTCATGTTCATCACAATTCTGCCCTGGCGAGAGGCACCCTGAATACAGATAGGGAGCACGGCTGCGATGGAGGTGTTCAGTGGGGGGACGGTGTGTGGATATTAGTTAACAGTAGTGATGTAGCATAAAGCAGCCGTTGACATCCTGCCATTTTGGATGAAGCCATTCCCGACCCCCGACCCCACCACTCCTGGCTCCGACACCGCGGCCACACACACACTCCCATAGGGAAGGCGCTGACATTGCTCTGCAGAAAGGCCTCAGAAAAGAGCAGTGGGGAGCAGAGTCCTCCTCTCCCCCGGGCTCCCGCTGGCCATCCACTTATCAATGGACCCACACACACACACCTCCGTCTGGCCTTCCCCACGGCAGCGTGCGGTGTGTGGCCATTTCTTTTTATTATTGTTCTTTTGAGCCTTCAGGTCTATTCAGACGGTGACAAATTCACACTGCTATCTGATATCTGCCACATTTAAAAAAAAAAAAGAAGATCCTACAGCCAAACAAAGAAATCGGATCTGAGCAATAAATCTGGATTTCAGCACCACAGCAACTACGGACGAACATAAACCCAAACAGACCATCTTGAACGTCGGATCTATTGGCGAGTGTGATCATTTATGGATGTATCTATCCATAACCATACTCCCGTATAATTTCTTCTCCTCAAACTGAGCAGCAACAAGCACAGCGCCAGCATTTGTGTCCCATGAGGGCCTAAAAGATTTATTTTTTATAATCCTATTTCTTATTCTTATGAGCCCAACTAATAAGACTAATGTGTTGTCATCCCCCCAGAAACCATTCATGGTGAAAAGTCTTTAAGGCTTCCATTAGAAATGGGCGTGACAGATGTTTCAAACCAAACGAGGCCCATCTGCTGTGAAATCTGTCCTCAGTGGACGGCCATGAAAATTCAATAGACTGACATCACATGAAGGGAAAAAAAAACACACAAACACAGAGTGCTGCATTGGCATATTTTGGTACACAGTCAAGCGTGACAGCCTTTCAGCCTGTCAAAAAAAAGGGCGAAGAGCTTTACCAAAGTGAGCGTGTGTGTGTGTGTGTGTGTGTGTGTGTGTGTGTGTGGTGTGGGTGTGTGGTGTGTGTGTGTGTGTGTTTGTGTATGTGCGCACACGCTCACACGTGCATGCTTTGTGTGCTCCCATCTCTTGGTTTTCTTATTAAGCTAATGGACTTTGGGAGCACTTTACTATTCCTACAGTCTTCTCTTCCTACAGTTCTATCTCTCTCTCTCTCTCTCTCTCTCTCTCTCTCTCTCTCCTCTCTCTCTCTCTCTCTCTCTCTCTCTCTCTCTCTCTCTCTCTCTCTCTCTCTCTCTCTCTCTCTCTCTCTCTCTCTCTCTCTCTCTCTCTCTCTCTCTCTCTCTCTCTCTCTCTCTCCCTGTCTCCCTCCCCCCCTCTCTCTCTCTCTCTCTCTCTCTCTCTCTCTCTCTCTCTCTCTCTCTCTCTCTCTCTCTCTCTCTCTCTCTCTCTCTCTCTCTCTCTCTCTCTCTCTCTCTCTCTCTCTCTCTCTCTCTCTCTCTCTCTCTCTCTCTCTCTCTCTCTCTCTCGCTCTTTCGCACTACTTCTCCCTCACTCTCTCTCTCTCTATCTTGGCCACATTATTCTTCTCTGCCTCTGACCATTAAAACGATCAATACACTCCACTGGCAAATACTTCACACTAACGTCACAAGGAAAAAAATCCATTATAGACGGGGAGGAGATGGTTGTGTGTGTGCGTTTTTGTGTGTGTGTGTGTGTGTGTGTGTGTGTGTGTGTGTGTGTGTGTGTGTGTGTGTGTGTGTGTGTGTGTGTGTGTGTGTGTGTGTGTGTGTGTGAGAGGGGGGTTTGGGGAGTGAAATGAAGGATCTAAAAGCACAAGGGGGTAAGACACAGGAGGTAAGGGAGGGAAGAGGGATGGTTTGTGTTTTGCATCAATAGATACAATCAAGGGAGGAGACAGCAGGCTGCACACACTACCGATTTTGTGTGTATTCACATGCTCTCTTGCTCGCCCTAATGAGTGTGTGCATGTGTGTGTGCCTGTGTATGTGTGTTTTTGTGTGTGTGTGTGTGTGTGTGTGTGTGTGTGTGTGTGTGTGTGTGTGTGTGTGTGTGTGTGTGTGTGTGTGTGTGTGTGTGTGTGTGTGTGTGTGTGTGTGTGTGTTTGCGTGCGTGTGTGTGTGTGTGTGCTCAGTAAAGGGGTCTGCAGGGCTACTACACGGAGGCCTTGGTAATTACGATCACGTCCATTGCCCGGACTGTTGTCCTTCAGACCGGTGGGTTTTACTAGGCAGATAAATCTCCTGGCAGCAGACAGCCGGCTGATTGGACGAGAGGGGTTGAAGGAAGCCAATGGTGAAGAACAAGAAGGAACGCACATCGTCTCGATAAGAGAGCCCTACCGGGGTCGGAGGAGAAATCCGGGGCTTTCTGACAGCTCTTTGATTAACAGACGGTGAGGGACAATACGTTTAGATAAGCCGCGTTCACAGGGTTTGTCTCCTAACTGACAGGCCATGGATCCAATTTCCCTCGCGCCTTCTAAATTAAAATGACACCGTGCGTTTGACCTTTGTCTCCCCCCCCCCCCCCCCCCGCCCCCCCCCCCAAGTAGGAGGGGAGAAGCCTACCTGAGTTTGGAAGTAGGTTTCCTGTGGGGTGGACAAGATGTCTGCCGAGGCGATGTCGAGATGCAGCAGGATCTGTCTGAATGATGGCCTGTTCCTGGGCTTGGAGCTCCTGTGGAGCACGGAGAGAGACTGTTGGTCAGAGACACTACGATAACATCTGAACAGAGATTTAGCTATAAATACAATGACCCACTACTGAGAATGGTTCACTAATCAACCGTGTGAGCGTAGAGGCCTTTGGTGTGCTATATTAGGCCTACTGTGTTGAAATGAATTGCAGTTCATAGGAAACATGCCTCTTTATCGACTCGCTTGTCTTCACTGCACAAATGACCTGCCTTTTATTTAAATGTCTTTATTGTCTCTCTCACCGCCACCAGTAGCTCTGCAACCACCCCCACCACCATCCCCTCCCCTCCCCTACCGCCATCACCTCCACCACCCTCACCACCAACGCACCACCACCATCCCCCACCGCCATCACCTCCACCACCCTCACCACAAACGCACACACACACCATCATCACCAACACCAACACTAGCACCACCACAAATGCCCCCCCCAGCACCAACCCTGCCCTGCTCACCAGCACTGCCTCAGCAGAATCTTGAAGCCGTCTGGGCAGGTCTCGGGGACGGGCAGCTGGAGGCTGTTGTTGCCCACGCCCCAGATGATGGCCGAGGAGTCCACGTCCTTGTAGGGCACCTCTCCGGTCAGCATCTCCCACAGAACCACGCCAAACGACCTACAAGAGGTCAGGACACACACACACACACACACACACACACACACACACACACACACACACACACACACACACACACACACACACACACACACACACACACACACACACACACACACACACACACACACACACACACACACACATCCGCCGGCGTCAGACACCATTATGAAGAGACAGAGCGTAGAGGCACCTTCAACAGCTTCTTTTTTACTGTTTTGTTCTTCAGTATAAATCTCTGCTTTATTGGTGAGTTCTTAATGCTTAGCAGTCTTAATGGCTACGTATGACTAGAAGAAGAAGTGTTGCTGGTGTCTTCCTTTGCACCCACCCACCCACCCATCATTTATACTAGTGTTTTGGTGCTACTGCAGTATGCCTAGTAAGAACACTCCACATTGGTCGGTTGATGGGGGGACTGAAAGAGAATGACCTGGGGTGATACTGGTGAAAGACCTTATCGGGCAGTATGCTCCCGGCAAGCCTATTTTTGTCTAAACATAATACTTATTAAATGAATACTTATTAATTCAGGAAGTGATGCAAATGGATGTATGTAATTCAAATATATCACAAATAAGATAAGACTCAAATAAGTAATTTAAATGATAATACTCACTGAATATATTCAGGCCAACTGTACACATGCATCGATTTTTTTTGTACATAGTATTTACAACCACAATAACAAGTCCAAAGTAGCTACTCATCATATCCTATGGAGTCCATTCACAGCAATTTGTGTTATATTGTGCCCTGCAATGTTTACGTTTGAATATGCAGAGTATCTTCAGCGTGCAAGGACCACACTATTGTTGGGTAGCAGACACAACGACTCCAACCCAGGGGAAGGTTACTAAGGAAAGTTTGTTGTTGATGGCCCGTTACGGTTACCATGGGGACCAACCCACGCAACCATAGCGTCCTGTAGAATGCAGGGGTGTGTGAGAGGGGTTGTAAATACAGTGCCATCGTTTTCGCGTTCAGCCTTCCACTCAGCATTAGCTCTGCCATGTCTTTTAAGGAGATTGCTTTTGTTTAGTGCCTCAGTTAAGCGATGTTAGAGGTAAAATAAATGACAGCTATTGGAGGCCACATGTTATGTCGATAGCGAGCCAGACCCATATCTTTCACTTTAAAGACCATGCCGCTGCCATTTTGCCTTTTAATGTCATTTTTGACAGCCACCGTTTAATGTGTTTACAGTTTAATACAGTTCAGCACAATACAGCTCCACTGTAAGTGTACACGGTAAACATGCACTGCATGCATCATTATAGATTAAATATATACGATATTGTAGGAGAAAGAAAAATGAATAGGGTGACATCATGTTTCAATGCACACTCACTTTACCTTGCCTCCTCCCTAAGTGATTTGGTTCTTTTATTTTGATCAGTCGTGACATTTTTTGAGATTCAGAAATTTTAGATGCATATTGTTACAGTCTAAACCTCTGCATATAGAGTGTGGAGGCCAGAGTTATTCTCTTGAACGTGTTACTTCTCTAATTATATGGATGTTAGATAAGATTTGAATACAGCTATGACGTGTTGCATAATGTCCATTAAATATATATTTTTTATATAACTCTGACGTACCTTTGGTGCTACATTATTTAAAATGCCCGCACAGCTTGAGTGCCTTCAACTCCCCAAAAATTCCTCAAAGAGCTTTTTCAAGTAACCCTCTTTCTGTGGAGCCGTTTTTTGTGTGTCTCTTGCGTTCTCTATTCTTTTTATCCATGGGAGTGGACTAATTCGCCGGCATTCATTTATTGTAGCGCTGTTTAAAAATCAGCCAACCCCTTTCCCCTGTTTTATTATTTTTTGGAGGTTGTTGTTTTTCACTTTTTCCCCCCCACTACATCAAAAGCCTTTTCTAATCCTATTCTCACATCTCCACTAATGCACTGCTGGCCCGGGGCCAGGGCGACCGCAGGCATGGGGAGACTGAAGCCCAGCCTCTCCCCAGCACTGCAGCATCTGGCAAATCAATTATTAAATTAGCCAGCGCTGTCTCCAGCACACACACACACACACACACACACACACACACAGCACACGCACACGACACACACACACACACACAGCAATGTCGAGAATAGAGAGAGAAGAGAGAAGAGAGAGAGAGAGAGAAGAGAGAGAGAGAGAGAGAGAGAGAGAGAGAGAGAAAGAGAGAGAGAGAGAGAGAGAGAGAGAAGAGAGAAAATGTGCAATTGGTAGTTTATTGTGTTAGTAGATGAGTGAGAGAGAGAGAGAGAAGTGAGAGTGTAGAGAGAGAGGTGTGTGGTGTGGTGGGTGGAGTTGTGTGTGGTGTGTGTTGTGTGGTGTGTGTGTGTGTGTGTGTGTGTGTGTGTGTGTGTGTGTGTGTGTGTGTGTGTGTGTGTGTGTGTGTGTGTGTGTGTGTAGTGTGTGTGTGTGTGTGCAAGAGTGAGAGTGAGAGTGAACCAGAGAAAGAGTGTTTTAGAGAAAGAGTAAAAGAGAGAGAAAGGAGAGTGTGTGTGCCAGAGAGAGAGAGAGAGAGAGAGAGAGAGGAGAGAGAGAGAGAGAGAGAGAGAGAGAGAGAGAGAGAGAGAGAGAGAGAGAGAGAGAGAGAGAGAGAGAGAGAGAGAGAGAGAGAGAGAGAGAGAGAGAGAGAGAGAGAGAGAGAGAGAGAGAGAGAGAGAGAGAGAGAGAGAGAGAGAATGCGGAGGGGCTCAGGGCAGCCCATCAGACATGATAGAGGGGCCAATATACGATTTCATGTAATGAGATATGGAACATAACGCTGAATCGATTTCATGGTAATAGGACACTGCACTGTATGGCAAAGCATTAACTAATGGGATCCGATGGCGATTTAATGAACGATTACACTAATCATGAGAAATACAGTGCCTAAAATCAAGCATGGCAGCCTGAAAGGGAGGTGACACTCACCAAATGTCCACCTTCTCTGAGACGGGCTCGTTGCGGATGACCTCCGGTGCCATCCAGGCCACCGTACCGGCAAAGGACATCTTGGTGCTCTTGTCGAACAGCTCTTTGGACGTTCCGAAGTCTGAGATCTTCACCAGGTCGTCGTACGTGATTAGCATGCTGTTCACACGCACCAGACAGAGAGAAAGACAATAGCTCAGTTAATGAGGTGCTTCTAAAGGCATATTATTGAATTATTACTTACAGGGGTTGGATTTTTGGGTCCATTCGGATCGTACAAGGGTTGATGAACATTGATGTGTTCTTTTTGACTAAAATAGTACAAATTGATCAGTAAATAGCATTAAGTCTGCTACTTCCTGCTAAAAACGTTTTTTTTTTTTTCCAGATTAGTAGATCTCTATTGGCAGGGCACTATGCTGGAGCCAGTGTGAGGTGGGTTGTGACGACGTGACAAAACCCCATTTGCTCCTATGGACCCAATATGAGATTTTTCCAAAAACCTTTACAGCTTAAACAGGGGTTCGCTCTCCCTTCAATGAGTTATAACAGGTAACGTCATTATCCTGGCCCAACAACACACACAAGCATGGCCCTTATCTGCTGTCCTTAGAGGCTATAACATGTTTGCTCATGGATCGTGTACAGCAGCGTGCAGCGTCCAAACTCATATACATCATGGACGTTCCCATTCTAATCAAATTGAAATAGCAAAATACACTGGTGAAGGGAACTGACTTGGGCGACTTGAGGTCTCGGTGGATGATCTTGTGGAGGTGCAGGTAGTTCATGCCCCCGGCGATGCCCATGGCCCAGTCCATGAGCAGGGAGGGCACGATCTTGCGTCCGGCCCTCAGCACCTCGTACAGCTGGCCCTGCGCGCAGTACTCCATGAGGATGCAGTAGCAGGGGGCCTGGGTGCAGATCCCCCTGAGAGTAGGAGGACACAATGGGAGATCAGGTTTAGGACAGTTGTTAGGACAGGTATCTCAGCTGGGATAATCGTACAAGGGTTTGTAAATCAAATCGTATAGCGTTATTTAGATCAAATGTAACAGTTTAATGCATTAACATTCTAAAAGCTATGCAAGCTTTGCTCTTCCGAGGCCCTGAAAGCCATTGGAAGGTAACAGAAAGAACTCAAGTTCTGCTCACTTGAATGTTATGATGTTAGGGTGTTTGAGCTTGCGGAGGTGCTTGATGTCCGTCTCCTTGATGTCCCGTACTTTCTTAACGGCCACTTCCTGTCCGTGGAGTTTCCCCAGGAAGACGGCGCCCTGGGCTCCGCTGCCCACCCACTGGAGGTCGGAGATCTCCTCGAACGGGACCTCCCACAGTTCTACGGAAGGGCGGCCTACAGTCATACTATAGCAATCCAATTTTAACGCCGTTGCTTCAGGAGACCAGCCGGATATTCGGGTCTGCGCTTCGCAGTGAATATCAGTCTGGCCTTCGGCTGGGCGGCCATTGATTTCTAACATAAGGCAGCGCTCTCATGTTCTCATGTTGTGAACGGCCGCCAATCAGATAGATAACTGAGTGAGTCTGAGTCTTCAGACTCACGGTCAGGATCATATTCCTCTGAAAAAAGACCTTGATGCATATTTCCGTTCCTCTTTTAACGTCATTGTTCAGTTTATTTCAGACTGCAGCGCTCCTTGCTTTGTCGTGGACTGGAACTCCCTTCCCTTAGAACCGGTTGGTCATATCATATCTATTTTTTAATGTGATCTCTCGAAATCTGTATGGCCCCCCGCCACACTTATAAAATGTCCCCCAAAGAGTAAAGACTGGGGCTAACTGTGTTCCATGATAAAAAGCAATTATAAGCATACACTTGGTAAGTAACCCAAAGAAGGGAGCAAAACCATTGTGTGAATTGCATTTGCTAGTGACATTGATTTTTATAGCACACACACATTGACGTCTGGTCCTGGAGTTGGCCAGCTGCTACGGAGGTCGAGGTGGAGTTCATGTATTTCCATATCACTGGCTTTTATCTCTGCCTGGTGGCTCCGCCCCCTCAGGTTTAATGGAGATAAATGGGAGGAGTTTTTGGCATGATAGCGGTGCCATAATTAGATAAACACAGGTGTAGCTCATTAAGTGAGGTACAACACAGAACCAAACAAGCAATATCACTACATGTATAATTTGTTTATCATATCATTTCCATTACATTTCATAGCTGCAATACTATTTAAATAATAACAATGATAATTTTCGGTCATAGCAGGAAAATGTTTTTTACTGAGATTTATTAAATTTTAAATTAAATATTTTTTTAATTAAATTTAAATTACACACATGTACTGCTTGTTCAGTGGGGGGGGGGGGCTGAGGTAACAAGATGTTTTAGAAAAAGATTTCCATTGTATGTATAGAAAAGAGAGTAAAACACTAATCCACCAATGCTGACAAAAGGAAGGGCTACAGCGTTCCCCCCCCACTGAGGTAAGCGCCATAAACATACCACGTGAACCTTTAACACAAGCCCATCTTAAACTGCACCCTGGACCAGCCTAGTAGATCCTAGAACCCTCCCCGCTTGAACCCTGTCTTAACCTGCGCATCAGGCAGGGTCCACCCGCAGCTAGGAAAGGAGCTGTAATCTGGATAATACTCTGTCCTCCGCAACCCTCCACCTAAATCCTGCTTAGTGCCGTTGAGGGGCCGCTATGAAACAGGACTCCAACACTCATGAGGGGGCTACGGGGTGGGTGAGGGGTTTTGTGGAGGAGGGGTGAGGGAGGAGACAGTGTAGATAGCAGCATCGACGGCATGTGAGCATCTGTGTTTGTGTGTGTGTGTGTTTGTGTGTGCACCGTGTGTGTTCGTACATGCTTGTTTGTGTTTAAGGATAATATAATGGGAGGAGCGTGGGCTGGTGGAAGTGGTGGGTGTGTATGTGTAGGGAGAGGGGGGGGTTGGTTGATCTTTATAGATCTGTGTCAGGGGGCTAGGTTGGATGCTGAGAGTGAATTTTCTAAGGGAACACACACACACACACACACACACACACACACACACACACACACACACACACACACACACACACACACACACACACACACACACACACACACACACACATACGCACACACACACATGCACACGTACACACACACACGCCTGTAAAGGGGAGGAAGGGTCCACGTGCGTTCATCACTCCAATCATGATGACATGAATGATTAATGAGTGATCGATTGGGGTTTCTGTCCCTCCCGAGCCAATAAAGCATACCTTTCTTGAAGGACAAAAGGCTATCTGTGAAACATCATAACCTCCCCCAGACACACACACACAAACCACCACCACCAACACGTCTACCAACACGTCTCCCCCCCCCCCCCCGCCATCTTAGATCTCATAAACGGGGTAATTTAAAAAAAACAACAACACTCTGGTTCTTCTTTCCAATCAATAGAAACCAGAGAATAAGTGCGATGACCAAAAGTATGACTAGATATGACTTCCTCCAGCTCATAGTCTGCCCCGAGCTCCATGCACAAAATCAAAGTGGCTCATTGATGCAAACATAGAAACAACCTGACACTAAACCAGCTATTTCTATCATTAGTAAGCAAATAGGTCAGGTGTAATTATACAGCCACTCGTCCCAGAGTGCTTTAAAACAAAATATCATTTCAAACACAAAAACAAACACAAACAAAACACAGCGCTACCCAACCTCAGTACTATCTTTAGCAGCCGGAGTGAGAGAGCGGCGGGAGATATCGCAGGCCCTGCTGCTCTTGGCCACTGCCTTCATTCAATGTCTCTTTTTCTGGATAATGAAGACCTAATTTATTTTTCCCTTTTTCTTTTTTTTTTACAAAGAGGAAGGGGCATCTCTGGGGAATTTAACTTAACGTAGCCCCGACGGTGTTGGAGCCATCTCAAGTCACTGAGCGGCGGAAATACCATCGCGATAATAGGACACCAGATGAAAGGAGCAGAAGAGGAGGCAGGGAAAGATACAGGGGATGGAGGGGAAGGGGGTAACGGATGAGGGGGAGGGGGGGGGGGTGGGGGTGTGGGAAATGGGGTGGGGGAGAGGGAGGTGAGGGGGGTGGAGGACGTCTACGGGGTGATAAAATATCAGAGGGCTACAAAGAGCTATTGAACAGCCGCACTCCCTTTCTCTTTTGAGAAAGTGTGTGGTGTGTGTGTGGTGTGTGTGTGGTGTGTGTGTTGTGTGTGTGTGTGTGTGTGTGTGTGTGTGTGTGTGTGGTGTGTGTGTTGTCGTGTGTGTGTGGGGGCGGGGGGGGGGGTTGTCCCAGGAAGAATATTTATTTTCTAGGTCTGTCAAAGATAGCTTCTCTTTCCTTTTTCCTTTTTGATGGAATGCTAAATTCTGTGTTTATGTGTCAATACCAGCGCTTGTACAACATTTTTTTATAGGTTTCGTCATGAATATTGCAGTGTGAATTTACCTGTGTGCCTTTGTATCAGTGTGTGTGTGTGTTTGTGTGTGTTTGTGTGTGAGCGTGGATGCAGGTGTGTGCATATTATGTTGTGCAGGCGTGTGTTCGGCGTGTGTGTGTGTGTGCGTATACGTCAGCTCTGCGTTAATAGAGATGAGAGACGTGAGGTCAACGCATGGCCATGTATAATTCATGAGGCAGATTTGGCAGAGGGATCCCAGGGGAGTCCTCACTATTGTAGAGGCGGCAGACACAAACAACCTCGCGTTTGGGGGAGAAAAGACTCTGCATGTGTGTATGTTTGAGTCGATGTGTGTAAATGGTAGGAAAGGGAAAAACAGGCAAAACAAAAGGAAATACAAAATATAAAAAAATAAGCCCCCTGAAGATAGAAGAGTTTCCTCATTCATTACTTTAGTGCCAGACAGTGTGTCTATTTAAAAATGGCGTTTGTGACAGCTCTATCTTTTACTAATGATTATTCTCTTTCATTAAGGGGATATGATCCTATAACTGACATCTAAGGAAATGAATAATGGAAGCTAGTCCGGGATTTATTAAGAGATAGAGCGGCACGGACATGAATTCAAATTGGTTTAAATAATTGAGTTTGGCGTTTATATGTTTGTTGTCAGCCAGCCAGTCAGCCTTCCAGTTAGCCAGCCAGCCAACCAGCCAGCCAGCCAGCCAGTTAGCTAGCTAGCGAGTCAGCCTGCCAGTTAGCTAGCCAGCCAGCCAGCTAGCCAGCCAGTTAGCTAACCAGCCAGTTATCCAGCCAGCTAGCCTGCCAGTCAGCCAGCCAGCCAGCCAGCCCGTTAGCTAGCTACCCATCCAGTTAGCTAGCTAGCCAACCAGCCAGCCAGTCTGCCAACCAGTCTGTCAGCCAGTCTGTCAGCCAGCCAGCCAGCCAGCCAGCCAGCCAGCCAGCCAGCCAGCCAGCCAGCCAGCCTCCAGCCCGTCCGTGGGTCTCACCTTCCAGGTTGTGCTTGTGCTCGGTGGAGTAGGCCTTTCCGATCATGGTCCACACGGGCCTCAGGCAGCCGAACAGCCCCTCCAGGAAGCCCCCTCCCCCGTGATGGGGGTGGAACTGCAGCTGGCTGCGGACGGCGCTGCTCTCGGGGTCCTGACCGCCCTCGCCCTCCGTCCCCCGTCCCCCCGGTCCCCCCTCGTTGTCATGGAGCTTCAGCACGCTGTTGGCGAAGTGCTGCTCCTGCTGCTCCTCGCTGGGGGTGGGGCTCTGGCCGCTCCGCCCCCTGCCCGCCCCCCCACCGCCGCCGCCACCGCCATCCCCTTCGGGCTCCGGCGCCGCGCCGGTGGCGATGGACAGCACGTTGCGGAGGACGCACTGGGTGGGGGTGAGGTCCATCTCGGGGGTGCAGGGCGTCTGGGCATCCAGGTGGCGGAGGGGGGGCCCGTCTGAGAGGGGTGAGTTGAAGCAGGAGAGGGAGGGGGAGGAGGAGCGGGGCTCATGGACCAGGGCCATGAGGGACGGAGGGTTGACAACAACTGGGAGCCTTCAGGGGGCGTTCCAGGTAGGAGCGCAGCAGAGAGAGAGAGAGGGAGAGAGAGGGGGAGAGAGAGAGAGAGAGAGAGAGAGAGAGAGAGTGTGTGTGCCAGAGAGAGAGAGAGAGAGAGAGAGAGAGAGAGAGAGAGAGAGAGAGAGAGAGAGAGAGAGAGAGAGAGAGAGAGAGAGAGAGAGAGAGAGAGAGAGAGAGAGAGAGAGAGAGAGAGAGAGAGAGAGAGAGAGAGAGAGAGAGAGAGAGAGAGAGAGAGAGAGAAGGGGCCATTGTTATTATTATTGGCTTAATGAATATTAATAATAGGTATGTATGAGAAGCGGCAGTAGTAATACCAAAAGTACTGTAGCGTAGTAGTAGTCGAAAAAGTAATAGTAGCATGAATAATAGCAGCAGTAATAGTAGTAGAAACAGTAGTGTGGCATAGTACAAACTGAAGTCATAAAGTAATTGTAACAGTAGTAGTAGTTGTAGTACTACTACTACTACAAGTAGTAGTTAGAGGAGAATGGGGAGTGATAGTATAAATGGAAACAGTGGTAGTAGAACTCGTAGTACTATATCATGTTAATATCAGTCATGTTCTCCGTAGTTCCTCCCATTAGGCTTTACCTAAGGAGTACAGTACACTCAGACACTAAAAACAAGATCCCTGTGAAGCCCTTCTGGGACGAGGCTTCTGATAAACGATGGATTGAATACATGGTAGCAGCATGTGTAGCTCGATGAATCATATTACTCTCGTATTACCACTATTTCTGTCCTTGGAGTTCACTCCGCTCTAATCGATTTGCTGAACCTCTTTTGTTCATTTGTTTCAGCTTTCTGTCTAGAAGAACACCACCACAGCTCGGATATGTTTAATCTGGAAACACTGCCAGAGCCTCCACCCATCATTCTCCAGCTAAATCACTAGAATGCACGGCTTAGAGGATGCTTAAAAAAAATACTGAAAACGAATCACCCTCTTTGCAGAGGACAAATACACTGCAGAGGTCAATAGACGAGGGGGGGGGGGGGGATAAAAAAACTGTGCGCAGTCACCGTTGGCTGTGGTCTTACGAGAGAGCTTTTTATTAGCCTCCAGCTCATTTCTCTAATGTCTCACCCAGACCGCCTCATTATAAAAACTGATGCGCTGTGTTTTATGAACACTGTCATCTTATATAGAGAGCCTGCTTTATGTATGACCCTCTCGAGTGCACTGCAGATGAAATGCCTCAAACACAAACTATTGGGTCCTATTTCACGGCTGTGGAGTCTATCTTTATGTGCACCAGAACATACACAAGACCAAAGACACACACACTAATGGAATATGTTCTGGAGCCAGTATCACGTGTCAAAGCATGATATCCTTGGACTTACATGCTCAACATTGTTAGAATATGGAAAGCACTTCATGGGAATATATAAGACATATTTGATTGAGCAATGACAAGTCTTTCCAACCTCGTCATGGAGGCCTCATCTCACATCTTAAAGCAGCTCCACTCCAGTCTCATACTGAAGGAAAGGTATAGTGCATTCATATTCTCAATCTCATGCCGTTTCTATGGAATCAGATATTTCTATGGACTCAGGAGATGTTTCAAAGTCAAGGAGATGTTCTGTAGCCGGCATTATTTATGCAAAATGGCTTACAGGCCTACTACAATCTACTTTTGTTTATACGTGGTGTGTCAGTGAATGCACTGCTGTGTTGGGGAAATAGACCAGAGTGCTGCTGTTCAAATCACAAGGGTAATGTTTCAAATGGGTTAGAAGCTGCAGTCCTTTCTCTAAGGAAAGACACGTCCTGCATGCACTCAGAATGAAGACATGTTTAATACTATTCATGTCTTTCATAAAATGAGCTTGAAGTCGCCTCCCAAGGCTACCGTGGTAATTAGGCCTTTATTACTGTGATTCAAAAAGGGTAATTTGTGTCAATCTATCAAATCTGAGTTTATTATATACGCAGCTAAATAAGGAGGGGTGTTTTTATGTCATATTGAATACATAAATAAATAAAATTGAATTCCACATAAAATAGGAATCACTATATGATTCACGCCGGAAGTACAGTCTAATTTGAGGTTTACAAACAGATACAGGCGCCCTACAGCAACGTATGAACCTCTGCAATGATCCTAACCTGTTTAAGCATATGTATGCCTCATCATAATCACATTCTCAAAATCTATACGGTGCAATACAAAAAAAAACACTATCAAATTCATCAAATAGGGGTCATTATGAAACCCCGTCACCATAAAAAAAAAGGGATGAAAAATGATCCTCATTATAAATATCAACCTCTGAAACTAAACCTATGCTGTGTGACACAGCTGTTGTCTCAAATCGAGGGGGGAGAAGAATATCACACATCGTTCACATGCGACTGACTTCGTCTCTTTAATAATCCTGTCCCCCGCCCCCCTCCATTCGTTTTCGAGGCACCAGCTGCGGGACCCACAGCCTGGCTACGGTGTGTAACAGGCCAATGCCTGGTGAATGTACTCTGGAGGAGGGGGGTCGGTGGTGGTGGTGTTCGCATCGTCGCTTCTACTCGTCGACTCAGCAGCGGGTACCGCAGGTATACGATCATTGCCAACGTCAACCTGCTACATATGCTAATTATTACAAATAATAAAAGACCAGGGCGTCTATAATGCCCGCATCGCTGCTTCTTCTGATCCGCTACGGTACCGACGCGGACCGCGTCCCGCCTCCTCGTTCTGAGATACACGGATGTTTTCCTACCTTAAAGCCGGAATCACACGTCCATCGCTAACATCCCTGGCTGGCTGATTCCGGTCCGTGTTTCTGTCCGCCAGTTATGCGTAAGTAGCGAGGTAAACGGCCACGCACGCTTCTTCTCGCTGTTTGTCAATGTCAAATCACGGGCATGAACGTGGTTATTTATTGCCCTATCACCTGTATTAACCTTCAACTTGCTGCGGATCGCTGTGCCTGTTGCGACTTGTCCGGTGATCTATCAGTAGTATATCCCGTTAGAAAACACTGGAGGATGTTAGCACTGCGCATTCGACTCTCACCTACGCTGCGAGTAAAGGAGAGGGGCGTGTGACGTCGGGACGAAGAGATGGATGCTGTGGGGAGTGAAGCGTCCGTGAGGAGGGGGTGAGGGTAAAAGGAAGAGCAGCAGCCGATTCCTCCGCCAATCAGAGGCAGCTTCTGCTGTGACGTCGGCCAAAGCGGGGGTATGGGACATTAGGACAGCCACTGAAAGCAGGTATAGCGGACTTTAATCGTGTCTGTGTGCGTGCGTGTGTGTGTGTGTGTGTGTGTGTGTGTGTGTGTGTGTGTGTGTGTGTGTGTGTGTGTGTGTGTGTGTGTGTGTGTGTGTGTGTGTGTGTGTGTGTGTGTGTTTGTGTGTGTGTCCTTGCATGTGTGTAGGCCTACACAGGACAGCTCAGCCGGTGTGTGTGTGTGTGTGTGTGTGTGTGTGTGTGTGTGTGTGTGTGTGTGTGTGTGTGTGTGTGTGTGTGTGTGTGTGTGTGTGTGTGTGTGTGTGTGTGTGTGTGTGTGTGTGTGTTTGTTTCAGTGTGTGTTATGAGCATGATGTCACCCCTCAAGCAGGTAGCATTTGACTGGACGCTGATTTAAATCCCCAGAAACCCTATTAACACACTCTTCATCGACTCTAATCGCTGTGTAATCGGTGAGGACCGGGAACCCTTCTGCCACCGGCCCAAGGAAAGGGGATGTTTATGTCAGATAACAACTCAGCTAGAACAATCAGAGTGGGGGACAGCCCCAATAACTTCAAAAGGCTTTTCCTTCTGACCTTTGTCTTAGCCAAGGACAGAGGAAATGTCCTCTATCCTTTTCTAACAACAACAACAACAACAACAACAACAACAACAACAACAACAACAACAACAACAGGCCTATTCCTCAACACATGTATACTATGTTGTGTAGTGCCGGCTGTGTGTGTTTGTCAGCCAATGAGATGGATGCTTTTCCTGCCAATCCCTCCAGAGCTTCCGTCTCAAGGAGCTGCCAGAGAGAGATCATGAAGCTCTGGCTCATATTCCAGGAGTCAAAATACCCTTCTCCTACGTCTGGAGTACCCCACGTCGAGAGTTTTCAATTACTGTCTGTCAGAGTGGCTGTACGTGACCCTTTTTCCGAGTGCTAAATCCCAAATCCATCCCTTATCTCCCAGATTAAGCCCATGTTAGGTTTAAACCCTAACGATGACATCACCCCTGGTAGAGCAGGCGGGGGGAATCCCCCACCCCTGTGTGAGACCCGGGTAGAATAGGCAGGCACAGCCTTAACAACATGTCCACGTGGTACCGGGACGGAGGTTGGCGTTAATATCAGAGCTTACTCTCTAAATGTTTCTCCTTTCGTTTTGGAATTTAATTAATGGAGCAACATGCACAGATGTTCAGAATGCACCATTTGTTCTTTGCTCAATGGCCGCTCTCATTCCAATCTAAATTGCTAGCACCCCTTGGCCTTGGGAAGCGGTGTGAATAGAGCACGACCGCCCCGCATCTTTGCTTTCATTCTGTCTCCCGTTCAGTGGTTGTTAGTGTGTTTGCTGTCGTTCATTATTTATTTTCGCTTGGTTACAGGCTGCCTTCACTGCCTCAAAGCTGCGTCTGAAGTCAACCAGCATTCCAGTTCTCTTTGAAAGGGATAAGTAAGGATGATGTTCATGTCAGGGTCCTGCGTCACCCTGTCAGGGTTCATTTCACCATTAAGACCGGCTCACTGCACATTCATCCCACTTATCACATGGCGACTTACTGAAGAGATCCATCATTTGGCTGAATCTATAAGTTACATACATAACAACATCCAGTCGAAGATCAGAATTGTTTCCATAGCAATGGTCTGTTATTCATAGATGCATTCTGCTATTCAGCCAGTAAAGCAGAATTAAGAAGAAGACAGTCATTTACCAATCAGAATCTAGTATTCAACAAAGCTGTGTTATAATAACATATACATAATATAATCTTATAATCGAAAAAATATATCTTATGTAATAAAAACTATATCTAAGAAATATGAAAACAAGAAAAAATTCTAAGACAGAAAACCTGTAAACTTTGATTGGCCACTGTGCATTGAAATCTCAATTAAAACCGTTCACAGATGTAGCGTTCTGGCCTTTGCGTGGTGGCTACCTTACAGTGCATCAACAATCCAAGCAAACGTTCCTTAATGTAGGGAAACCTAAACAATGCATCTGATACCGAAGAATACATAAGCAGCTAGTCTAGCTATGCAGAGATCGTACTGCTAAAATAATGAGCCCCATGGCATGTCCTTCCAAATAACAGCTGATGTCAAAACCTTCCATTGTTTGGCAAGATGCCCTATAATCTGCAGAGGGCGTCTGTGGAGAGAATTAGTCGGGGTGCAGCTGATGGTATGTTTTGACCAAGGCAGCCAATAGGGGACTGGTGGCGTACTGGTCGTGTTTGTCATACCAGTTCAGGAGCAAGTACACCTCCTTTGTCTTCCCTCTCTCCCTCTCTATCCAATTCTCTATATTTGCTGATGGACACGCCGTTAGCTATTGTCATGTGTCCAAAGGCCTATTGCCAAGTGGTCCCAGATTGTGTTTCTAAATAGTGTGTCTAGAGGTGTAGGCCGGGGGGATGGCTGTTGTGTGTGTCTAGCGTGGGGGCTTTGGGGGGGGGGGGGGGGGGTGCCAAGGGTGCAGGCGAGTGGGAGGCCAGCCTTCCACCTCTCCCAGCCGGCTTCACCTCCCTGGAGAGCCTATTTATGCCCCCCGCCCCCCTCCTGTGAGTCTCATTGTCACGTTCTCTCATTCTGTTCAGTGAGCAGTAATTAATGGGAAAGCGCAGCCAAGGACCTGGAAATGGAATGGCGGGACAGAAGAAGCCCAGGTAATTGCCACTTATGACTCAATCTATCATGTTAGATATTTTTTTAAGGAGAAATAAAACTAATGTAATGTGGAGGGACAAAATAAATAAATTCCTCCCATTTTTTGGCAAAGCGGGGGGGGCCTTTGGAAATGTCAGTCGGGTGTTTGGACAGCTCTGTTCCTGTTGGTGCCTCGGCCTTGTGTGGTGTAATTACCCAAGTACATTACACGGTGTTTTCACACCTTTTAATGCTGGCCAGTGTGCTGGGCCAAGGCGTGAATGTGCGTGTGAGTGAGTGTGTGTGTGTGTGTGTGTGTGTGAGTGTGTGTGTGTGTGTGTGTGTGTGTGTGTGTGTGTGTGTGTGTGTGTGTGTGTGTGTGTGTGTGTGTGTGTGTGTGTGTGTGTGTGTGCTGTGGTGTGTGTGTGTGTGTGTGTGTGTGTGTGTGTGTGTGTGTGTGTGTGTGTGTGTGTGTGATTAAGCAATCACTTCAAGATGCTGCAGCAGACATAGCACTAGTGTTGTCGTCCATCATAGCGCCATCGGTTCCTATATCGTTACCCATATACACCATAGCGTCTCTCTTTGGCGCCCGTCTCGACCAGAGGTTCGGCCCGCCTCAACACTCACGATGATCTCACCTCCTGTCTGGCTCCGCCTCCAACAGAAGGGATTTCATTCACAACATTCACCCATTTACACGCATGTGTGTGTGTGTGTGTGTGTGTGTGTGTGTGTGTGTGTGGGGCTGTGTGTGTGCTGTGTGTGTGTGTGTGTGTGTGTGTGTGTGTGTGTGTGTGTGTGTGTGTGTGTGTGTGTGTGTGTGTGTGTGTGGTGTGTGTGTGTATGGTGTGTGTGTGTGTGTGTGTGTGTGTGTGTGTGTGTGTGTGTGTGTGTGTGTGTGTGTGTGTGTGTGTGTGTGTGTGTGTGTGTGTGTGTGTGTGTGTGTGTGTGTGTGTGTGTGTGTGTGTGTGTGTGTATGTGTGTGTGTGTTTGTGTGTGTGCTGTCTAACGACCAGGTGAGATCATCACTGGAAGTTGAGGTTCTTCTTTCCATTCTAAAAAGCTGCAGCGCCAAAGTGCTCAAGGTTTTTACGAATTTGAAGAAAAGGGCAGGGCTGGAAAGACTGATAATAATCATGATGTGGTTTGGAATAATAAAGGGAATTTCCCATAATGTTGACATTTAAGGTATATATATTTGTGAATTACAAAATGATTGTTTGATTATTTTATGATGATAGCAGTCCAACTGAGAGTGATATGGTAATTTAAGCCATGGTAAAACTAGTTTTCAGTTCCAACTCCTATTTTGAGTATTATAATGGCATAACTTCTCATCCTAATTCATTTAGACTAAAATAACTGGGCAACACAAGGAGTCAGTATCTCCTCTTTGATAGCGACAATACAAAGATAATAAACAATATTATTGAATTCACTCCATCCCGTATCCCCTATGTTCTGTATAAATCAGGCAGTAAATTAACTTCATTTTGTCAGCGTTTCTTCCAATTTATATCAAAGAGGACAAGTCTATCTATCCTATAGTCTGACAGTTTGAAAGGGCCCCACGAGGGTATCACCGAATTAGAATGGCTCATTGGTACAATTCATCGCTGTTCTTAAATATGCTAATGTGACATTCAGATCAAGCGGCTTCTTTGATGTTCAGCAGAGATTAGAGATTCCACTGTGTTTCCTTTAGAAGCCTCTATAGGGGGTGAGAGAGAGAGAGGGAGAGAGAGAGAGAGAGAGAGAGAGAGAGAGAGAGAGAGAGAGAGAGAGAGAGAGAGAGAGAGAGAGAGAGAGAGAGAGAGAGAGAGAGAGAGGAGAGAGAGAGAGAGAGAGAGAGAGAGAGAGAGAGAGAGAGAGAGGGAGGGAGGGAGGGAGAGAGGGAGAGAGCAAGAGAGAGAGAGGGAGAGAGAGAGCAGCCGGCCTACAGGGAATGCAAGGGGTTAATCTCAATAAAGGGCTGAGCGTGGAGCCTTCCGGAAAGTCACATGGTGTATGCTGGGAAGGGGTTGGAGTTTCAAAAGGGGGAGGGAGGAAGGGGCGGAGGGAGGAAGAGGCGGAGGGAGTAAAGTGAGGGAGGGGACGCTGGGCAATGCTAAGGATGTGAAGGGGGTGGTGACTGAGGCGTGTTGCCGTAGAAACAGAATCCTTGGTTGGCCGGTGGGAAGTCAGAGGCGTTAACTGCAGCGAGATGCTGGGGAGTGACTCACGATGGGGGCACACACTGTGAATTCTAATGGAGAACAGACACACACACACACACACACACACACACACACACACACACACACACACACACACACACACACACACACACACACACACACACACACACACACACACACACACACACACACACACACACACACACACACACACACACACACACACACACACACCTTGGTGGGTTATTTTAGCCATCGCCTCATGCTGTTCTTATTCTCTTTATAGACTGTAATGTTCCCTTCCTCTGGTTCATATTTAATGAATATGAATGTGCTGTGTGACACCGCGTCAGATGCATCAATAATTTATTGAGGCCAAGAAGAATCCATTGCCATATTCCTTGGATGAACCAATGAAATGGCTTGATACATGATACAGTTTCCATTAGGATGATACAAGCCGTGCAATTAGTGACATTACATCTACACTGCATTGAAACCTCTTCAAGGCAACTCAATAAATAGAATTTGTTAACTATGTTCAATACCATTATTGAATTAACAACTCCTTCCTTTTTTTCCCTAGAGTGGTGTGTGGCTACATAACAGCTGGTACAGGCTAAATTAATGACTATGTTAATGACTTCAAATAGATTGAAGTGAAGGTCCTCATTTTTCCATCCTGAATCTCAATCTTAATTGTGTTATGTTGTAATGAGCGCAGTGCTGTGTGTCTGCTAAAGGTATTTGTTAAGATTTATCCCCTGACATCTTGTGCATGTATACAACAGATGCCATTTGGGACTCAACAGGGACTCAAATGCAGGAAGAATTAATTTATAAATGATATATGAATGTTCAATAACCATATGATAGATCTATATTTAGGCTACGCATGGAGGTTTGATCACAATATTTGATTTGATCATGTACAATTATTTTTTTCCAGTTTGTACAGTGTGTCCTCTTTTAACATGGATGCACGTGGAGAGTCGTCCATCGGTCCCAGAAGGCTGCTACGCTGCTGAAACACCAGAGAGAAGTGAGACGCTCTACCCCCAGTGCAAAACCCACCGACGGGTGGATCTCACGCCACGGCTGCCTTCCCTATCAGGCCAACACGGACAATTTGATTACCCTTTATCGTTTTGTGAAAACCAGAAGCAACCAGAGAGAGTGAGAGGAAAAAAAAAATGGCAGGGCTCTATGACGTTTTCCCGGTCACCTCACACGACAACGCTACCACGTGGTCTCTGACCGGCCAATGACGAGAGAGCTCTTCAACGGACGCGTTGCTCAGTGGTCAGCAAAGCAATGGACCTGGCCAATGAGCAGGATTAGTTTTTGCCTCTTTTTTTTTTTCTTTGTTGTTTACTTCATGTTCCCTGTGAAGATGAGTCATTTCATTTTTGGGAAAGAATAAACCTGACTTGTATCCCAGAGTGAGTCCTACATTGTACTCCTCAGGTCAACCTCAACTGTCAAACTAAAGTCTCTGGTGTGCTTCTCTGCATTATGCAACAAAAAAAGGCTACCACTCTCAAAATATAGGCTTACTACTCTCTGTATCCTAATCCTTTTTCTGTATGTAGATAGTCAATTTATGACTAGCTATCTATTCATGACTATGTTTATTCAGCTACATCAATTAAATATACGTAAACATATCTATTTTTGCTAATATGGGTCTATCCTTTTTAATGAGAGGGGATATAGATGAAAAACCTATTCTGAATGGCTTGTCCACAATGATGAATTGCAATGGTAATTAAACATTTAATTGGTTCTCCCTATTACACAAATCAAGAGTCATTAATTTAGATGAAATAGAGATGTTAATTATTCTGCATCCCACCCATCTATACTCTATATTAGGGTTGACATTTAGTTTCTCAGCATATGAACTACACAGAAAGACAAATCAGTTAAACAGAGATAAACATGAACAATTATAAAAAATATAAAAATGCATAAAATAAAAGGATTACTGATTAAAAATTAATTATATTTATAGTATTTCTGTTGCCATGTTCAGTAACTGTCCATGGTGCTGAACCAGAGCTACAAGGCATGCCGTCTGTTTTGTTCACATTTCCTTTTTTTTTTATGTGTAAACTAGACAAAGTAGGCATACATGACAAAACAATCCACGTGTGTAATAATTATTTAGAGAAAATGTACATTAGTGTAATCAACTGACCTGTCAAAAAAGGTGTAGCCTATGATACGTGCCGTGATGGAACTGAGAAACCGAAAGGTAATTGGTTGAATGAACTTTCCATGGACGACTGCAGTGGCCGAAATGAGGCCTTTCAAATATTATACGGAGTTTATAAAGAAACTCTATCTCCCATCCAACGAAGGGACTGGCGCTCACAATCCACATACTGATTCAATTACGCTGGAGCGTCATCCGCCGAGTCTTTCGATGGAGTCGAACAGGCCTAGTAAATATGAAAAACGATGCCCCCTGGCGGATAGCAGTCAACACTGCTGCCACTATGACATTGGACTTCCATCCAAAGTCTAATCGCTGATGTTCTTGTATTGCGGCTTTGGTTGACAAATCGGAATGATGATAAATATCTATTTTAGAATTTAGAGTTATTGCTATATCAACGAACAATTTACACAGCCTTAAAGTCAAATCCGAAATTTTCAATTTGACTATTGAACATACCGTAGTATGAATTTGAATAAAGTATTATAAGAACATTAAGCAACATAATATGCAAGCTGAAAACAACACACAAAGGTAGGCATACTACTAACAGATGCAAATTCCTACTACAAACAGACCCGCTCATAGTGCAGGCAGGGTGTGGATTGATATGTTGAGATGTAAATAGCTAAAACTACAATGACAGCTATAGGGGAAAACACTTACCTACTGCAGGCTCAAGATTGGGTTGGGATATTCCTTCCTTGTATATTTTCTATTGCAGCGTTACTTCATAAAAGGCAAGATTTTCTTCCCACTTGAAATCAGGAGATCGTCCTCATATGTCCCTTTCTCTTGGGGTGCTGCTGCTGCACGGGCTCCCATCTGGCTAATTACCACAACAACAAAGCTTGAGGAAGAGAGTTGTGAGAGTTAGCCAGGTTTTCCTTGTGCTGATCACATGGATATATAATTGGATATAGGTCATACGATTGAGGCGCTACATTTAAACGTTGTGTACATATATATATATATATATATATATATATATATATATATATATATATATATATATATATATATATAATATTATTATATATATATATATATATATATATATATATATATATATATATATATATATAATATATATATATATATATACACACACATTTGTATTTGTAAATATATTATTATAATCTCAAGTCTATATATGTACAGGTTTAAAATGTTATAATAATGTGCATATTTTTATTCATGAATTTACCAATTTATTTATTTGAACAAAACCATAGCAAACAATGACTAATAGCCTACATTTTACAATGCCTAAATCTATCCTATTGCTGTGATGACCTTCGCAAACCGCTAGATGGCAATGTAAGATATGTCTTGCTTTCGAATTGTAATGCTTGAGCCATAAGGTATCACATAGTTTGATCCAAAAACGTCTTTACCTTATATTTTGTCTAAAATATATGCTGTGAAAAAGCTGATGAGTAGTTTTAAAGAAAAACTGTCAAATCTACCCCCGTATTCACGGCCTGTCCCATGGTGAGAAACGCTCGAACCCAGTGGTACCTACATCCGGTCCGACCGATAATACGTCCCCGCTTTGGTCGCATGTCTTTTCGCTCTCCATGCATGCATTTATGATAGCAGTTCATCTCACCAGATTTAAGGCTCTAATAAATCTCAGTAAATCCACAACGCTTATTCCTCTTTCAAAAGTAAATATTTTTTACTCTGTAGACAACACTCGTACAAGAACGAAGTGCATGTCAAGTCAAGCCAAGCGTCTTTGCACCGACAGCATGTCTTCCAAAAAGATTGGCACTCACAATGGAACTTTCCACTGTGATGAAGTACTTGCCTGTTTCATTCTTCGTCAGCTTCCCGAATATAAGGTATGCCGTTTTTCAGGAGGGAGAGTTATTACAGAAAACAGATATGGGCATTAATGTGGAGTTTGCGTGTGTAACAGTTACTGATCTTGACAGGGCAAATGTCATCAATGTGCAGGTTGCTAATACGCTTTTAAGCAGCGTTTATTCTGATATGACACTCATTCAGTCCTTCTAGTTAAGTAGACGTATATTTACCAGGCCTTACTATTTTGTTTTTAAATATATAGAAATGCTCCAATGTTTCACATTGCATATGACAGCAAAGGTAACTTGACCATAAATGACTACTAGACGTGTTCAAAAGCTGTATAGGATGCATTTGTATTGTATCAACTTCTTACTTAATTTATAGGATGCAGAGATCATTCGGACCAGGGACCCCGCGGAGCTGGCCAAGTGTGACATAGTTGTGGACGTAGGAGGAGAGTTCGACCCAAAGAAGCATCTCTATGACCATCATCAGAGGTACTGATGCTCAACACAAACGACACACATCTTTAGCGAATCGAACCAAAAGTAACTGCCCATTGATATTGATTTGAAAGGAGTTTGGCGATGACGGGGATGGTACCTGCTTAATAATTAATAATTCATCATCACGCGTACAGTACTCCAAGTTATCTCACAGCTTAGTGTCTCCTAGACTAGTCTGGTTTATTCAATTCATCTTAATAGACCTACCAACATTACACTCACGGTTATTCTTTATGAGTTCCGTTCTATTGTTGGAACTGAACATATTTTCATCCTGGAACAAAACCCATTCTCTGACTGTCTTGTTTTCCCTGCCTCTTGTCTTAAAGAGAGACAGCCTGTCACCAGACAGGCCTGTTTAATAGTAAATGGCGCCAAGTTATTCAGAGTGCACTGGAAAAGTCTTTTTGAAAGCCTTTATCACGTGTCAGGGCCAGAGATTGCCTTAACGCCCCTCCCAACATGGTGTTCCTTTCACTTCCACTTGAGTTCACTCCAATGACACCTCGTCATGTTGAATAATCAGTGCTTTCCAGGTGTCTTGTCAGCTTAATGTCCCCGGCGGCAATTAGAGATTTCCTGTGCGGTTTTCCATGGTGGGGATGAAGATATCCCCGTGGCTTGCTGCCCGGCAGGCGGTTTGCAGTAATTAGCACTCCCTTCAAAGGAAACCTCCTACTGTCAGATGACATGGGCAGGGAGGCTGCTGCTACATGTGACTGCCACTTACATGTGCAGGTCCCTAGAGGTGTTCATGGTGGGGACTATGAGTCAGACAGAGTGTTGTGGGGTGTTGGACATGCAACAGACATTGACATCAGGATGTCACAGAAATTGCACTTCTGGCTTTGGTTAGTTTATTTTTTTTCCTTTTGTGTTTGTATTACTATTTATCATGATGATATAAGCATTATAATAGTAATGTAGCCCCGGCCCCAGAAGGGATGTTTGTGTACACAGTCATTCTCTATATCCTGCATTATATTTAGGTGGCTTTTGAGCATTGGAGTAAGAGTGGCAGATTTACATTCAGCTGTAATGAACATATCTAGCAAAAGCGACCACCAATAAAACCACTACTTCACCCATACACGTCATCACTGCATCTCTGCCTTCATCATTGCTGCTTACGTAGGTTATTGGACAATATGTTCCCCCTATATTGCTTTGGATGGATAAAGTGAATGCTGCAGTATGATGTCCGTCTTACCGATTAAGGAGCATTTGCTGAATCAATCTGCACAAACACAGTTCTTTTTTTTTATCAATGAACTTGAGAAGGTCAAATACCCATTTTCTATTGGGTTCATGCTCAAAACAAAGGGTATTAGTATTTTATTTTATAAATTGACGGAAACCATCGCATACAGATCATTTGAAGTCAGCGTATCATTTGTGTTAGCATGGCAGCATATTATATAGGCAGGAAGAGAATCAGGATTGAAGCACAGAACCACCAGACTCGGCCCTTAGTGACTCCGGCTGAGTCTACTAACTGAACCAGTCTGCACTTGTTGCTGCAAGGGAACTGTCCCTGTCTTTTAATTGAAGAGTCTGTGCATCAAAAAATCTCCCCCCCCGCTACTTGTTCCTTGGCTCTCTATCAAATGCTTCATGCCGCTCATCCTCCAATGACCTGGAGGCCATTAGGCTTCTTAACATGCGGGTGGTGCTCTTACAGCAGGATCTCATCCACACGGATGGCTGTTACCATATATTCACCCCGTCTCATCAAATAATCCTTCACCGACTTTTGTTCTCCTCCGCTCCGCCACAAACCACGGCCATCTCCTCTTAATCAGTTCCGAGAGATGTCTCTGCTCAGCCAATCAGCCGCCTAATGGTCGTGATTAGTCCCGGACCCCTTAAGCATGTCTCCAATTCATTGGTCGCCGGTGTGGAGCTTTTCCGCTGTGCTGTGAAACCCGAGCATCCTGATTTAAGTCAAACGACCACGTTGGAGGGGTCACTAGCTTCGGACTTCTGCATAAAAGCAAACCTCCCACTTCAAAGATGAATTCATCATCAAGCCCCCTTGCTATCATAGAAAACACATTATTTACTCAGATTTAGGCCTGTGTTGACCCAAGTATGATTACACCTGCATAATGCATTAGTCTCCTGTTTTGTAAACAGAAATTCACTGCATATACATTAAATTATATCCATAGATCATGATGCCACACACTCTGGTCATCATTATTAGCCGTTCTCTCTCCAGAACTCATAGTTCCTCTGTATATTAACCTCAGTTTGTGCATGCAGAATAGCTACTTGCTGCACAAAACATTGTTGGCTGCAGAGCCCTTACTAGCTAATAATACTCTTACCACATATTCGGTTCTAAATGATCGATCGTCACGATGGGAAGAAACCATCAAAGCATCTGGTTGGTTGGTTGCTGCAGCAGCGTTTGTGCCAGCTATATGTGCGTCATATACCAGGAGCCAATTCTGTGAGGAGATAATTGAGCTTGGGTTAAGCCCACGGTGGGAGATGCCAATTAGTGGAATATTGTTCCACTCTTTTGTTGTCTATGCTCTACTTCTTTGCTTGTGTCTTGCCATTTTTATGAAGTGACTGCTCTGCAGTTATATTGACGCCATAGGCTTGGAACAAAGCTGGAAATGTGGTCCTCAATAGAACACCATCAGATAGAGGCGGCTCATACATTCATGTAGAAATGATTTGTGGAGGTGCAAAAAGTAATGAATTATAGCTCATGTCCTATAAACCTTGTCTAGAGTCGATAGCGATGCATAGTCAAAGATTATATAATTATTAACCTACTGGAAAAAACAACCAGATTTCAATCTTCCAGTTAGCTTATATTCATGAATAAATTTAATTCATATCTCTTTCAAGACAATACACCTCTTCTCTCTTCTACACAAGGCTTTCTCAGTGGAACTTTAGTGGGTGTTGAGTCGGTCTCACAACTCAGACTTTGGATTATTATCTAAAGTCTGATGGCAGGCAAACATAACTCCGGGCGGACGGGGCCATTTTCTGACAGTTTTCCAATAAGAACCCCTTCCTGTGTGGCGGCAGGACGTTTGGCGAGAGCTTCCACAGCCTGTGCGCGGAGAAGCACTGGCTGACCAAGCTGAGCTCCGCCGGCCTGGTCTACGTCCACTTCGGCAGACGGCTCCTGGCCCAGCTCACCGGCCTGGGGGAGGCCGACCGGCAGCTGGAGGTGCTCTTTGACAAGGTGAGGCGGTGACAAGGGGGCAAGGTGAAAACATCATCGTTTTTAGTGTGTGTGTGTGTGTGTGTGTTGTGTGATGTATGTCACACATAAGATAGTTTTTCCTTCTGTCTGTCCCCACGATCCAGTGTGCTCTCGTTCAATTCATTATTTTCATCATGGGTTCCCTTTACCGTCTCATCTATTGTTTGCCGTAATTGTTGTAATAAAAATAAAAATAATTGTAGCAACTCTGCCACAATCCACCTAAGTAGCTCTGCTTCGCCACAAGGTGTTTTTTCTGGGCTCCCCCGATACCAAGACTCGGATGGATATAGCAGAAACTGTTTATTTGAGAGTTGGGAAGATGTTTGCAGCCGAGCAGGTGGTGAATACTGAAATTTCCGAGCTCTCCTTGAGTTTGTGTACTGTGATGGCTGGTTTATCCTGTGTGCATTGATTGTCCAATGCGTCACAGGTGTAATACCCCAGAGTCTCATCACTCGTATCTCAATGCTGAGTACACCTGGTCCAGACTCGTGTGCTTGGTAGATGGCCTGGGGAGTACAAACTGCCGGGAGGACGCAGAACAGTTCTTCTGCGGTTGGAACTGCAGCGTGCTTGATGACGTCACCGTCTGAGCTCGTCGTTGGCATTACTCTAGTTGTCTTCACCCAATAAAGCAAAATGTGATATCAAACATAACCCTGCCAAATATAAAAAGCAAGCGGCTGGAAAATTGGTTGTTGTTGTGGATGTTGGTGTATTAATGAGGAACAACAAAAGTTTTGAATGCAAAAGTACTTTTGGCCAAGACTGATTTTGCACAAGTCCACAAGAATGCAAGTACAGACAAGAAGGCTGATGGAGAAAGGGCTGCTGACTCTGGGTCAGGTGAGGCTGTGTAAACCAGCCATCCAACACCCCCACACTCCACAAACCCCCCCCAGCGTCACATCGAGGCTGCACTGAATCCACTAGTCCATGTGGGTGAACCAATCTGCGAGTGTTGTCTGGGGTGGGGTTCTCCCTTAGCCTGGCTATTGCCGGACCAAGCTCAATCTTAGATTGCACGTTGGTCTGTGGAGGCTGCTGTCATTTTCTTCAGTACATGAGGCGTGATCAACGGGCGTAGTTCAAATGACTGTACGTAATTGGCTATTTGCCGTCGTTTGCCTGTTGTCATTGTGTTAAACCAGCCAATAGCCCGCCAGGGGGAAAAGCCAGCTTTTCTCCCGCAAAAGCGGATCGGAAGCAGGAAGAAATGTATTGCTCTTCTACTGACCCTTCTGCAGGGCGATTTCAAATCGCCGGCAGAACGGCCTGGGGGTACCCAGTCTAGTTCTCCCTTATAAGGCCCCTACTTCTTTGCACAGGGCCAAAGGGTAACCTCTTATTGCGTGTTTCCCTGCAGCTGTACGAGAGCTTTGTGGAGGAGGTGGACGGAGTGGACAACGGCATCTCCCAGTGCGACGGCGAGGTGCGCTACGCTCGTCGGCAGCACGCTCAGCTCCCGCGTGGGACACCTCAACCCACGCTGGAACAGCAAGAGCCAGGACACCGAGGTGGGTGGTGGTGGATGGCAGGTGGGCGTGGCCTCTTGAGGTTGCGTTCCCTCACTTTCTCTGTATGTGTCATCTGAGTTTCTTGTGTTCCGTTTTTGTGTCCGAAATAGACTTGAGAAAGCCAAAATAACATCCCAGCGTGCTCTGCGGCATACAAAACGATACGTTTCTGTTTGTTTGTTGGGTTGTGTACAAATATGAACTGAAAGTCGTGCTCAGGGTGCTTTGGGCTTTAGTGTGTGTCCACATGCATGAGTATACATTTCTTGTTTTTTTGTGGGCATGGGATATGGTTTCCTAGCCTTTTCCTTTTTTTTTTATGTGTGTGTTCGGGGAGTCTGTGACAACAATTCTGATGTTTGTCAAGCCAGGCCCATCGTCGAGTGATGTTGTTGGATCATGTCAGTATTTGCATTTAACTTAACTGCATTAAATATAGGATATTTTTTGCCTCATATACTATAATAAAGGCTTACCTAATAACCGTATGCAAAGGAATACGGTAATACATGTACCTTAAGGGCATTTAGCAGGCGCTTTTATCCAAAGCGACTTACAATAAGTACATTTGTCATAAGAAGTGCAACAATATATCGCTGTCGGGACAGAAAGGATGTTCATAGAACCAAGGGCAAGTACAACAATCGCTAGGCTAACCAATTCCCGTGTAACAGCAATGATAGCAGCTACTGCAGTTGCTACACAGTTAAGTACTATAATACAATACAATACAATACAATACAGTGTACAATGGCGGCCAGAGGGGGGAGGGTGGCTATGCAGAGTCGAGGTGGACTCTGAACAGGTGAGTCTTGAGTCTTTTGAAGATAGTGAGCGACTCTGCGGTCCTGAGACATCTATGTATTACTGGTCTCATGTGGAGACAGCGAGCTCCAGTCTCTCTGATTACGCACGGTATTCAGGTCCGATCATGACAAAACCCAGTGTCATGATCGGAGATTCTGAAATTACGAATAGACTATCAATGAATACGTCGCCTAAAATCTTTCCATTGAACACCCGAATCGGTGAAGATTGTGTATGTTATTGGCTCGCCAATTGTGTACAGTCTCTCTGAGGAGGGTACACTGGGGGAGCTTTTGCCTACACAGTCACTACCCCTGTTGTCATTTTCTTCTGTAATTTATTTTCCCATTCCAACATACACCCTGGAGACGGAGTCTTGCTTTTGTTTTCCATTGTCCTGTGGTTTCCACATATTTTCAAACGGCCCCAGGTCTTCTACGACTGCCTGCAGTCACAGCAGGGTGGAATGGAAGGTAGGACAATGTGACAGGCGGGGATGGTTTAAGGATGATTGCTTTGGGCCAATAAACTATGCAATCACCAAGTGACGGCCTCTTGAGTTTTGTCCATTTCCAACTTATTTATTATTCCGCCATAGCACTTTCCGTCAGAGGACTGACTTTGCAAAGTCTATCCAGAAACACACATCTATGAATTTGGTTTTCTTATAATACATGGAGCATACAACCATTTTTCTTCGTGCTGAGCAGGAGGTACCCCTGGGGGCAGGTAGGGATAATTGTTATAACTCCCTATCTATTTCTAAAAATAAATCAGATTTGAATTTCCCTGCTCCTTTAGAAGGGTGCAACTTGCCCTCCCCCCCCACCACTTCCACTTTAATCAGACCCCTGTGGATTGTGTGTGTGTGCGTGTCCGTGTGTTTTATTTACGTCCCTATTGCTGTCCGTCTATATCGATATTGGGGGGGGGTTGAGGGCGCGGCTGGTTGTTGCTGGAACCCAGTATTAGATCATGTTTACTGAGCATTTATTTTGTGCCTGTCTGACTTCAAGTGTACTTGAGGTTCTGGGTTGGCGGGTCATTAGGTGGGCGGGGCTAATCAAGATGGCACTGTAGGCTACTTGGGTTGGTTGTGCTGCTGAAATAGAGGACTAGCTGCTGATCGCTGCCACTCTAATCAATGAAACCATTTCCACCGGGCGCGCTGCGGAACGCCTCAGCAGCGTCCCAGGAGCGGCACGCCGCGCCACAGCGCTATCATTCCGTTACACTTTTATTTTTGACGTGAGCCGTTGCTGAACCGCGTCAATTTCAACAGAGCAGATCGAGCCGGGCAGGAAGTGAAAAAGTAAAAGCCATAGAGCATCCGGTCAATTTTCAAAATAAAACACAATACTCAGCTCATGTACCTGTCATAACTTCACATCAACATTACGTCATGACTGGTGGCACCAGGTCAGCAGTAAATCAATCAAAGGGTCTCAAAGGGTCGGCAACATGTACGAACGAGAGACTGATTGGCGAAGCAACATAAAATAATTTATGAAATAAATCATCCTTTTTATAAGGACGATGTCAGAAAGGACAAAGCCTGGCATTTAATTGCAGTAGTTTTGGGAGTGGAGGGTGAGTACATTAGGTTTAGGATTATCGCGTGATCTCGCGTGAATAAACAGACATTTTATTTTAAATTCATTAATTCTGGAGATTGTATGTATGCATTAATAACTTACTAGCTAGCCAGTGAGTACAATTACGTAAAGGTCACGCGGCTGTGAAGTAGGGCTTTCTATGCATGACATTCAATTCAAATGCAAAACCTTTCAGGCTTCTAAAAATGAGGTACTCACTTGGGTGAAGTTATGCTGTTTGAGTAATCCTATGTGTATTAATGCGTGTGTGTGTGTGTGTTGTGTGTGTGTGTGTGTTTGTGTCTCTGTCTGTGTTTTCCAGGAGGGATTCAAGAAGGCCATGAAGCTCGTAGGTGGGGAGTTTCTGGATCGTCTGGACTTCTACCAGAACTCCTGGCTGCCAGCTCGTGTAGTGGTGGAGGAGGCCATTAAGGAGCGCCATCAGGTACACACACATGCACACATACACGCACACAACCACTGGTCAGTAAAGCAGGATCTAGGGTTGCCATTATGCACCATTCTTAAAGTGCACAGAAAGTCTGAGCGTAAACCGTGGTATCCCAGGCCTGCGTTTCCCCATAACCTTGCTGTGGACGTTGCGTTGCGTTGCTCCATATTTTCCTGAGGTGTGCAACAAGCAATATGATCCCCGCGCTACGGCTAGGATGTCATTTTTGATGATCCATTAGGTTTAGTGCAACAATACACTCATGGCTTCCATTAAAACACCAGACTTGTTCATTTGATCATTCTGCCACATGCTCAAGCCCTGGCCTGAACCCTTTGATAACGTTGACCCCGCAGGCGGACCCCAGTGGGGAGGTGGTGATCCTCTCCCAAGGTGGCTGTCCTTGGAAGGAGCACCTCTTCGCCCTGGAGAAAGAGCTGAAGGTGGACACCCCCATCAAGTTCCTCCTGTACCCCGACCAGAACGGACAGTGGCGGGTCCAGTGTGTCCCGGCTGGCCTCAGCACCTTCAAGAACAGGTGAGGGCATCCTGGCTCCTCGCTGTTTGTTGTGATCACATTGGGATCCTTTTTGGGAGATATTTAATCCTTATCAAGATAATTGAACATATGAAGAAATTGGAGAAATCGCACAATGTGCCTATCTTACTTTCTTGAATTTATCATATTTTTCAAAGCAATGGGGGATTTATGCAGGATAGATTTGGAGGATGAATTCCCCTTCGATTGGGTTTGGCAAACAGAACAAAAATTTGCGAGCGTTGTAAGTCTGCGACATGGTTTATATGACCGCAGAAACAAAGTAATGTTATTGTTGGTTCAAGAGCCACTCCAACACGAAAAAGGAACATGCTTTTTGATCAAAGTTGGTATTTTGCTTGGTCGAGGGTTGCTAGATATTCTGTGAGGGTTTCGGTTTCATGATGGTTTGAGACTGCATAATGACTTATTATCCAATGGTTTGTCTGTCTGTCTGTCTGTCTCGATATGCATCACAGTTGCCTTTAGGGCGACAGTCTAGTGAGATGCACCCGTTGATCCTGGAGAACAGGGTTCTAAATATCTTATCACGTTGCGTGTCACAAGGTGGTGGGATACAGTGACAGACAGGATTCCCTGTCTGTGATGGGCTGAGTGATCGCAACCGTGGGACAGGATTAGCATACGTTTCCCGCTCATTAAACTGGGGAGGGCTGGGGCGGGTTTGACTCGTGGTCCCTTTGGAGAGAAGGAGTCTTACCGAAGTCTCTAGGAAGTCTCCAGCACCAAAGCCACGCTTTGGTTCACAGGTACAAGGCTCTCTGCTTGCCCTGGTTTAAAGGCTTGCTGAGATTTAGCCGGTGCCCTGACAGCACACGCACACATACAAGCACAAGCGCGCACAAGCTAACACACCACAGTCGGCACATAACTCCCCCGAATCCTCGTCATTCAAGTATCTCCTTTTATTTTTTTTACTGCTACTTGAGACCGCGGGCAAACTAACTATAGATAGACCTGCATTTAAAAAGTATATAGCCTAAAGGCAGATTTATGATTTAGCCTTTATATTTTCACAACTTGCACTAGCGTTGATGTTTATTTTATTTTAAATGAATACGATACCAACTGAATTGCATTGTTGCTATTTGGCGATCTTGAAGGCCTTGATAGTGAACTCTAGTTTTGTATGTTTGTTATGTACGTTCGGCACAGTTGATATTAAAGCGAGAAGCGGTCCTGGCTCATCAGAATGCATGACCCTCGGGGCCGGTTACACCGCCGCCGCCACACATCAGTTACGTCAGGACGAGTCCCCTCTCCTCGTCAGAGGGTTAACCCTCTCTAATGTGCGTCGCTGCGCCCACCTCCTGGCACCTGGTTTTCCCTAGAGAAGGCTCACACCTCCATACTCGCATCGCACCGGCGCTGCCCTCGGGGGAACGCTCTCCTGATTGGTTGTTAGCCTGGCGGCGGCTGCTCTACGTCTCTCCAGTGCAATCCCAGTGGATTGTCTTTTCTTATCTCTCTCTTCTCAATATTCAGAAGTTTGGTGCTGCGTTCTTACTGGATGGTAATGTATTGGTAGTGGTACACGCGATTTTCTTAGGAAGTTTGTTGAGAATTGTTGGCCTATTTCATGTGTATTTTTAAGCAACCTGATTTATTTTTCTTCTTCAGAAATGCCATTAAGACAGGGACTCTATTGTGGCTTTAAAGAGCATCTGTCAGAGCAGTTGTTAGTCGTGTTTGTGTACAGCGCCTGTGTTTCCCTGCGGGTATGTTTGTGGTGGACATATGACTCAACACATCTAGCTAATGTCTCATGAGAAATCTCAAAAATCAATACAGTCTAAGTAAAAACCTTTCATGTAGTTTCACTGGTAACACCCCCCCCCCCCCCCCGACCTACTCTCCCTGATAAAAAGCATAAAAAGTTATGTATTGCTTATTAGCAAATTTATTAATTTATTTGCTATTTTTAATGTTAATTACAATTTAACCATTCAGAATCATTTATTTGTCGACATGGAGGTTTTCATTCCCGTTATTCTCCCCCCTCTGACACGAACCCTTGCTCCAAATAAGTCTACGTGAGAGAGCATGAGAATCTTTTCAATTTTCATTGACAGTCTCCAGTAGACTCGTATAATCTCCCTGTAATTACGTTGGCTCTGGAGGGATGTACCTCCACTCACTCAGAGATCCATTAGTGATGCTCTTTCCCTGCTGGGGGAACATTCTGTTCATGGCTGTAACATCCACAACCCCAAAACCGTCTTATCAATTGGCGGTGGTCCACTGGTCATCCCCCTTCCTCTGTGTCTGTTAAACCATTTTAAACCTGTGTACACGATGTTCCTTACGTTTATCCTGGCTTTCAAAGGCTGCCAATATAAAGGTTGAGGCGACGCCTTAGCCCAGATGGTAGCACGCTACGGGCAACAGGACGGTTGGCTCACGCCGCTACATTTATCCCCGCCTCTCCTCCTGCTCCTCGTCCCCCTCGTCCCCCTCTTCCTCCTCAGAGCGCCTTGTACCCGTGCCATGTGTGCCCTTCCTGTGTTTGCTCTGCTCCTGACGCGTCTCATTATGAGTCTCAGTGTGGGCTGAAAGATGGGCTGATTGAAGAGTGGCGCGGGGCTGCTCTCAGTGGGCACCGCGCTGTTCAGCAGGAAGTGGAGAGAGAGAGGGAGCTGTTCATTGGCCGCCCATCCCCTTTCCTGCCTGCGCCGCTCCACACACCATCACTGAACCCCCGGGAGCAAGTCGTGCGTCTCTCAGCCGACCACGGTTTGCGTTTGTCGGGTGGTTTGGTCATGATAAGCAATATGCACTTTCACTGTTGTTATTGGCTTGGTTTAATTGTTGTTGAGAATTTCCCCACCATCCAAATCGCAGTCTCTCAAAGTTGCTCCTACTAGCTCTACAACAGGGTTGGAGCAGGTTAAAACAGTCCCAGTGTGGGTGTAACGCACATAGACTGCATAATAAACATATTAAAACTGACTTTCGATACGTGGAAATAAAGACAAATTTTGATTTTGGGCGACAAAAATCAACAACAACAAAAAACTAAGTAAGCCTACTCAATGAGATTTAGAAAACGATTTGTCTCTATAGTTGAGATGGATTGCATTTAGTAACAAAATTATATTTTTGGGAACACCCTCCTTTCCCAATCTCTTTTGCTGGTTTGTGTGTGTGCGTGTGCGTGCGTGCGTCGCACACTATCGTAATCTCGTTCCGGGGTTCTGCTTCCATTAATCCCATTTACCTTCCATTCCCCCCCATCGTTCTGCCCCCTCTCCTCTTATTTCCGTTCCACCTTTCACATCCATCACTCGGTCCGTATTTCCCTGGATGCCTCCCTATGGGCACTCAGCAACCGTCCCCAAAGGGAGGCATCCCTTCCCTTTCCTTTTCCAGTCCACTGACTAATCGAATAGGCTATTGTCCACCATGACCTTTTCTCTTCCATCTCCTTTTCTTTTGTGTTCATTTTATCTAATTCTTTTTCTACGAAGAAAGACCCAAAATATGGGTGATGAATGCATGGAACGTGGTTGTCGTGGCGCTCGTTGAAGACAATGCTGTGTGGATGGAAACAGGACTCTGGGTCGCTCCTTCCACTGGGTCCCAGTAGGGATCACTAAGGAGAGGTTGTTATCACCTGTGTGTCTCTACAACAGCACCTGGGGGAAAAACAATTTTCTATTTTTGTCAAAAGCGCTAAGGAAATGAGAGTGAGAGCATGTGGTGTTCCTTGGCTGTAAATGCAGGCATATGGCTGGCATTATTTATTTAAAAAAAATGTTTTTTTGCTTACTCTGAGCATAATTGCGTCTTAAAGAGGCGATACTTAGACATACCTTGTTATATATGATAGATTTCTCCAAACTGTTGGTTGTGGAGGCAAGACACTTATTGATTTTTGACCTGTTCTACTAGAGCTGCTTCCTTTTGAATCAATAACTGCAACTTACATCCACTGCTTACCTTCCAGGCTTCAAGTGGCAGACAATGTCTGATCAACACTAATCCATATCTTAAGATCCATGCATCAGCAGCCTCCTTGGAAGCAGTTGATTGGACCCCGCTGTGGCAGTTGTTCGCAGGGGGAGCAGTGTGAAAAGTCCCACGTGTACAAGGGGGCTGTAAACAGACGCACAGACGTCTCCTCTAATGCCTCAGAGAGGACATCACAACCGAAGACAGCGGGCTTGATTTTAAATCATATATATATATATATATATATATATATAAATAAATTGTGGTGAGCATGTCATCTCCTTGTTCAGCTTTCTCGAGTGATTCCGGTTTGATATTATAGGTGGGTTGTCTCTTGGAAATCCTACGCTCACCAACATTATGAGTGGGAGTGGATCAAAAAATTTCTGTACCGGTCATCGGCTTCATAATTACTTTTTCCCTGGCCTGTCATGGCCACAACAACAGCCCCATTCCCCTCCTTATCCTTCCCGCACTTTGGGTCTCATCGACCTTTCCTGCGAGCTTGTTTTCCGGCCGTACCACAAGTCCATCGATCTGCAGATCCATTAAACCATAACCAGGGGGGATGGCGGTTTGCTATTCCCCCTCACCGTGCCTGGTGCTCCTATTACTAATGATCACCATGTACTTAGGAAAGTGTGATGGAGATGTTGAGTTTAAACCTGTCTGTTGTTTCCAAGCCTTGGTCAATAAGGTCTAGACTTGGTACTGCGCACACCCTCAATGGATGTGATGGTGTATTTCATCAGGACGTCCTTGAAAGTAATATTTGAGATGGTGTAAACTTTTCCCCACACCACGGGAACAGCAATAGCTTAGGAAGTAGAGCAGGTTGGCTGGTAACCGCAAGGTTGCGCGCTCGATCCCTGACTCCATGAGTGTCGAGGGGTCCTTGAGCAAGGCACCTAACTAACTGCTCCCAACGTGCTGGATGTTGCCTTGCGTGGTTGACTCCGCCGTCGGTGTGTGAATGTGAATGTGTGCATGGATGGGTAAATGTCAGGCAATAAAGCGCTTTGAATAAAAGCGCTATATACATGCAGTCCATTTACCATTACATGGAAACGAAAAAAATAGGTTCTTGAGAAAGCTATACATAGCTGAGTCTCACAAGATGGGCTTCTGGGCGGGAAACGGTGTGCCAGATATCCCGCTAAAGTGTTAGCATTGTCCATCCAGCTCGTTTGATGTGCACTCCTGGTAATTCCTGGCAGATCCAATCATCTCCAGCACCTCCGATTGTCTATTGACTTCTCCGGTGTTGTGTGCTGCACACGCCAACCTTGCTGCCTGTTTATCGATATTATGAGAGAGGAATCCATGGGCTTTAGACGCACTCCAGTCACACAGGAAGGGGAATATATTGGAAAGCCGTAGCAGGCTGCCTATGATTGCAGCTTTTCACCCAGGTGTACTGTATGTGCTTTCCTTTTCAAAATGAAATCTTGGAAGATCTTTGCTAGGAATTCGACAACAAGAAATTTAATTCAACAATTTAACAGGAATTTAATACTTTTGTGTTTATAAAAAGAATCTCCCATTTCCTTATTTGTTTCACCTTATAATACTCAAAGGCCACGACCCAACCATAACTAGGTTCCTTCACAGGGACATACATCAGTAAACGTGGGTGTGTTTACTCCACTCAACTCTTCCCTCTCCCACTGCAGGCTCTCTCTGCTGGAGGAGTGGCGCGGCATCCGGGACCAGGCACTCTCGGACCTCAGCGGAATCGAGGGCTGCATCTTCGTCCATGCTTCCGGCTTCATCGGCGGGAACAAGACCAAGGAGGGGGCCCTGGAGATGGCCCGGAGGACCATGCAGGCCAGCGCCCTCGCACCCACCAATGGTAGCACTTGAGTCCCTCACAAATCACAGTCAGTGGAGGGCTTTGCAGTGAACTGAGGGTCGCTTTGCTCAAGCTAGCCGTCAGTCAGGCTAGCTAGCTTGAGTGAGTGGGGCATATTCTAGCCATGACTAATGATACATTTTAGTCGTTTTGTTTATTTTTGTTTATTTTTATGTTCAGAAATTAAATATAAAATTTGTCATCCTATTACATTGGACTGAAGTGTCGAACATACTTGCCTCAATGCCTCTACTTACTTGTTCTTTTTGAATAATAAAAAACATTTTCTATAGAAAATTCTATTTACTCTGTGTGCTTTAGCACAAAAACAAGGTGATCACCGTAAAACATTAAATAACTTTGATGGGCTTTTTGCAGATAGGCTTTCTGTTCTAACAAGAATAAATGAATAATACAAATGATTGTAATGAATAACGCTTACACTGAAACGTATGTTCAGACAAAACCATTGAGTATTCCTTTACCACTTTATAGGTAGCATCAATGCATTGGTGGCATCAAGAAAAGGTGTCCCGTTCAGGAGCAGCAGGTCGATGTTGAAGCACCACACATGCACGGCATAGCCTTCCTCGCCTAGTTATAATTTACCCCCCAAAATGTACACATATAATTAAACTTAAACGAATACTCAATACCTCTGCATTAATCCTCATAAGGGGTGGAACCAAAAGACGAGCTCTGGGCTCTAGGCTCCAAGGTTTGCTTTAATTTGGTCCATACTTTCATCGTGCCGACACTAATGGTGACAGTCCAGACACGAGCGTATTTCAAAGCCCCCCACATCAAAGCAGCAATAATCAACCGTGATTAATCCAGAGAAATAAATTTCTCATTGGCACGAAGAGGAGATTGTACTCGTCTGAAATATTATATTTTAGTATATGAGAAGAACGGTTCATTTAATTTACACTTAATGAAGTGGGTGAACACTCATTGATTGCCGTATTAAATGTGCCACAATATTCCGCTATCTTTTGAGGTCGCAATTTAGTGTCTCCTCCCAGATGCTCACCCCATTACTACTGTGCATAATTGCTCGAGTAATTTCATTGTTTAGCCCCCTTATTTTTATTCCCTCGTTGTGCAAAACTCATCAGTGAGCCAATGTCAAAGCAGGGAGCTAATTGTTTCATTTCATTGTTAATTACATCTGTCAGAGCTGCTCAGCATCAAGTCTTTTGATGGCCCTTCACAAGCTGTTCCTTCCTCCCCCATGCTGCCCAAAACAGAAACCCCATATCGAAATGGCTCGTGATAACTGCTATTCCTTCTCAAGGTAATACAGAACCACTCTCCAGACCATTTGGGCCTGTAGCGTTTTCAGATGGACGAAAATCTTCGTCTGTCATTTTGCTCAAGGCAAACGTTGATTTAACTGTCGTTAAAGGAGTATATCCGCTGCTTGATGGAAAGTCTTTCACCAAACAAGACGCGCGCGCACACGCACACGCACACGCACACATATCCATTTTCGCCTGTCCCTCCATCTTGTACAAGTAGGTCTACACACTCCAATTTCAGCATTATTGGTATTCATGTGGTTTTGGTTGGATTCGAGCCAAGCTCTCAATCTAATCAACTGGAATGGGGGTATGACACAATCCTGGTGCTAGTCACATGTTGCTGACCATGTTTTAATCTCTCCCTGATCTGATAAGGACAGGACTCGAGTCATACAAACCCAGGGTGGCATTCATGGCATGGAAATAAAATGTTGGAAGAAATTATTAAGTAATGTGGATGAGTGAGTATTGTACAACACTGCTTTTCCAGCAAATGTCATTTCTGTTCAAGCCACAAGCATGAGGAAATTGCTTGACAAACCATATTACTGCATACCTTTCAGAAGGTGTTGCATTGTGACACATTTTGGTCCGCATTTTGCACTGCCCCAAGACCAGGCCTTTCTGTTTGTACAGCACTGGTTAGCATAGCTGCTTCCAGGCTGTGTCGTGACATATAGCTGCACACTGAAACAAGCTTCATGCCATCTGGTCAAGAGACCGTTTTTGTGTTCTCTTCCAGTTGACGAATAGATTTGAATGACAGATGCAACCTAGCAGTGCTTTTGCGTTGATCTTGTAAAGTAGGTTGTTTCGGGGTCCCGGTTGGCCATCCTGTGGAATAAAATGGCTTGCGAGCATTACATTGGAACACCTGCCCCCAGTCTGCCCTTTTGTTAGTGGATTCAGCCCCCCGGGGTATTATCGCCTCCACTGCACATTCAAACTCTCTATTTTCATCTCTTTCTCACTCTCTGTGTCTGTCGCTCTCTCGCTGTCTATATTTTTTTCTCTGTCACTCTGTAGATCATCTTTTTATAGACGATCACAGACTGACACAGTCACAGTCAGTTTTCCCACTTCACATCTTGTGAGGAAAAAGGTTTCTGCCCAGGGCTGTCAAATCATCATCTTCTTATGCTAGATTCTTCCCCCCCCCCCCCCCCCATGTTTGCTGAGAGCCTAGTGTCCACTCCAGAAGATTTCTGGAGGACATGATGGCTCTGCAACCAGCTGTCATTGAGGTGGGCGTTTCCTGATGGAGTGGGCTCTCTATTACTGTCCCGTTCCCATGCAGTGACTCAGGCACTAATTGTTCAAATTGCTTGCTGTCATGAATTTGTATGAATAGTAGTTCTTGTTTGCGTTATCGAGTCATACAGAGGGCATTACCACTTGTTATAAATTATATATTTCAAATTGATTAATTGTTATTTTTTGTAGATCTCACTCTGGTTTTGTCTCATTTCATTGGGCAGAAATGTATACACAATACATGTAATTGTGTGCTTTATCCACAATGAGCTCTAAGGTTGCCTTCCCGACTGTCCTTTATGGATCCTTTTCAACAGATTCCAAATAGTCATCATCACAAATCACTATTTCACTATTCCACTATCAACAGGGACAAGAAGTCTCACAGAAACCGCTCAGTTTAACTACTAGAAAAAAAGTTTGTCAAAAGTACGAAAAGCCAGGTTGTATTTTGTTCCTAGCCGGTAATGTGGATGGAAGCAGGACATTTTGATGGAGGAGAGATAATGTGGGTCATCATGCTGACAGTCGGACCTGTCCCAAGCTCTCCAGGCCTAGACAGTTGGGCGCATATAAATTCAAACTCAGGCAGGTAGAGGAAGGAAGCACATGTCCTCAGGGTGTTTCTGTCAATCATTTATTTGCATTAATTGTGTTTGTGTTCTCGCGCGCGTGCGTGTGCATATTTTCTATATTTTGTTTTGTTTAGTTTAGTTTTTTTTTTTTTTTACAAAATTAGGGTATCAATTTACAAAATTGTATTACATTAGTCGGAAACGAGGTTTAATAAAACAGAGGGGGCAATGGAAAACGTCTTACGGCAATATTTTCCATTGTAAATTTAAAACACACGCACAACAACACTGTTGTGCCGCGTGTGCAGGATGACATGAAGAAGGAGGGTGAGAGCGCGAGGTGAGGTTAGAGAGAGAGCGCGAGGTGAGAGGGAGCGAGCGAGCGAGAGAGGGAGGGGATTGAGAGACGTCCCCTTCCAGGCGTTGTCAAGTGTCTTGCTGGGTTTGACTAAGAGATGACACAACTCAGGGTCTGTAACGTGGCAATAATAAAACAGACATCTTAACCGAGGGTCTATATTTCAAATAAGCTTGTTTAGCTCGGTTCCATCTCGGACTAATATATCCGACCGACTGGGAGGAGAGAGAGACGGTCTGATTGGTCGTCACTGGATGTCAACTTGAGGACAACGGGCTTCTGCAGGTAATTGATTATAAACACTACTCCCTTATGTATAAGTTTCACCTTAACGTGTTATTTATCGTGTATATGTAATGGTTACATATTCACGATAAATAACAAGTTACCGCTATAATAACTTTATAAAATAAATAAGGAACGTTACGTTTATACCGTCGTTCAAAGTTTCCTCGCTGTGTTCATTACAGTCGATGCGCACTGGTTGTGTTTTTCCTCATGGGTGAATTTAATGTAAATATGTTCAAAACAAGTGTAAAGAATGCGAACACTGTCATTTGTATCGAGAATGTGTAGCTTTAAAATGACTTGTGTGGTTGTTGTTAAATGGGAAACAAAATAAGAAATCGTAATTTAATTGTGTACGACATTTAAATGCAGTCTCTTCGTGAGTTGGTCCTTCCTCCCTTCTGAGATTGTGGAATGTGGAGTGACCATCTGTCCTGCACTTTAGGCTACTCATGGTCTTAAGGATGTACACTCGTGAGTTTGAGACCATTAATTAATCATCATAAGTGATGCATGAATTCATAATCCGTAGGCCTATAGGCCTAACTCAATGTAGTCAGGCAAAAAAAGGCAAACGTGAGTAACAAAATAAATGTCAGAAGGAGGAGTGGATCGATGTTTAGGCTATCTCATGTGTTGAATTTGATGAATGTCAGGCAGTGGAGTGAAATAATATAACGATCAACAGAATGTAGGTCATGCTGTGGTCGGACAGCTGAAATGAGATTAAGCAGCAGCATATTTTTGATATTTGGCAACTTGATATTAGCAAAAAAGACATGTTCTGATCTTTGTATACAATTTGAGCTCTGTAAATAGTGATTCGATGTAGCCTTAATATTTAGCAGGTCTGTCTGTATTTGAAAACTAAAACCCAGTGAAATGACGGGCCTATACATTTCCTCTAAATGTGAAAAGGATTAACATTATCCTACATTTTAAAGGAAGACTAAAAGTCTGTCATAAGCCTTTATGCAATCCTTGCTAACTGGATGAGCCTTTGCTAAGAGTTTCTTATTGCTTTGCTCCAAACGTGGATACCAAAGAACAGAAGAGGCTCAACGCAAGTGCCATATTGACACAGAAGGAGACAGGAATGATGAATGTTGTTTTCTGTAATGGTGTTCCCAGGACCAATTTGGCTATCGATCCAACATCCCTCACATATATCCAGGTAGTCCATGACCATAATGGAAAACTTTTGTAAATCATTCAATTATGGGGAACAGCTCAAATTGCTGCTCCCATCCCGTCATTAGCTGATGATTAAGAATGGCCATGTCTGACAAAAAATAAATAATTTCCATTTTAAGTAAAGATCATGATGACAAAATGATTCATAGGCCTACTAAGAAAAATGTAAAAAGGTTCAGTATTGATTGTGCACAGTTAATTGTGGCTTGTGTTCTTACCATTAAACAGCGATTGAGAGCTCTTAAAAAAATATAAATATATATTTTCCTTGTCACATCTCAAATTAAATTCCCAGTGACTAATTGTGCAATGTATTCATCTGTTATTTAAATAGATCTGAACATTGCACTGCCTATCTCACTACCTCAAAAATATGTATTATATTCAGGAACTTGTGAATCACACTATAACAATCTCAATCATCCTTCATTCAGATGTATTTCACAGTGTGAGCCTTATGTTATGCCAGTGAGAATAAGTAGGAGCATTACTGTGAGTGGGTGTGTGTGTGTGTCTGTGTGTGTGTGTGTGTGTGTGTGTGTGTGTGTGTGTGTGTGTGTGTTTGTTATGGAGAGAGACAAAATGTCTCCTCGTTACCACTCCTTACTACACGTTCCCTCTCCGACAGGCTCAGCACGCACACACAGACACGCACGTGTCTGTGTGTAGTGTGTGTGTGTGTGTATGTGTGTGTGTGCATGTGCGTGTAAGTGTGTACGTGCTCAGACCCTGGACCTCGGCAGGGTGCTATGGTGAGGCGATGCCGACGGGCTGGAGCGAGGAGAGATGTGACGGCGCCGCTGGGACCGCTGGCCAACATAGCCCAGCGTCCCCAATCTCCTTCTGGCTGTTGTGCTCCTTCCTCCTGTCCTCCGCGGCCTGGCTCCCCCTCACCGCCGACGACCCGTGCCCAGAGAAGTGCCGCTGTGACTGGGACACGGCCACGGTGTGGTGCTCCGACGCGGGTCTGGCCGAGGTCCCGTCCGGCCTCCCGGCGGAGACTGTGGCCCTGCACCTGGAGAACAACTACATCCGACTGGTGCCCGAGGCCGCCTTTGCCGAGCTGCCCCTCCTGCGGGACCTCTACCTGTCGCACAACCGCATGGAGACGCTGGCGTCGGGGGCCCTGCGCCACCTGGGACCCGAGCTGCGGCTGCTGGACCTGTCCCACAACCAGCTGAGGCGCGCCAGCCGGCAGGACTTTGGGGCCACGCGCGCCAAGACGCGGCTCTTCCACAACCCGTGGCACTGCGACTGCGCCCTGCAGGAGCTGGTGGAGGCGCTCAACCTGGAGCCCGAGACGGTCAACGGCATCGTGTGCGAGACCTCGGTGCGCGGCGGGGGAGTCGGGGAGGGGAGCCGCTGGGAGGAGCCCCTTGGGGCGCAGCAGCAAGGGGAGCACGCGGGCCAGCCGCTGGTCAAGCTGCTGGACGCCGGGGTGAACTTCTGCAGCATGCAGCGCAAGACCACCGACGTGGCCATGCTGGTCACCATGTTTGTGTGGTTCTTCATGGTGATCGTGTACGTGGTGTACTACGTGAGGCAGAACCAGGCCGAGTCCCGGAGGCACCTGGAGTACTTGAAGAGTCTGCCCAGCCCGAAGAAGGTCCCCACGGAGACGGACACGCTGAGTACCGGGTTCTAGGCCAAACCCGGTGGGGGGTGGAGGGGGTTGGAACGGTTGGGATTGATCCAAGGATTCTGAGGAATGCTCAAAACCAGAGTGACCAATGTCAGAAAGAAATAGATATTTTCAGCCTCTCCTATTTGGATGGAACCAGTCCAGTTGACTTGTGAGGCAAGACATGAATTTGCCCTTTTGACTGTTTCTATGGTGCCCACAGGGGTTTTCTTTTGTTGTCAAGAAAAATTCTCATGTGCTGTTGTTTTAAATAACATTTCTTAATTTCCCAGTGAAATACAGGCTCCCTTTTCACATGAGAATTGGTGAGATCTTAGCAAACAGGCTTTTAGCAGCTGCGTAATCGATTCCTCCCTTTTTCCTTTTGGTCCGTTCCTCTCTTATTTGCCGCTTGTCCTTTAATCTCCCAGCGTTGAGCCATCCGTACGTCCGCTGTTCTGGCTCACTGACCGCCAACAAGCACCTTCACAAGAGGATGAAATGGACCGAAAGTGCCTCACACACAGACACCCATACAGGGAGACCGGACGCTGATTTGGAGGTGTTCAGGGTAGGTGAATGGGATGCCCTGGGGGGGATGGCCAGCAAGATTAATTGAAACAACAGCAGGCATTTTTGTTTTGGCCAAGAAAGGAGGAGTTTTTTCTCATTACGACAACATTTAAGAGCATTGACCTGCAGTAAGCTGAAGGTTTTACCTCGTTAAATTCACTGATGAATTTTTGCTGCTTGTGAATATTTTATCGTTTACCTCATTTATTATTTTAATACATTTTTTAATTTCAAGGTCATCAGGCTTGTCATGTATATTCCAATGAGTATAATTTAAATTTTGGAAAGCCACTCAGGATTGTGAATTATGTTCAGACAAAGCTGTAGCAAATCAGCTGTCATTGTTTTGAAGGAGAATCTGCAGCTTGCCATCCTTACAGCTTTATTCAAATTAAGACCACATTTAGAAATGGTTCAATTATTGCCATCTTTGGAGGCAATATTAACAAGGTCTTTATGCTGGAGTGTCTCTCTGCTAATGGGAATCATAATTAATCCCCTGAGTACAGTTATTTATGAGCTGCACTGAGTGGAGCTACCAATTGGTCTTTCTTGGTTTTGTTGACACACATTTTTCCCAAAGCCTTATTCTTTCTGTCGTGAGTTATGACCAATGAATGATATTCTCTCATAAACTTAACTTTACACAATCTTTATTTGATATTACAGATTATATTTATATAGATATATCTATATCTATATATACATTTTTAATTGCACTTACAACAAAACTGGTTTAATTAAAATTGGTAAATTGCATAACATAACATCAATACTATACTATATACTTTCATACTCGGCCAGCCACTGACAAATCTTTTGATGGCCTTTGGCATTCCAATGTTAATACAAATGTCTCAAAGTGTGTTTTGCAGGACGGTGATGGCTTGCATGTCGCGTCAGGTCTCTATCAGGTGATGAACTAATAGTTGTGTACAGTTACACCCTTTACAACGTGTTAGCAAATGTAGCAAAGCAACTCTCTATTCCATTGTCCTATGTGGTGAACTGGATTGGTACAAGTCTTCTATATGGGATCATAGTTTATGTATACAATGTTCCTGTCCTATATGTGGTGTTTTTTTTCTGCATTCAAGTAAAGACAGCAAGTTGCTTGGTTGTGGAAGTTGGTGTTGTTGTTTAGGTGAACATTTACTATGAATTAGTAATAAGTGAACACAACAATATTACTGTCACGGTAAATGGTTTAAGTCCAGTCCAGGGTGTTAAACAGAGGTGAGGTCAAGTTTGGGAGATCTAAGTCTTGTCAAGCATACATGGTCGGTCAAGGAGCCGAGGGTATTTTATTGTTTTGTTGTTCAAAATAAAAAATCCAATCGCTTCGGAAAGCAATTTCACACTAAATAATAAAATCAATTGGAAAAACAATAACAGAGTATCCATGATATTCAACACACGGCCTGCTTTAGTCCATTGTGATGCTTTTTTTTTACTGCTTAGCTACCATTAAATTAAATTTACATAAAAAAATGTGTATGATGAAATAAAGATGGAAGCAAAGTGTGTGGATCATAGTCATCAGCACGGCTGTGTTTTTTTACTCTTTCACAGTACCTCACTCCAATATTAACAGAAAGAAAACATGCATCAGGTATAAGATATCCTTCAGTCCTGCTTCAACTTCCATCTCCACCATCTTTGGAATCAATCAAAGTGCTCTGACTGCTTGAATGCCCTGAGCCATCTCTCCTCTCCCTGAAAAAGATCCGCTAGGCCCCCCCCAGAAAGGCACTTAATGGAGGAAGCATGCATCTAAAGGGCAGCTTTATGTTTAACCTCCTGTAAAAAGCTCGACCAATTCCTTCCCTTTAAAATTAAAAAATGCAGGGATCTCAAAGAAAAGTCACTTCAGTCCATCACTTGTTTTTGTCTTTTATTTCCAATTTACATTAATCAAAACGTAACAAAAACAATGTCATGATCACCATCATCATCATCATAATAATGCTATTATTATTAATAATAATACTATTATTAATAATAAGAATATACACAACCTCACACAAATGCACCCTGTGCCCTGGCCAATAGGGTGCTCCCTTCTCTTTGGGGAAGCACTGGATTGTGTTACAATGAGCGACTGGGTTTCATCCAGAGGCCTCTCACTGTGATTCTGTGTGCCAAGGCCGAGGAGGCTTCCTGTGTGAGGTGACCGCTAGGGGTTGATGGGAGGAAGTGGATGGGGTCGAAGGTCATGGTAGAGGGGCTCTTGCAATCAGGCTGTTACACAACACAGGTCCCATTGAAATTTGTGTGAAATAATCCAAATTTCTTACTTTTTCTTTTTGCTCTTGGTGTGAGGTAGCTTTAAAATATAAAAAAAATATTACAAATATAGGAAATAAACAAATCTAATTTAAGGAAGGAATCATTTCCGAATTGGTCGTCCTTGTTTTAGGATTTTTTGACAGCAACATTTATCAAACTGAAATATAAAATCCCGGTATAAAATGTACTTTCTTTCTATATATGTGTATACATGTATGTACATATGTATGCATGTGTATACACACATACAACATTCATGTAGCTACATATCAGCATCTGGTTGTTAAAAAATACAGACTGTTTTAAAACAATAGCACCATTAACTTTATTATAATACACAATTGCCTTCTGATACACACTGGTGGCAGAAATAAAAACACCTGCATTTAATAAACATTGCCAGATTCTTTTGGTTTTACGAAAAAGAAGATATGTAAGTTTTAGTGGATATGCTGAAGGAGAGAGAGGGGAGAGAGAGAGAGAGAGAGAGAGAGAAAGACAGAGTTTAGGATGAAGAGATTAGGAAATAGGACAGCAGCAGGGAATATAGGGGCCTTCTTTAATATGAAGCTGTGAGCACGTTTGTTTGTTTTTTCCCCATCTTTTTTGTATTTTTCTTTTTTGATTTGGTGGCATGCTCAGTCCTAACACACCTGGGACCCGGACCTAAACAATAAATAAATAGCACCAACAATCACCTTTCTGTTTCTCTCTCTGTAGTTCCCTGGCATGTTCCCTCGTTCTCCTTGGTATTCCTCCTTCTAGGCGGTGGGGGTTTGGGTGGGTGGGGGGGGGGGGGGGGGGGGGTTTCTGATCACCCAGGGTAGATGGGAGAGGTGTGGGGGTGGGGTCCCTGGGTGTCCATAAGAGTTGATTAGACTGCAGGCAATGTTGGATGAATCACAGATGTCGTTTGCCGGGTGCCATTCAGTGCAGGTATCCTATGGAGTACGACTGGAAAAAGCACTTTTTTTTACTTAGAAAAAAAAAGTCCAGTTTAAAAATAAAATAAAAAGAGGGCCTTGATCTTTCTCGTTCCTCTCCTCCTCGGATCGAAGCGCGTTCTTCTCATTTTTTTGTTTTTTTCCGTCCAATTTCCGCTTCTTCGTTCATCTTTGGATCACTCGTGCTTCTTACAAGAAGCAGACTGCTCCCACATCCACACCAAACTCCTGATCTGCTCCACCGATATCCATGGGAGCAATGTCCACCAAGGGCAGGCGGGAGGTCTTCTGCGATCTGTACTCGATCACAGTCTTGCCCCACTGCCCTGTGTGTTTCTGTAAGGAGAGGGATATAAGGAGAGGGTGTCCATGTGAGTGCTAGAGTGCACGGTGTATGAGAGTGGCTTTCACATTTTTTTGAAGGCCTGGCTGCAGCAGACCCAAAGCAGATCGGTGAAGGTCATCTCAGGATTTAGTGTGTTTAAAATGATTGCACTAAGTATGATTCAGCTAAAGGTTAATGTATGAATAACTATCCGACTCTGTGGCAGTCAGAGTTGGAAAGGGAGACTGGCTCAACTACCAAAACACAGCAATTAAATCAGCAAGAATCAGCCTGTAACTGCAATCAAACTCTAAGTATATCTTACGCTACGGTTCTATCGATGTAAGGAAAAGCAGTATGAAAGGGCCAACCCCCATTCCATTCCAATCCAGAGTGCTGACACCAGCTGCCTCCGCCAACAACGGGAAGGACTTCAAGGTCATATGTCGGAATGTGTCTGTGTGGTTGAACCGATCGATCAGCAATCGATTTCAACATCTTAAAAAACATTCGAGTGAAAAGGTACTTGACACCGGTCAATAAAGTGTCAATCTGTACTGTATTGTCCATCACTTATTTATGAATTCTGAAAACCCTGCCTTAGGTTCAACAGAAAACCCATAAGACAACTGTGTGTGTGTGCGAGCGTATGTGTGGAAGCATAAGCGTGTGTGTGTGTGTGTGTGTGTGTGTGTGTGTGTGTGTGAGCAGCTCCTCCGTCCTCACCGTGCATCCGTCCTCCATGACGCTGTAGGTGAAGCGACTGTTGCCCTCGGCTCTGATCTCCACGTCGTTGGAGCCCTGCAGCAGCAGTGCCTTCTTCAGGTTGCCCGTGGCGGCGTCCAGGTAGGCCACGCTGTTCCTACAGTGGTAGGTGAGGTTCTGGGACGCCTCGGTGGACAGCAGCCGCAGGAAGGTCATCTGGATGGCGGCCGTGTTGGGCGCCAGGCTGTCGTCGCCGTAGCTGAACTGCGCGTGGCGGGCGAAGGCGGGGGCAGCGTGGATGTGAGGGTAGGGGTGTAGGTGGGGGGGTGGAGGAGACAAGTGCGAAGAAAATGTGTGAAAAGTGGTTGGAATTCGACAGCCTTTTTCTAACGCTTTTTCCCCTTAGCTGACACTTGTTTATTTTTAGGAATGACTTCTTCAAGTGTATTTGGATGAGGATCAGTGGGCCGCTGTAATTCTGTACCTGGGGACCAGCTGCATGTGTTTATGTCTTGCTCAAAGGCAAGTAGTAATCCGACATTGTGACTCCGTTCGTCTTAGGAAATCATGAGCTTTAATTGTCACAGTAGGATTAAGATGGAGTTGGTTGTTTTCGTCCTCCTCTTCCCTCCAGCACTTACAGAAACACCCCCCAACAATCACACATCCCAGCAACACTCAAACCTTATGCACACTAACTGTTTGTGTCTTGTGTCGTTGTGCATAGCATGGAGGTCTGGGCGTCACAGTGTCACTCACGTGGAATCCTCCGTTCATGGTCTCTCCGAACCAGACGTGCTTTCGGTCCTTGCTCTTGTTAGACCACCAGTTCTTGCGGGGGATGCTGGCGGGCTTGGGGTGGACACAGGACTCGCCCGTCTCCATGTTGCAGAACACCTTGATGGCGTCGATGGTGCAGCCCTGGTTGGGGTCGATCCAGTACTCTCCTGCACAAAGAACGGATGATTACTTTACTATACTTACTTTACTATACTTGTTTTTATCCCACACAGGAATTCTGGTAGTAGCAAAAACAAAAGAGATAAAAACAATAAAGCTAATGCAAATAAAATAGAAAATGTGTCCATACACATAAGAGCAATAATAAAAGGTGCAAAAAATAAATGAAAACATTATCGAAAGAGACTGTCAAAACACAATAGCATTTACACGCAATGATACACTTAGAAAATTCTTAAACTACTCAAATGCATGTGTGTATATAGTACAGTATAGTAGTATATACTGTAGTATCTTTCAAAAATGGGCATCAAAAATGCAAAACAACAAACATATGTAATTATCCGTGGCACGTCGCGGCCCTCCGAATCCCTGTTGTGTCAGGGGTGCGAGGATGACCGCATCCTCGCACCCCTCGCTGCGCACTCAGGGCCGCTTCAGTGGAGCCACTCACCGCTCTTCCAGTCGGGGTGGCACAGCTTGAGGTCCCTGCAGGTGCGGGCCGGGTTCTTCTTGGAGCCCTCGGGGCTGCGGATGTTCTCGATCTGGTTGTTGAGGGACTTGAGTGTGGCGTCCACCTCTGGCGTCGTGCTGGCGCAGGTTGCCGGCGGCCTGGTCGGCCCTCATGTACCTCATGGGGTCGTGGGACTTCTCCGTCTGGGACAGGCCTGCGAAGGCGGACATGTCGATGCCGGGGCCGGGTGGGCCGGGGGGACCAGGGGGGCCGGCGTTTCCGGGGGGTCCCTAAAGATAGAGAGAGAGAGAAGGGACAGAGGAGGATAAAGGTTAAAGCACGGTTCAGACCTGTGAAGGCCATTTAATGGAAGCTCAGGGATATATTGTTCACGCCTTCGTTCTGAGATGTTTTATTATTGTTTACTACTTTAGCTGTCAAGATAAAGTGTTGGGCGAAATGTACGTGATGGGATTTGTTCAGACTATTGGATATTTAAATAATACGGATACGTTGGTAATCATCCATAAAATCCTCATCAAGCTGAGTGCACGCAATGTGTCTTTATCTCATACATTGACAAATACATTAACACATTGGGTCACTGTGCGTTAACATCCATAGTCCAAGGATGCATCCTCTTCAAAACTGAGGGGCCTGAACCACGGATTAAATACATGTCCTGATTTCTGTTGAACCTTCTCTAGGTATCAATGAGACACAGGGGTTTGGGTCAGGGGACACTTACAGATGGACCAGACTCTCCAGATCGACCGCGGGGTCCAGGGGGTCCGATGGGTCCAGGCATACCGTTAGAACCGTCCTTTCCAGCAGGGCCAACAGGTCCGGGGGGTCCCTACGAGAACAAGCAGAACAAAAACAAGAGGACCTTAATTTTGGTCCTCTGACGAACCTCGACCTCAAAGGAAAACACGACCTAAACACCTCTGAGCAGAGCAACATCTAGACGACATCCCTTTTATAATTCACTATTATATTATACTTTCACTGTTATCCCTCCGGTCTATTCACGTTGCTGATCGGAGCCGTTACTCACTCTGGCTCCGGAGGGTCCGGCTGGTCCGGTGGCTCCCTGGTCTCCGGCTTGACCCTGGGGGGGACAAGATGAGGATGGCGCTGATGCTGATGTAGATGTTGATGATGATATGAGGATTTCATTGGTGGGTTCCAATGTCTACTATTCATTTCAAAAGGCCTCCGAGGACCGATAGAAAGGTTGATGGTTTGGGACCTACCGGAGGTCCGGGCAGACCCTGGAGACCGGTGAATCCTCGGTGTCCCTTCTGTCCCCGCTCACCAGACTCCCCTGCCTCTCCCTTGTCTCCACGGGGCCCTTGGGGTCCCTAGGAACACACATATCGGGACCTGGTCGGTGTACATCGAATACCCAGACATGGATACAAAATACGCAGCACGTTATCTGTAACTTAGTTATCAGTTTGGCACAACACCAACTTTAACTCACAAGGATTTATCTGGTGCACCAGTTGTTGGGTACCGGCATGTTGGTGTGTGTGTGTGTGAGTGTGTCCGTGTGTGTGTGTGTGTGTTTGTGTGTGTGTGTTTGTGTGTGTACTCACAGCCATTCCTCTGGCTCCAGCAGGTCCGGCAGGGCCAGAAGGTCCTTGCGCTCCCTGAGGAGATGCGAGGAAGAGGAGAAACGAGGAAGAGGCGATGGTGAAACCAGCAGGAAACAGTGTTGTTGTGACATTTCATCATCCTTGATACTTCCTACCATTCTACTATCACATAAAAAAGTCACTACTTATGCATTGTCTCTACTTTTCTCTACGGGGGAATAAAATCGGAATGATCTATGATATAATAGTCTGATTTCATGCACTGGACGCGATTTTTGGTATTCTGAAATGGGCGTTCTGCTGTCCTTGCGATGGAGTTGATAATATGATGTCCCCCAGTGGACAGTAGAGTCGCGTCTGTGTACGACTCCATGGCATTGAATGAAGGGGATGAGCTATTCCGGTTACTCACAGACTCTCCTCGGTCCCCTTGCTTCCCGGTGGGGCCCACTGGACCGGATGCCCCGGTGGAGCCCGGGGCTCCTGGAGCGCCCACGGGACCTGTGTTGCCACGGTCACCCTGAGATCACAACACAGTGGTAGAGTCAGGCGTGGAGAACAAGGTGCAGGTATGACAACAACACCGGTGTATCCACAAGGGCAGAAAACAAACTGTTTTTAAACATGGGTCTTTTGCCCCTGGGTAATACATTTTAGGGCCTTTTGGATCGTTTCCAGGGCAGTTTGATCAAATGTTGCGTGATACCTAATGTTGCTTTCAAGAACAACATTCCATAACTTTAATGTAAAATAAAAGGACCTGCTTTGCACATATAGAGCAAAATACTGAAGTTTATTTTTTATTTTATGGGGGCCTTTAAAAGCCAATAGTATCCTAATTTCAGGACGAAATGCCCCCTAAACTGTTAATCTCGGACCCTGGTGGTCCCCACAGGATTACATATCAATCCCTAATGAATGCTGTAGTGACTAACTGAGGACTCACTTCAATGAAATAGTTAACCATGTGGGATCATGAACAGATTATATATAGACACGTGAAGGGGAGGGGTTCACCTTGATTCCAGGAGATCCATCTCTACCAGGGGGTCCATCGGATCCAGGGTTGCCCTATGGGATGGCAGAAAGATATGATTGAGCATTTATGGTTTTAGTACTGGCTTATGATGAGAAGGCATTCTTATATCTCTGATGTTGACTATTAGAACTGATAGAACCTAGCCTTAACTAGAAAGGTATTTCAATGTGTACACTGAAACAATGAAGGCAAAGTACTACAATAGTAATGTACTAGATCTGAGAAACTTCTTTCTGAAAGCAAATGTTAATGTTATGCAATTGTATTATTTTTCAGGGTAATACTATTTCTGAGATAATGATGATTGGTTATGATGATTGGTTATTTTTGCATATGATTCCAATTTGGATTCACACTGCTGGTTCATTATTTCAATATTGCTGCAGATGAAATACTTTGCCTTACAAAAGGCTGGAAAATAATGTGTGCACATCAATTAATTATCATCCTTGACAGAAAATCCATGCAGAACTGGACCCATCATTCCTTCACATTGCCCCACTTTTAGCAATTCATGAAGCGCTGAACTGCAAATCAAACCTGATGCCAGTGTCTAGCCGGCCGGCCTGTGCTTGGTGTGCACTCAGAATTTGGTCTTCACTGTCTTACCTCTCGGCCGGGCTCTCCAGCAGGTCCTGTGAGTCCGGGGGGTCCTACAGGTCCAGGGGGCCCGCGGTCCCCACTACCACCGGGAGCTCCTTGTTTACCAGGCTCACCCTGAAGAGAGAGGGGGGGGGGGGGGCACGCGGAGGGGTTAAGGAATCCGACCAGTGAGGAGATTAAAATGAACCCAACAGGGGTGAATCATACAAATCGCCATAACATGAAAAAGCCTTCAAAACATTATTATTTACATGCACACCTTTGTTTGATTATGGCTGTCAGATTAAGGTGATTATCCAGAGTGAAGTTAACATTTACATTTTAATCAAAAGTATTCGATATGGAAGTTGATCAACCCAAACAAAATAAGAATCCTTCTCTGATGTTCCTGTCGAGGGAATGGCTTCTTCCGCTCTGGTAGTTATCGCTATCGATTGTCACTGCCTGACGGGGTACTGCTGTGAACTTTGTATTTTCATTGGGATGAGTATGAGGGCGATTTAGACGAGGGTAAGACTCACAGATGGACCTGGCAGGCCGGGGAAACCTCTCTCTCCACGCTGTCCAGGCAGACCCACGATACCACGTGTCCCGGACAGACCCTGTGGCCCTGGTGGGCCGTCGGGGCCCTGCGAGAAGAAGAGAGGAGTGATACAAAGGGAGAAGAAAGGAGGAAAACAAAAATAGGCAAGGGTAAAAGGAGGTCGATGAAGGAGATCCAGGTGGGAGATAATTCATTCTATTATTCCCATTCATTGTTTATCTCCATGGTGATGGCGTGCACACTGTGGCAGGCGGTTGACTGCCACAGTGTCCACTCACTGACCACTGATCCTAGGAACACTGCCTGTCTGTGATGTACAACCATTGGGTTGCGTTGTAGGTCACATTTGATCATCAGTCCTGCTATGATGCGCTGATTTTACAGTCTTTTTCCCCATCTCACAGAGCTGTCTGTAGTGGGAAAGAATTACATCCTCGTCCGTTTGCTGTCCTCTGTTTTCTAAGCTGTGTAATTTAATGGCGGCTGGTGAGTCCAGGCAGGGTTTCTTTTAAGCGCATCCCCCTCCCCACGTCTCCTTTTGCTCTATCTCCTCCATCAGGCTGTCTGTCAACTCCTGCTGCTGCTGCCTGGGTTCCCCACCCCCCCATCCTATTTGTATGTCCGACATTGTGGGGCATGATGGGACACTGACAGCTCGGCGTATGAGCAGAGATTGTGGACAAAATAAATAAAGGTCTGTGGCTGTCGCTGGCAAACTAAAGTGCCTCTTTGCGCTGACAGAGTAACAGGAACAGCTGGTTGTGAGAATGGAAAGTAAACACATCAGAGAGTGTTTCTATTGTGGATAATAGGGAACAGGAGGGACATCTTCATTGGATTTGAAAGGCATTGAAAAGTGTAGTTGTGGGTGGATATGTGTGTCTGTGTGTTTGTGTACCTGAATTTTGGTCATATTGTGTGTGGGTACTTTTTGGTTGAATGTATGTGTTATCCTCTGTAGAATCGTACATTCTTACGAATTTTGTTAGCCCTTTACGGACAAAACATTAAAGACAGCCTGGAAAATTGTTAAAAAGGGAAAGAGGGAATGACAACGAAGCATAGGACCGCAGGTGGGAATCGAACCTGCGGTCGCCGCGAGGCACGTCACCTTCATGGTGAGAGCCCTAGCAGCTCGAGGAGACACTATGATGACGACGAAGGACATGTGAGCCATACGAGGGACGCTTACATTAGGACCATCCTCGCCAGGGTCTCCCTTCTCCCCAGAGGTACCGGCGGGTCCGCGGAGCCCGGCGTCGCCTTGACGACCAGGAGGCCCACCGTCTCCCCTCACGCCCTTGGGTCCGTCTTTACCAGGAGGGCCTGCAGGTCCGGAGCCTCCAGGGTTACCCTGAGGAGAGAACGCACCAAGAGGTCCAGCTCAGTGAGTACAAAGCGTAAGCTCGAGGCCTTATCGCGAGCTATTGGAGAAAGGCATCATCTAGCGCCATGGCAGCGGTCTTGAGTGTGTTGTGGCAGCTTACATTTGGACCAGGGGGTCCGACTCTGCCGGCAGCACCTGGGAAACCAGTGGCACCCTGTCAGAAGGAGGGAGGCGTTAAGGCGAGCGTATGGGGTCCTATATTCTAAACTCCGCGCCTGTCATTTCTGATGACTTAATAACGTCGGCTCCACGGGGGCTTCACACTTACAGGCGGTCCCTGAGCACCACGAGCACCTTTAGGTCCAGATACACCAGTAGGACCCTAGAATAGAAACACGATGCAATTTAAAATACATGCAAGCAAAAACAAAACTTGCTTTCCTAGTACTGGAAGTGACATGTTGGTGTCTGCCTGCTTCAGTACTGGTAGTGACATGTTGGTGTCTGCCTGCTTCAGTACTGGTAGTGACATGTTGGTGTCTGCCTGCTTCAGTACTGGTAGTGACATGTTGGTGTCTGCCTGCTTCAGTACTGGTAGTGACATGTTGGTGTCTGCCTGTTTCAGTACTGTTAGTGACATGTTGGTGTCTGCCTGCTTCAGTACTGGTAGTGACGTGTTGGTGTCTGCCTGCTTCAGTACTAGTAGTGACGTGTTGGTGTCTGCCTGCTTCAGTACTAGTAGTGACGTGTTGGTGTCTGCCTGCTTCAGTACTAGTAGTGACATGTTGGTGTCTGCCTGCTTCAGTACTAGTAGTGACATGTTGGTGTCTGCCTGCTTCAGTACTAGTAGTGACATGTTGGTGTCTGCCTGCTTCAGTACTAGTAGTGACATGTTGGTGTCTGCTGGTTTCAGTACTGGTAGTGACATGTTGGTGTCTGCCTGCTTCAGTACTAGTAGTGAGATGTTGGTGTCTGCCTGCTTCAGTACTGGTAGTGACATGTTGGTGTCTGCCTGCTTCAGTACTAGTAGTGAGACCCACCGCAGGTCCGGGGGCTCCAGAGGGTCCCTGAGGTCCGGGGGCACCAGCATCACCCTTCTGTCCGCCTTCTCCCTGATCTCCCTTCAGTCCAGGCTGGCCATCTGTACCCTGAGGGAGCAAAGAGATATGTCCTTCAAATATGGCAGCAAAACAGTCAACAAACAAGTAAAAGTATAGTTATGGAAACAAACACCAAAAAAGAACAACAGCAAAAAAGGTTCAGCATTTTTGGCTTTCTTATTTTGGCTTCTAACGTGTGTCATTGTTCACAGCAAAGACCTGCAGAGGCACCATGATCCATGATCATGATCTTTCAACCTTTATGGTCATGACTAACGGTGACCTAGGATGAGAAGCTCATTGTGCTATTTCTAACAGAACCACCAAAGTGTCTATTATTCAAATTATTAAATAGTTTTCAATATCTACCCATAACTGCAGCAATGCATTCCCTGCTCAAACCTGTCAACTGATTTGATGGATGGATTGATTAGTAATAATGACAGACTTTTGTTAGCATTTAAAATGATGGTGATAAAATGTTGAGTAATCCAATAAGCAAGTGTTTGTTTATTTCACATTACGATTGCTAATGCCTGGTAAAAAGAATAATTGTCAAAATCAAAGCAAAACTCTTGTTGAAGTGTGAAAATGGTTTGTGATTATGAATTAAGACTGATTATAATCTATTTTTGGGACATCTTTGGTGTTTAAGACATTGAGCAAAAGTCTAATCCAGAGCAGAGAAAGGTGATTGGAAAACTTCCAACGCTTATCATTCTGGCATCAATTCAATAATAATAAACTTTGAAATGAAAGAACAAACAAATAACAAAAACATCCAATGATGCAGAGTCCCAGCTTCACGAAAATGGGATAAAACAATCTTTTGATTAACATCCATAGTGGAGGATGCGTCTAATCAAAACATTTATTTGATGTCGTCCTTCGCTCCTTGCCAGGGACATAATGGATGACACTAAGGGACAAATACCAAGACTGAAGGCTAATGTTGCTCTGCCGAGGAGCTTGGGGTAAACAGATTGTGGAAATGAGATGCATCTTTAAAAAGTAAAAGGACAACACAAGGAGTGACTCACTGTAGCCCATGCCAGGTGTAAAGTAATGCTCTTAATGGAGCCCTATCTCAACACTCGTCGTATAAAGTGAAAGCAAAGATATACAAACAAAAGTTTGAAGACTGTTGTATAATTTATTTATTCTGCAATGTCTATAAGAATGGATAGCTCAGGTTTTGTTTCTATATGTTAACCATGATGACTGGAGGGTGTTCCATGACGTTATATATTGACACCAAACAGATTGTGGCCTCCCTCTGTTTCTATTTTAGTTTAAACTCTGTCATAGGCTTGTTCAGGGTTTCCTCATCCAGCAGATGGACTCTGAACATTTCACTCATCCATCATGTTTGATCAAAGCTGATCCACATCAATGCTAGATTTGAGGTTTTTGGGATATTAATACAACAATAGACATAAGCCTATTTGTATTGGGATAATATATTATCCCTAAACTGTAGAGCAAACACTCTTTGCTGTGGTTGTGTGAACACTATGGAGCAAGTGGGGGATGGCATCCTGATCAATGATAACTACATGAGCTTCTGCATAAATCAAACCCAGAACTTTAGGTCCGGAATTTAAACATGATATTTGTATAGATGTAAGGTTTGTTTGGGCCTGGTTTTAGGGTCAGATACTTACAGGATGTCCAGCGAATCCAGCAGGTCCGGGAGGGCCAGTCTCACCTCTGTCGCCCTGAGAACAAGAGGACATGAACAAGGAGTCATCCTCAGTGGCACTATACAGTATAAATCCCATAATGCTCACAGAAAGAGACAAAGTCAAAGTATTGATTGTAAAAATAAGTTTTCGCCTGATTCTAAATCTCAACATCAACAATTGATGTTGAGATTTAGAATCTGTTGAAAATTGAAATATGTGATTTCTCTGTCACGTATCTCAACAGATTCTAAATCACATGTCTCAACTGATTATAAATCACGCATCTCGACTGGCTATAAATCACGCATCTCAACTGCTTCTAAATCACGTATCCCAACTGATTCCAAATCACGCATCTCAACTGATTGTAAATCGCATATCTCAACTTAATCACGCATTTCAACGTGGCATAGATTGTGGAGACAAATCCTTTCGAATCAGGGCAAAACCCATTTTGACATGATAAAGATGAGGGACTTCATACGCCAGGTGAAGTCCTTCCTCTGACTCTATCTCTATCTACACAGTTACCTGAGTAGCTAAATGAACCACGGATGGGTCAAGCAGAAAAGGATTACTTACGGGGGCACCGCGGGTACCTGGAGCGCCGCTGGGGCCGGATGGGCCAGATTCTCCCTGTAGGAAGAATCACAAGTCAGATACACAGCCGAAGACAATAGATTCAATTACACACACATCTGATGTGGCTCTTATTCACTCCCCATACACTCTCCCCAAAAAGAGAGGAGAAAACGATTACAATCTGTGTTCATATTTTAATGGTTTTCTATGGAATCTTCCGTAGAAATGAATGAATTGTGTTCACGGAGCAAGTAGCACGTAAAGGTTAATGATACAAGAATAACGTGTTGATGACTCTCACCTTCTCTCCGTTGGGTCCAGCAGGACCAGGGGGTCCGATGGGACCGGTCAGACCCTGAAGGAGGAAATAGATGACGTTTTGTTATAACACAATTTAAATAAAGTGTAGTAAAAAGAACTATAAAAATAATGACACCATCTACCACTGGGGCAGAAGAAACTCACTCTAGAACCATCTTTTCCAGGAGCGCCTTCTGGTCCTTTCTCTCCGTTGTCACCCTGAGGAAAACCAAGGGACACAACACCTCAATGAGCCATTTTAATCCAGTGTTTCACATTTCCAACACGGCCGCAATGCCTCCCTTCCCTACACAATCTTTACATTAAGGGTCCTACGTGTGGAAACATTACAGCTTACGAATGAACAAACATATGCAGTGCGTTATTCAGGCGTTTCTGCAGGCAGGGCTTACTCTGTCTCCCTTGGGGCCTGGGATGCCGCCGGCTCCTCTCTCTCCAGGCATACCCTGCAGACCGGGGGGGCCCTGGGCTCCGAGACCACCTGCGGGTCCAATCGCACCCTATCGCAGGCGACACAGGTTTGTAGATTAGGGGGATGGAAAGAGAAGGGGAGAGAGAGAGAAACAAAGGAATACAGAAAATTGAGCCACTCCATGCGAACACATGAGCCAGTGTGATTATTGAACAAAGGATTTTTTTTTTTATATCTCATCTCCCGGTCGATGAAATGGCCACTGCTATTTTCTTGTTTTCTCCTCGAAAGGAAAAGCTTGATATGGCTTTTGTCAAGACTCAATATTTTCTTTTCCAAATCTGCAAGTGAGTCACAAGCACATTGTGACAATGGTGTTGACAGTGAGTGATAGAAGTCAGCCCATTATTTAACAGATTCAACAGAGGAGCACATCCACACATCCTGTATTGGCTGCTGGTCTTGGGACAGCGGATGAAATCATAAGATACAAAGACTGTTCACTGACACATTAGGATATTTTTCAATTTCAGCTGTCAGCTTATAGATACCTTTTGTTTTGTGATTTAGGAAAATTGAATGTCATGAAACATGACAAATGGGGTTAGCTAAAGTTTACCCAAACTGTGACTGAGTCTTAAACTGTGACTGACGTCACAGTTTAAGACGTCAGTCACAGTTTGTTCTTTCTCCCATTTTGTGATGTGGTGAATGACATATATAGTGCCAGTTTAATAGGCTTTCAATTAGAAATGTGTGTTTTATGACCCAGACTTGAAACATCGATCGAAGGGGTCTAGAAACATCACACACTTTCATCCGGCCCACTACCACCAAAGTTTGATTTGACACTAAGTCGTCTGACCAGGCCAGCCATTGCCTCCAGTTTAACAACAAAAAATGGCACTGGGAGTCATTTTTGTTATCAGCCCCTACCTTCAGGCTGTGGCCCAGATCGTATAGACACATATCCACTACCCCCTCCATCACCTCATCTTCCTCCTCCTCCTGCTCTGAGCCATAACCATCGTCTACTTGCTCTGCCAATGTCCAAATTCGGCTGCCAAATTCGGGGGGGGGGTATAGCCGGTCTTTTGGATCGGAGTGTCCTGCATATCAAAAGGCGGCTCATTTCTAATGTTATTACGGGAATTGTAATCCGCTTTACTGGGGTCGTAGTACTATTTCGGTAGTACTATTGCAATCCATCCGTCAAATCCTCAATGCGTCTTCTGTGACGGAGCCCTCTGTGCGACCTTCAGGCAAACATTGTGTAAAGTCAAGCACTGCAGTGTGAATCACAGATAATACGGCTCTCTCTCTCTCTGTGCTTGATCTTTGGTAGACTTTGCCAGGCCATTTCAAAGGTTAGAATACCATGTTGCAAAGACAATAATGTAGATGTAGTTGCATGGAAATGCACTTCCCAGGGAACAACAGCACTACTATCACTACTGCAGAAAAATAAACCCAACTCAGCACTGACTCACACCATCTGCAGTCTAATCCGAAATGTAAGCTATTCGCAAAACAACAACTCGTTTTCACTCGTCCTTATGTGAAGAATGGAACCCATCCTTGGACAAAATGATTCCATTAATTAATGATACGATCACAATGAGTTGTCACTGAGTATTCAACAGGCCTGCCTGTCTATGCGACACTTTGGTGCAGCTATTGGAACCAAAATGGGTAGCCATTAGTTACTTACTTTTGCTGCATTACAGTTTATATTAAGAAAGAAAGTACCTGAACTTTACAGAGTGTACAAATAGATTTTAACTGTCTTATATATATGAAACCGTAGTAAATGGACTATATATTCATATAGTCCGGAATATGTTTTGCACTAAATATCAATTGAAAAAAAATGTTTAGTGTTTAAAATCAGTGTATCACGGATGTTTTTATCAATCCCACTGTTTCCACCCCCCCAGTGTCCTGGCAGCAAACTCACCTTGGGTCCATCAGTTCCGGGGGTTCCAGGCAGACCACGGGGTCCCTGAAGACCCTGAGGCCCGGCACCTCCCCTCTCTCCTGGGAAACCTCTCTCGCCCTGCAGGGGAACACCACCAAGGGGACGGTCAGTGAGAAGTCATCGAGACCAACCAACCAACCAACCAATCAGATGCAGTTTACGGTATAAGAGAGGAAGAGGAGGGTCAACGTACTCTAGGTCCGGTCACGCCAGCTGCTCCACCCTCTCCGGGAACACCCTTGAAGAGAGAGAGAGAGAGAGAGAGAGAGAGAGAGAGAGAGAGAGAGAGAGAGAGAGAGAGAGAGAGAGAGAGAGAGAGAGAGAGAGAGAGAGAGAGAGAGAGAGAGAGAGAGAGAGAGAGAGAGAGAGAGAGAGAGAGAGAGAGAGAGAGAGAGAGAGAGAGAGAGAGAGAGAGAGAGAGAGAGACAGAGACAGAGACAGAGAGAGAGAGAGACAGAGAGAGAGATCAAATCAGTATGTTGAATTGATCGTGGCATTGTATAAGAGATGCTTGGGGGAAACACAAGCGGTTTCTTATTGAGATGGACTCAGAAAGAAGCAACCGTTTAAGAGATAGGAATTAGCATTATAAGTAAGTCATGGGAGGAAGCTTCGGGGGTTGGGGGGCCGGGGGAGGGGAGGTGGGGGCCGATCAGGACGGGAGTGAGACAGGGACGACGCGCTGTTGAAATGCTTGTGGGGAAACGTGGCCATAATCACATCTGTGTGAAGTGGTGAAGCTGATAGCAATACTCACAGCGCCTTTAGTGTAGCGACTGCACTATAAAGGCGCCTTTTCCCTGTGAGACTTCAAACACTGGCTACCATTTAAATGAAGGCTGTGTGTATTTCTTCCTGGTCTTTGTCAATACAGTGGCCATTGGCCTCAAGGGCTGGGCCAATCATAATGGACGCTTTTATTATGAATTACATTTTTAATCTGATTCTCTCAGGCTTCTTATGTCATGAGACAGGACCTACCTGGTCTCCGGGCTTGCCTCCCTCACCAGGGGGACCTGGGGGTCCAGGAAGACCCTAAACAGAAAGGCAAGGCAGACAGCATTAGGAACAATCATCAACCTGAGTTTATTCTGGAGTAACAGTGAACACAGATATTGTCATTTATAGTCGGTGGTGAGTCATTTTAACTCTCGGAGGACCAATGTGATGTGTCATTTTAACTTTCAGATAACAGATGTGTCACTCCAAAAAGTGACTGAGTTGAGTGCACATGTGTCTGTGAAGCAATGTAAGCAGTTGGTTCTAGCAGTTACTCTACTGATCCTTTTGCACGTTGTTACAGTGGCTGGATGCGTATCGTGTGCATCCATGTACAAATTCAGACCAATGTGCCCCTGTCTACATGCCTCCACCAACCAGACGGAGGGACTCACCTGGAAACCAGAGGGGCCGGGCTGACCCTGCTCTCCTCTCTCGCCAGCGGGCCCCTGCAGAAACACACATGGACAGCACATAACAACTTGGCCACATTTAACAAAATGGGCCAACCGGTCTCCACCTTAAACACGTCAGCCACTGGAGATACACTGCACGGACATTTAGGTCAATGAAACAGGTTTCAGCAGCAGCAAGGCATCATGGGAAATGAGGATGGACTAGAGAAATGGATAAGGTCGGAGTGGGAGACAAGAAGAGAGACAGATTCAGAGAGAGAGAGAAAAAAGAGAGAGAGGTATACTTACAGCGGGGCCCGGAGGTCCAGCCGCACCAGTCTCTCCGTCTTTACCGGGCAGACCCTGAGGGACAAAGAGAGAGAGCGAGTGATGTAGAGGGAGATAGGGTGGGGAGGGAACACACAGTCTGCTGTCTGCTGGCCTAAGTATCTCACACACCCCCTGGGGTTCAGTACTGAGTAGATCAAACGCTCTGATACGGAAGGACATCGGCAGGGAACATGAACTATCACTACCAGGGTTGAAGAATTCATACCGCATGGTACCTTTTTCACTGCGTGTATGTCAGATCTACATGCATGGTTTTGTTTGGTTAAAAGGTCGAGGCACTTAGATTCCACCTGTAACCCAATGCTTTCTGCTATGAGGATTGCATCTATAGTTTCCCGTCAAGGTTCAAACATATTGATTCTTTGAGAGAGAAAAACTTCGTAGGGCCGATTCGGCTCTGGATGGATGGATTTAATCTTTTAACCCAGCATACTCATTTCAAATCATTTTGAACAAACTCGATAGATGGTTACTCCAAGTGACATCATGCAGGTTTTAAGTTTAATTTTGATACAAAGGGAGGAAAGAGGAGACTTACTCTCAGACCGGGGGCTCCGAGAAGTCCCTTCTCACCAGACTTTCCTGGCTCACCCTGAAGAGAAGAGAAACACGTCAACCCCATCATTCAGGTAAATGGAGACAAAACGTCTCTGCAATGTACATTTGAAACCATCCGTTTAACACCGGACGGATCCAAACGATACAATGTGCATCCCTATTGGTGCAACGTCCCTCACCATTGGCTCTGTTGGTGCGGGTGTCTACTGCAATCAAAACAATATCTTTCAATTCATTGATTTGTTTCATATTCCAGGGTGGGTGATGATAGCCATGATCAGTATGTTTCCGGAGCCATGTGAATGTACTTTAGATTCAGTGTGTAGGGAGCCTTTAAGGGATCCATGAATCCAAACGTACGCCGGCTCCCTTGGGTCCGGGGAATCCCATCACACCAGGCTGTCCACGTGCTCCCTGGGGTCCGGGGGGTCCAGGACGACCGTCCTCACCGGGCGCTCCCTAGCGGAGGGAAGAGGCCGCATGAGCAATCACTCATTCACTCATTCATTCATACAGTGATTTAAATCATTTTAGAAGAAAATAATCGCTTGTTCTTCATAACATTGTTAAAATCTAAAGCATGCGTCCACTCATTAAATGTGTATTACATTCATTCATTCATTCATATTATACTACGAATAATGTCCTTTATGACATTGTCAATATTTGAGCAGATAAAAAAATCTAAATAATATAAACTATTGTATTCTAAATGTAAATGTGTCCTTTTACCAAAATGATAAACATTGATTATTTGTATTATTATGAAAATAGTCCTATTGATTATAATAATTGACTGATTCATGTGTGGATGGAATTGGTCTGTTGTGTCTAGCTGGGAGAAAACTGGGCTTTACAAAGGAGGATAGATAAAGGTCTATCTTCAGAACCCTGAGCCTGTCAGGGCAACTGAATGTAGGATGAGAAACGGCCAGAATAAAATGTATCAGCATGTCTGTCTAGCGCTACAAAAGCAGAGCACTAAAGCTGCGGCCATGAAGAGAACCCACGGTGACAGCATTTCAATTTGACCGACGACACCCAAGTCAAAGAAATGACAGATAGAGAGATAGATGATAGAATTGTCTTTTCTGTACTAAAACGTGCACCTCTAAGCTAACACACAAATCAGTTTTACAAATCGAAAGACATTAGACGCAAGGGCACCGGTGTTATATTTTAGGACGTCATCATAGTGAGGTGATAATAGCGAGGCGTGTAACTGTGTACTCACAGAGGGTCCAACTTTGCCTTGAGGACCAGCATCACCAGGGCGACCAGTGAGGCCCTGTGAATAAGGAAATGTAATAAATTAGAACCTAGAACACAAGAGCCAGCAGGTGAGTCACCAGAAGTCTCCCAGAGGCATGAGCCACGATTACTTAATTAGTGGTGGAAAAGCTATTTTCACATCACAGGGCCGATCTTTTTATAACAACTAGCAATGGCTTTGCACCTGTTGGTCGATGGGGAATAATCAAATCATAAATATGCATGACAAGATGTCACAGCTATTATCGCAATGCACAACAATTGAGTTCCAGGTTTCACGAGCTCGCGCCACATGGTGAAAAATGTAAACCACATCTCATGCAGCGCTTTGCTTCTGACTGGCCTTTAAAAAGCGGTTCCCTAGGCCATCGATTAATATGTTACAAAACAAATGTCATGCGGTGTAATTCCCGCTCAAATCGAAATGGGAGACATATCAGATCCATAAAAGACATCTCTTTATTGGGTTAGTATTGGATTGGAACCGTTCCTGTGCTGAAACCATGTATCTCCAGTAACAGGAGGCCATCCGAGGGCGTGTTTGGGGACTTACCCGGGCACCAGGAAGACCGGACTCGCCGGGACGGCCGGGGTCACCGTTGGCTCCTTTGGGGCCACCAGCACCAGCGGATCCACGCTCACCAGGGGCCCCCTGAGGTACAACAGAGGAGCGTTAGGAGACCCTCACTCAATAACACACGTTGAAGTTTGGATCAATACATACATATTCATTTACGTTTATTCATCAGGGTAAGATTCTGTAAGTTGATGTGAAACATGATGTGAATAAAAACAATTCATTAATTAGTTGATTCATAATCTATCTATATGTGGAGGAAGATGGAAGATCAAACGGTGGAGATGGTGCATCCTGGATATATCTACTGGGCCTGCAAAGTCACACTTCTATAGGAATAAGTGAAGTTCCCCCCTCTGTTGGTAATTTGGTGGAACTGCACATCGTTTAGTTACCAGAACATGTTCAATAATCAAAAAAATCAATAATGGAGAAAATACTATATTTGCTAGAGTTAAAATCTGCTACATCAGCTACTGTCAATTAGTTAAAATCTGCTACATCAGTACTGTCAATTAGAAAAATCTGACACTTCCACCTTGGTACAATACTATAAACTCTGGTAGCTTCTAAATACCCAAACATCTGAAGTGAAAGCTACTGCCCCGTACTGTGTGCCTCTGCACTGCACTGCACTATATGCTTCTGCCCTGCACTGTACTGTATGCCTTTTCATACAAATATAGCCTGATTTGTTTTGGACATTAACATATTTTTATGCGTGGGTATTTTTGATTGAATGAGATAAATGGTTCACTGAGCAATTAAATTGTTGTTATAATCTGAGTCCCACCGTGACTATCATAACCCAGGGGAAGACACAGAGTATTTAATATCATACAGATCATAATTTCCTCCTGTTACAGGCAGTTTATCTACCCTCCATTCGACTCAAATCATCCTTGATTTCCTCTGTGAGCATTTAGACACGCATCCAGTTCACTGAATGCCTCCGTCTGTTTGTTTTCCTGCTTCACAGCATACTCTCCACAACATGCTACGACACACGTCATCACAGAGGAAACCTTCCTAGGAGATGGCAGTAACCACGGTGACACTCACCTTGGGACCTGCCAGACCATCCTGTCCTGGGAAACCACGGTTACCAGGGGAGCCCTAAACGACAACACAGACACAGTCAGGTATAAGCACAATCGTTTTAAAAAGTTTGCATTTTATCCAAGATGATATTGTATATAATAGACAGATAGATATATTGATTAAAACACAGGGACAGCAGCATTAACGTAAAATGAATAATTATTGACACATTTATTTAGCTGATGCTTTATCCAAAGCGACTTATAACAATAACAATAATTGATTCAATCATGAAGCTACTAACCAGAACATGCAATATCCATGCGGGTACTTATCATCTCTGATTGGCCAGACATAATCTAAATGCTGTTTCTGATTGGCTCTGATGATTGCCTTCGGAGCCAGTCAGAAGCAAGGGTTAGGTAACCCGTGATCCGTGGTGCCCCGTTGGTTTGTGACGGGCTACTGGTTACTCACTCTCTCTCCGGGAGGTCCCAGCGGCCCGGCAGCGCCAGACTCTCCCCTAGGTCCTCTCTTGCCCTCCTCTCCTGAGGGGCCAAGGGCTCCCTGGAGACCAACTGGTCCCTGTTCAAACAAACAGACACCATGATAAGCAAGAGAAATGTTTCGTTCTAGATGGAAACACACACACCGTGTGATACTGCACATGACTTTAGTTTCTTTGGGGTTCCTTTCAAACTGACTCTCGTTCATATTTGAATCCCTGCAGACACTGTGATCTGGGTTTCAGAGTGCTCTAGGAGGCTGCCTTGTTGTTGTTTCTTTTGAGATTGAAACAATGTCCTCCGTTGTCCTGTTACTGATTGTAATTGTAACTGTGGCTTAAAATAAAAGTAAAAAGGCTTGTTTCTTGATTCATTTTTGAATGTGATCATTTATCCTTTGTGCCACTTTGAGTTATAATCAATGAATGCAATTCCCTGTGAAGGGTTTTGCAAAAAATAACTCTTATTGAGTTACATGAGCTCTTTTATTTTGTGATGATCATGCAAAGATCAATATCATTCACATTAACAACTTCTCTGTAGTCCTTTTAGGGAGCAATTCAACCAGAGAGTATTTCGAATAAAAGTTCTTTATCTGCTCATCTCTTTCAGCCTGGCGCGTGTAGTGTGTTTCTATACAAATGGCTGCCCGTGTCTGAGCCACACATACGCATAGATGGATATACTACTCACAATCTCTCCTTTGGGTCCTGCCTCTCCCTTGAAGCCGGGGATACCTGGGTCGCCCTAGAGAGGGTAAGAGCAGAGATTTTGGGAGCGGAAGCAAACAGGAAATCAATAGAGAACATCTAGGATTTGTTATTGAAACATGGAGTAGGGGAGAATGCGGGCGGTTTTGTCTAAGGTCAGCTATGTTATTGTTGCAGGTGCTGCTTTGTTCTGTGAGCGTGTACACAAAATACGTACAGATGTTCCCTTGGGCCCCAGTGGTCCGGTGGCTCCCTGAGGGCCAGGGGGCCCGCGAGGTCCGGGGAAACCAGGAGCACCAGCAATGCCAGGAGCACCCTACAGACACAGAGAGAGAGAGAGAGAGAGAGAGAGAGAGAGAGAGAGAGAGAGAGAGAGAGAGAGAGAGAGAGAGAGAGAGAAGAGAGAGAGAGAGAGAGAGAGAGAGAGAGAGAGAGAGAAGAGAGAGAGAGAGAGAGAGAGAGAGAGAGAGAGAGAGAGAGAGAGAAAGTAAGTAGAGTAAGAGAGTAAGTAAGGCAGCTGATGGGTGTTGAATTGTAGTGGTGGCTGTGTTCAGTCCTTTATACAAGGTAGATGTGTTCAGGTGGATGTGTTCAACATTATTTTCCAGCTGTGTTGGGAAAGATTCAACGTTGAAGCTACATTGTTTAAATTGTGTTTAGCTTAAACTTGTGTGAGGCCATTCATAAGTCATCAAGAGAGTTTTGCCTGACTGAGCCTGGGCGACTTCATCAGAATCATTTATTGTATTTACAGGATGTCGATATATACCGAATTATCACAGATCATAGCTGGCAGAACATGTTGGACTCACAGATGATCCTTTAGATCCGGGGATGCCATCAGTTCCGGGGTTACCCTGAAAACAAACAAAATACAGAACAAGTCAATCAACTGATGGTGGGTGTCCTTACTTCGTCAATACGAGTTGAAGAATTCACTATTGTAACAGTAAATTAGGAAATCTTATCTTGCGGTGAAACAATAAAAGACAATCATTTGTTTAGCAAAAAGCAAAACGGCAACAAAATAACGCCTTGTATAACTTCAATAACCAAACTGTTTGTTGAACCACTAATTGTGGATCCTTTTTCTCAGACATCGTAGTCCCGTCACTTCACTCACACTTGCGCCGGACGGGCCGGATGATCCTGGAGTACCAGACTCCCCGCGGGGTCCCTGGGCGCCCTCGGGGCCACGGGCTCCGGTGGGGCCAGCTTCTCCCTAGGCGGCGATGGAGGAAACAAGCAGAGTATAGTTTAGTGAGTGTTTACAGTGATTCGACAATTGTTAAAAAATGAACTACAGCAGACTTCTTAAATGTAGACTAATGTTATTCGTAGTCTAAAAGATAAGAGATACATAGAAATAGACAAACTATTTTAGTTCCACAGTAGTCTTACATCTGATTTGATGCAATATAAACAAACTGCACTTACACATGAAGTGAACTTTTTCAAACCAGGTAAACAGACATGCTCTGTTTCGTTTTAAAGCAAACACCACATCTAAGCCAGCATAGAAAAACAATGATTAGCATAAACCTGTTAGCATAGAGGGTGTTTAGACTGTCAGAATCAACAGAGGGGCTCGAGACTGGATTTAATCAGGTTGACAGGAAGCTCTATGCTCCAAGCTAAAGACATCTACGGGAACAAGGCAGACATTGTTTTAGGGGGCGAAATTAGCAAAGAAATAAATCAAACAAATATACAAACATTACTGTTAGGGTTGTTATAAATCAAACTCAATGTAATAAGCCACAGTGTGGGATGTCCATCTTAGATTTCCATTTCTGTCAGCAGGATTTCAAGTAAAAAAAAGTACAGTTTAAAAACAACTCTGTGCACGTTTTCATTGTTCAAAAAAATAAGTGGAAAAAGGAGTTGTGATTGTGAAAGTTCACAGAATTTCCGTTGTAGAGCAATAGAAATAGTTGTTTTCCTACCCAGTCATGACATCTAAAATCAAATTTTAATTAAATTTGCTTGGCTCTGGTCAGAGCCAAGCTCAAAAAGGAATTTCAGACCCACACTACTCTAGCTCCAAAAGATCTGACTCTAAGTGAGCTCTGGCCTCCCCATGGACGTGGTCATCAGCCAACGACCACACGGCCCTCTGACATCACAGCCCTCGGGTGAATGAAATTCCTTTGTCTTTGCCACGTCTGTGTTTGACCTGACTCAGTCACATGACATAATCAAGTCTGTGTGTAGCAAATGTGTGGCAAATAGCAAACATTTAATTGGAAACATTCATCTCCATCTTAGCTTGTTAGTCCTCAGGATCAGAAAATAATGGGCCTGTGACGGTTGGTTGAAAACCAGATTCAAACTGGGTACACAACATGGACTTTTTGGTATGGTATTATTCATCCCAAAACTATTTGGGATATAACAAAAAGAGTCTGGTATGTTTGGAAAAATAATCAGTACAAAACAAATCTATGTTTCAGAAGATTGACAATGCTATAGTGAGTCTTGGCCAGGGCAGGAAACCAGGAAATGCAAGGGGCGGAGTTAAGCAGTGTTTTCTGTTATATCATGGATGTAATCTTCAGAAGATAATCATTTGCGAATGGTAAGAGGGAGGTTTCAAAAGCTGATTTTTACAAATGCATTTATACCCTGGCCAAACACTGGTCTATACAATATCCACAATATAGCAATCGGTCCTCTTCTGGAACTGTAATTAATGGTAAGCCATATCACGTTTAATATGGTTTAGCCGGTCTGCTGGTTTGCAGTAGTGATCAATTCCCTGTGATAAATGTCCACAGATCCCCGGCTCCAGCTACTCCCAATAAAAAGTAATGCTCCATTCCCCTGATATCTATTACCTGCTCTACAACCTTTGTGTTGCATGCTTGAAAGTCAAGAGAGCAAATGTCAAAAAAAAAATTCTCTCTTGGTTTTCAGGCATTCTCTAAAATGTGAGTGCAAGAGCAATATACAATATATGGTATATCAATGTAAACAGACACTAGCACACACACCCCCCTACACACACACACACGCACACGCACGCGCACGCAACACACACACACACACACACACACACACACACACACACACACACACACACACACACACACACACACACACACACACACACACACACACACAACACACACACACACACACACACACACACACACACACACACACACACACACACACACACACACGATAGCAGGCACCTCTTCTTGTCAGTCTGACTTCCGGGCTGGATTTTGTCAGAATGCTGGATCAAATTGCTAAACCGTTGCCATTAGTGTTGGGTGCTACGAGAAGAGCGCAGAACCACCAGGGCTGAGGCCTGAGGCACTAGACCGGGCATGTCTGGCTCACACACGGATCACATCAGACCCAACAACCAGGAGAGAGTAGCAATGGTACAGAGTTACACACAGAGGATGAGAGGGGTGAAATATGGCTGAACTAGATACAGTGTTATTAAAAGAGAGAGACAGAGAGAGGCAAAGAGAGCCACAGAATGATTCTCCATCGCCTACTCCCCTTTCTAATTTACCCCGCAGATGGAGCACTCAGAGCATGCTACAACGCACTTGATTTAAAAAAAGGAAAAAACATTTTGTAACATGTCCCTGCAAAGCAACCTCAGAGGCTGAGAGCTGAAGATTTATATCATTCACTCCGATTCAGGCAGATGGCTGCTCGAGCTAAATCAAGGAACATTTTCACTCCTTCACCCTCACTTCATCATCCTATAGATCCAAGTCAGTACAGATCGATAGTGGGAGAGAGGAGGGCCCATAGGGAGCAGAGAGCCAGAAAGAGCCTGAGACAGAGCGAGAGAGAGAGCGTGAGCGAACGGGAGAGACCCTGACAGACTGTGAGAGCGAGACAATGAGCTGAGAGTGGGAGGTGTCTTACCTTAGAGCCAGGAGATCCAGGGAAGCCAGGAGCTCCGGAGGGGCCGACGGGGCCCTGCAGCAGCAGAAGAGAAGACAGGGTCAGGTTAAAAAGGGGAAGTTTGACAGCTTAACTACCGCTGTCCACGGCGGCCACCAGGGTGAGCTACATGCACTCCTGCTCCCAGCACCCTCTAGGCCTGAGGCCATGGCTGAGAAGATTTTTTTGCATTTTTTAGTTCCTTTATTGGACTTTTATTCATCCAGGAAGAGAACAAATTGAGAAGTAAAATGGCTTTTTTTTTCCAAGGGTGACAGGCCAAGAGGGGCAGCACAACAATGGGTGAAATACGACACATACCCATTGTATACACACATAGAACATGCAACATTGTGAAATAGGGCTTATACATCAGAATGCATCATGGGATCTTTGGTTGGCGATAGCCTGCCATTTTGAGATGCCTACAGAGAGTTGTATTTTTGAAAATCCCTAAAATAAACGTAAATTGACCATAACCTAATCAAAATGTACTGCAAAATGTAGACACATTGTAAAAAACACACCACTGTCTCCCCCAAAATGACAATGATTACGATGATAGTTTCCCAATTAATTAGTAAACAATGCACAAAACACCATAATTACCAATTAAATCCCTATGCCCCTATGCTTCCAAAATGGAGCTAATCATTGAGATGTGCCTCATGATGTACGAGAACCAATACTCAAAAGGTGAGGGGGGGCGGGGGGAAAGGGGGGGTAGGACAAACTACATAACGATAAACATGTGTAAAGGGATGCAGGAGGCTACAATATGGTCTATGGAATTGAAATAGAACTGAGAAGGACTAGTACATTTAATTACACTGCCATTACAGCTGGGGGAGGGGTAATGTTCTTATTTCTACGTCCAGATCGGTGAAATGAACATATACAGCATGAATGTCATATAAAATGTAAGGAAAGGCACAAGATACTTACAGGGGGACCAGCGGGACCGGACAGACCATCGTTTCCACGAGCACCCTGGTGTTGGAAAGGTTGTAAATCAGCACACAGACAGCGGAATGTAATCTTATATCTTGGAACAAGGTGTGAAGACAGCGCATACTACTAGATGGTCATACGCAGTGGGAAAGGCCTCAACAAAAACTGATTCTGAGAAAACATGAACGTAAACGTCACGTTGTCATATATATATATATATATATATATATATCAAAAAAAGTAAAAGGACACAGACGCAAGACAGACAGACAGACAGACAGACAGACAGACAGACAGACAGACAGACAGACAGACAGACAGACAGACAGACAGACAGACAGACAGACAGACAGACAGATACACACACACACACACACACACACACACACACACACACACACACACACACACACACACACACAACACACACACACACACACACACAAACACACCACACACACACACACACACACACACACACACACAACACACACACACACACACACACACACACACACACACACACACACACACACACACACACACACAAACACATAGATAACAAAAGCACTATGTATTGCAATTTTTAGTAAATACTCTTGAATTAAAGTACTCACAGCAGATCCGGAGGGTCCTGGACGACCTCTCTCGCCAGGCAGACCCCGGGGACCCTGAAGATGAGAGGAGGAGGGAATAATAGGTTAAGATGCAGGCTGATGCAGACCACTTAGTCACAAAGACAACTATGCTGTGCTTGTTCAAAAATCTAAAATGAAAATGGGATCACATTGGGGAGAGATACAACAGGAACTAGTCCATTTGGTGTACATAGTACATTTTGGTGTACATACTTCTAGAAGTACTACTTCTATCACTCCTTCTGTTACGAATAGGTAGAATATAGAATATTGGTAGTACTTGCAATAGTACAACTACTACTATGGTGTGTGTCTTTAATATATATGCTGACAGAAGTACATTTGCATTTATTAATCCTGAATGAAAGATGAGGTAGTTGGTGATTTGAAGGTAGTTAACATGCTAACACGTTGAGCTAACAGAGAGCTGGAGTCGTCAGGTGTGTGTGCTCACCATAGGCCCGGGGGCGCCGTTCTCACCAGGTGATCCAGACTCGCCCTACAATGAGAGAAACATTCATGAACATTTCAGATGGTACCACACTGAAAATAGTATGCTGTACGATGATGACCTTAGCACTAAAAAGATCATTAACCCTTTTCTTGCTAGCTTGCTTAGTCACAATAGATATGTTAAAACAAAAATAATAGAATTTCCTTTTGCAAAGCTAGCACACCGTAGACTTTTAACTGAAGGTAAAATGACAACAGAGTTGTAGGAAGAGAATATAATTTATATTTATATTTTAAACGTACTTTAGAGCCAGCAGCGCCATGCTCTCCCTTAGCTCCATCAAGACCTGGATAGCCCTGGAGAGGGAAGGGGAAACAGAGCACATTAGGACAACAAGGAGTTAAGAAAACCAGAAAGCACCATCTTGAGTTTTATTTGATGGTGGGCCGGCTCCAATGTCCGTCAGCGAGAGAAACACTCACTCTGTGTCCCTTGATGCCGGGCAGGCCAGGTGTTCCAGGGAAGCCACGTGCTCCCTTTATATGTGGAAAGAACAGACGACAGGTTGAGAAGAGATGACGCCGGGTCACAGCAACACATCGGGAAGACCGATAAAAAGTATGGAATTATTATATTTTTTTTCAATACAGGATGTGAGCCAGTGGGACACCAAGTCTCACATAGTGGGGCCTGGTGAGAGCACAGTTGGTTTCACGTTACAGACCCAGTATCTTCTATTCTTTACTGCACACACCATACACACCAAACATATATTATTAGAAATAAATACAATTCTGGTACAGCTGCTCTCTTCTTGACTGATGTCTAAACTTTGATCAATCTCCATAGGAGGTTAATTATGTATGACTTTTTTCAGTACTGGCTTACAGAGATAGTAACATTGATGGTTAGATTAAATAGAATCCTATACAATTGGTATAATCAATGAATCAGAGTCTTATGCACCACACCACCATTTAAAATAATCAATGATAATGCTGTTATTAGAGAATGATCTCCTGATCGAACAATCTAATTTCAGAGATAATTAATGTGAGTCGGATGCATCATAGATAAGTACTACTACTACTACTACTACTACTACTACTACTACTACTACTACTACTACTACTACTACTACTACTACTACTACTACTACTACTACTACTACTACTAGGACTACTAACACTATCTCTAGGTTTACTACTACTTCTTAGTTGTTCAGTTATTTAATCATCACCATCCCAGCCAATCATAATTCAGCATTCATCCAGTTCATCACTTGACACACAAATGTAACTGTTGGATAATACAAAGCCAAAAAATCTGAAAACTTACCTGAGGTCCAGCAGGCCCACGCTCACCAGATTTGCCTGGTTTGCCAGCCTCACCCTAATACACAAACACAAAGAGTAGGCCTAAATATAATATATACAACATCATTCATTTTTTGAGAATGTATCGAAAAAAATATAATTGGCCGGGTAGGTAGTTTGTATTGTAGCCATTCCCGTTGCGCAAACTAGCATAGTTTTTTCAATGTGGGGTTTTGCGCCCCTAGTGGAGATATTTGGAAACTTTAAGTCTGCTACCATCTGGTGGCTGTAATAAGGCATTGTAATTTCTGCCTCGAACAATATTCAAATGGTTAAAGATATGCAGAAGTCATTTTCATATTTTTTCTTTAGAAAACACTTAAATATTCGATGTCATGAGAAAAACATATACCATTTTTCATTATAATGCAATCAAAGTATGCACTTCAATATGGTTAACATAATAATATCCTGTAGCCTGACAAATTTGCCTAAACTTAGTATAATTCCTTAGCATAAAATATAATAAAGTATAATCATGTGTCATGTTTTATGAAGATTTATAGACCAACCTCTAACCCAAAATAGGAAAATGTTACAAATAACTGGTAATTTAAGAGGAAGATCAAGATCTGAGATTTAAGCGTTTGAGTTGACTTGGTTTGAAAGTAAATTAAAGGTTCTTTAGGTAAAATTAAAAATATATAATTTTAGTGTGGTTTGTTAGCAATGGCATAGCCATCCGTCTGCTATTAGTGAGGGAAAATGCCCTGTGAGAATATCTTACGAGTTAACTGTATACCTGCCAATTTAGATTTTAGAAAGCAAACCAATTAGGGAACCTCTTTCCTAATTGGTTTGGGGAGTCAATCTTAATGGTCCAGGTTAAGACTACTGGATACTTTTTGTTGTGTTTTTCTTTTTTTCTTTTTTTATAATTGGTGATTTATGACATTGTGTTTGCAACCAAAGTACTCACATCATCTCCAGGTTTGCCAGAAAGCCCAGGGGGGCCACGGGGTCCCATTGGGCCCTGTCAACAAAACAAGAATAATCAACAAACAAATAGTCATACAAACCAACAGGGGCAACAATTTGTAGCCGTATTTCAGTAGTATGAGTTAATTAGTTGCATTTGGTTACAATGTGTATGTTCCCTTTAATATACAAGCATCCATGGCAGAAACATTCTTAAAAGGATTATTTTCGAGAAATTGTTCTACACAGAGGACTCTATTATTGTTTACTGTCGCATGAGACATACACTGAAAACCTTTCACAACATTGAAGATCATTCAAAATACTTTCTTTTGGTTCTGTTCAAATCAAAGAACATCTAAGAACATCAAACTGAATACAAAACGACCTTTCTTGAAAAATACATCCTCACATGATAATCTCACTAACAAACGGTACTGTTCTCATCTACTGTATTTCTCACTTAGCTTTTACCAAAGTGAACCTAAAAACCTACTATTCCATTGAGCAATTAAAAATATGAATAACATAAAGAGGTTTATTGATGGATGGATCTTATTTTTTAATCCTATGTTGTGTAACTCCATTTGAGTATACAAAGCAGGATGCTCTTCTAAAACCAGCATAATTAATTAAGAGCTAATTGGGGCCCAGCTGCTCACCGGACCTTGACATGTATAATAAGCACAGTATGACTCAAGGCAATCCATTATGGTGGCTCCTGCTGAGCGGTGTTCCTCAGGCAGACTTGATCTTAATCCAGGCTAATGATGTGTTGGAGCCCTGGGTCTCTCAGGGCAGCAGCAGGTTGTCTGAGAGGGCACCTCTCAGGCTGCATGTCTGAGCTCCAGATGAAAATTAGTAGCACATTGGTGGCCTGGCCCTGATCGCCCACTTGTAGCTTTTAGCCCAATTCTTTTTTAAATGCTCCAGTCATTACCTCTGCACTATAGGTAGTTTTTGAGTAACCGGATCCAAGGGTATCACAACACAGTGTTAAGCTATGCATAACAATCGCCTGCCTTGTTATGTTTCCGGGGCTGGAGGGCGATTTTCAACACAATGTCGTGATTGGTTGTTACCTTGGACCCGGTTCTGCACTTGGAGCATAGACAGCGCCTTGAAAAATATTGTGTAAGCCACTCGTCTATCTCGAGCAACTACTAAAGGGTTTTGGTATAGTGAGAGGATATTGCAGGAAGGGATTGCAGGGGGTAACTCAAAAGGAAAAAAGGGAGAAAGTGATATCCAATGGCGCTGTTGGTATGTCCTGAAGTATAGGGAGCCAGCTGGCTGTGGCTTGGGAACTACGCGGGTCTTTTGAGGAGGTGACGGAGGAGGAAATAGTCATGGTGTTTACAAAACCAAAATGGTAGGAAAACTGAAGAAGAATTTTGAAGAGGCGAGCAGCTAGTTTTGAAATACATTGGTGGCCTATGAGAGTTAAGTATAAAGTGTGGAAAGTGTTAAATATTTCACAAACTAAAGTACATTATCAAAGATAAAGGCATTACAATTTCAGCGTAAGGTTTCAGCGTTTAACAACAAGTTCACAACACTGAAATTGTAGGTTTTGGTGTTTCAACTACCTATTTGTTACCTGGCATGCTTTCGGACTGAAATTCCTTGTATCTACATCTGAACCACCTGTACACCTGAACCATTTGCTTAATGATAAATTACAATCTAAATGTCTGATCCCGGCCAGGTAGGATACTTCATGGCTTGGTGTACTTACAGACTGTCCGGGTTCTCCTGGCTCTCCGGGATTGCCTTGGAAACCCTGTGGGCCCTAGAAGACAGAAGATAAGAGGAACATTACAGGGAGTCCGTCTGGTTGGAGGAATACCAGACGTTGAATAAACACAGATGTAGAGTTTGCTTGGTGGAAAATGACCAGGATCTTAACCAACAAAACGATGCACAAGCTTATCTTAAAAAGGGTTAACTGTAAGCTAACAGAAGAAATCACCAATAAACATTCAAATGTCCCTCTATATGCAGAATTAAATGAGAACGATTTAGTAATGATTGCATGTGGTTTATTTTAACACATTACCGACCCACTGAATTTGTCTCTTAATTTAATCTGCATAAAGGAACAGTGACTGCATTCGATTTATATTGATTGTCTCTCTGTCTCTGGACGAGCTCTGAACTACATACATATGTGCAGGGACCAAACACATATTGGGACCAAATTTCACCATCAGGGGTTAAAAAAGCATTCAGCTTACACACATGATGGGAGCGTGAGTTTAGGTCTCAGATTTAAGGATATAGCCTGACTACGCCCACGCCCTGATGACTTCCACCCAGGGAAATACTTACAATAGTATTAGACACACACTAACCAAAGAAAGGTCACACGGGTTCATTCACTATGAAAGTCAAAGACGTGTTGTTTCCAATACAAAAATCTTCCTTGAATACCTTCTTGGCTCCCAGCTAGGAACATGACCAATCACCAGGGAGATTAGCACCACGCACCAATTAGGGAGTCAATTAAGAGACAGCCTCATAGAAATGCCATATGAAAAACCATTTTTTTCCAAATAGTCAGCTATCTTTTAGAATGAAAAGTAATTTGCTTGGTTTAACAATTAAGATGTGACCGCAATATGTTCGCCTTGTTACCCATGTTGCTCTCGCAGTTATATGGCGGGAGAATTGTTTGAGCAGCGTGACAGTGTGAGGCTGAAGTTGAAAGCGTGTGTCACACACCAGCACCGTGAGAGTTGGCAGCCCTGATATGAGTCCTTTAAAAACTAAAACCCAGTCTGAAGTGTATTGTAAACAACAACGTAAGTGTCTGCTGAGGCAGCAAGTTGAGACAGGTCGGCCTGGCACTGCCTGGAAACCTAACAGCTCTCAGGCTGAAAGCTTAAGCCGTGGGCTGCTGCTTAAGAGCTGCAGCAGAGGGGACTAAAGAGCGGTAGGCAACCCCCCTAGTAGACCCCATGAAAGGCATAGTGTCAGCTGTGTCTAGGCTGTGACGCATGGGAAAAGCCCCAGTGCCTGCAGCTGAGGGATCAAAGTTGTACTTGGCGTAAACTGTATGGCGTGTTGTGTCCGTATGTTAGCTGTGTGTGTATGTAAATAAATAGTTCAGGTCTTAGCTGGGCCTTTATTTCCGCCACTAACAACTGCCCTTTCAGTAATCGCTCAGGTTGTGGTCTTCCCAGAGTCAAGTGAAGTTTACGTGTACCCAGCGTCATTATGAATACAGTCTCAGTTGAGCCCTCACAGGAACCACATTCATATGGGACAAGAAGTGGCCCCTGAAGTTTTGGCCCTCAAGGAACACCCCTCAGGGGTGAGGGCGAAGGGAAAGAAACCCTGACAAGGGACAAATAAGAGGGCTCTAAGGGGATTATAGCAGATGAGTATACAGAGATACAAGGCCCTTCTCCATGAACTCAGGTCAGCTTGTTGGGCCGGGTGTGTCCCTGGAAGGAGGGAGGGCTGGCGGGTGTAGTGGTGTGTACATGGGTGTGTTGTTTGACAGAGTGACGGAGGTACTTACAGGTGATCCGCTGGGGCCCGGTGGTCCTCGTGGGCCCATTGGTCCCTTTGGGTAGGGGGGTGGTAGGGGAGGGGGAACAGGAAAGAGACACCGAGTCAGCATCAGGACAGAAAGCCCCGCTCTGCCTGTTGTTTCAAAACCTACACATGTACACAAACACATTCCAGGCAGCTGTGGGAAGCCTGCACTTATCTTTTGTCGTTGAAAAAAAAAAACATCTTCAGATGCTATTTCTTCAGAAGCTATAAAAATACATTGCCTTTGCCCCAAAGCATCGGAAACTCTGTGACTTGCCCTGCATGCCATATACATAAATCCTTTGGAATTCCTCATTGGCATTCAAAATTCATCTCCCTCTCTCTCTCTCTCTCTCTCTCTCTCTCTCTCTCTCTCTCTCTCTCTCTCTCTCTCTCTCTCTCTCTCTCTCTCTCTCTCTCTCTCTCTCTCCTCTCTCTCTCTCTCTATCATATATATAATATATATATAATTATATATATATATATATATATATATATATATATCTTATCTGTCTGTCTAACTGTCCATCAATCTATCCTATTATCTGTCTGTCTATCGATCTATCCCTTCCAAGGCAGCTACATATTTCTGAGTTCAAAGGTCGTAAGTGTTAGGGTTGTTCTCATAAGTGGAGTGCTTGAACTCGACATGACTGATGTGCAACTGTCAACACAACAGCCATTTCCGCACACATACAAACCAATTAAACTAACCCAATGAACTTTTTCGGTTTGCTAAACAACCACAAGATAATCAGTTGGATTGTAAGAACAAAACACCGTATTATTATGTTTTTCTGTGCTTGTTAGACCTCTGTGCTCTGCAACACAATCTGCTGCATGGCAGCTTCTGCTTGGAGTCACATGTCAAAATAAGTGAGTTCACATTCTATGGAGGTGATGAGCCAAAAGCCCTTTCTCTCTCCCTTTCTCCTTTCAGATTTAAAAAAGAAATATATATTGAAAGTAGGATATAATGTGATGTCAATAATGTTTCATTCAAGTTTCCAATATTCCCAGTGAAAAGGAACTTTGACTAAGTTTCCATGCAAGCTCCGCTAAGGTGGAAGCAAAAAATTAAAACCCTGAACGTATCCCGCTATATATGCACTCCCTTTACAGGGTTCATGTAAAGTATGCTGATTATGCTTCAGAAATGTGGGACAGTAGCCAAAGAAAATGCAGGGACACGCTTCAACGCATAGATGGTTCTCAAATGGGAATGAAAGTGTTCTTTTCACAGAGTGTGAGGGGCCTTGTCACATATTGGGGAGGGGTGTTATCAATAGGCCTCTATACCCTACAGTGTTTGTGTGTGTGTGTGTGTGTGTGTGTGTGTGTGTGTGTGTGTGTGTGTGTGTGTGTGTGTGTGTGTGTGTGTGTGTGTGTGTGTGTGTGTGTGTGTGTGTGTGTGTGTGTGTTGTGTGTGTGTGTGTGTGTGTGTGTGTTGTGGTGTGGTGTGTGTGTGTGTAGGATTGTGGTGTGTGTGTGTGTGTGTGTGTGTGTTTGGGCTTTGAGGCTTGGAGAGACACTGAGAGAGCACTGTTGAAGGGTCTGTGGTGGGGTTGGGTTCAGGTATGAAGTGGGGCCGGGGTGTGTGTGTGTGTGTGTGTGTGTGTGTGTGTGTGTGTGTGTGGTGTGTGTGTGTGTGGTGTGTGTGTGTGGTGTGTGGTGTGTGTGTGTGTGTGTGTGTGTGTGTGTGTGTGTGTGGTGTGTGTGTGTGTGTGTGTGTGTGTGTATGGGGGGGAGGGAGGGGGGGGGGCTTTAGATGTGGAGGAGTAGGTCAGTTCAGGTCCAGCCACCAGGGCTACAAGCATATGAATGGACAGACTCTCTGCTTTGGGAGCTGAAGGTGAGGCCGGCAGAGACCAGAACCACACTGTGGGGCTCTGAAAGACCCTCAGCCTCATCTTCTGGTGTCCCAGCACCTCCAGCTTAGACCGGGGCCTCAGCCCTTCCAGCTGGGGCCCGGGGCGTAGGCCGACAGCCAAGCGCCTATGCGGTTTTCCACGCCGAAATAGCTCCCAGCAGTCCTGCTTCTTATTCCAGCTAGCGCCATCTGTCATGCCAGCTAGGTGGGCTGTTTTTTTTTTTTCTTTCATGGCATTTGAAAAAATAAAAAAGAAACTCTATCAACGTCTGTTTCCTCTGGGGCCATGAAAACACCTCCTCCTTAAACTCCACGGGAGGTGTTTATTTTTCCACGGGGACCCGCCAGAGGGGAGGTGTTTTCCTTCTCCACTAGGGAGACCCTGGCAGGTTCCAACAGAGGCATGTGAGTTCATATCACACCAAAAACACGAACTCCCTCTGGGAAAAAAAGTATCCATGGCTACATCCATGAGTGTACGCCTTTCTGGTGCGCGCCATCGGTCCACGTGGGGCAGTGCTGTGAAACGGGGGAACGGTGTGCGGACAGTAGGGTGGACTCATGGGGGGGGGGGGGGAGGTGCTCTCTCTCACCATTGGTCCCTGCATCACGCCCATCTGAGCTCCTCCGGACTTCTCGTCGAATCCACCGGTCATCTGAGCAGCAAAGTTCTGTGAGAGGAGCGCCAGAGAGACATATGTTAGGAGATGTTGATGCATGTTCTGATGTGGACGGCAGTTATAGAGGTTTGGAAATGGTCCACTCTCAGTACTTAAATTTGTGAATTAAATGCTTAGATTTGTATTGATTTCAATTTTCTTAAAAATTTTTTTTAACTTGGATAGTCTTGCTTGAATCAGACTCTGTTCGTATTTAGTTTATGGAGATGCTTGAAACGTCAGCAGACTTTGGCTGAGCTATTCAACATAAAGTTTGAAACTAACTACCATAAAGTTTCTCAATCCTCCTAACAGATCAGGTATATATAGACCTGTTACTAAGCCAAGTTCAAGGAATCTCAGATTATTGCTGCTCGACTTTTGTCAGGGCAGGAATGGATCAGGTTTTGGAGGTGTTTGTCAACTCCACATTTGATGGATGAGCACAGAGGAAGCAGACACAGCAGCCGTGTCAACTGGTTCGATTTCTCCCCTCTCCGCACAATGAATCTCCTTGTTGTTCCCCAACCCCCACCATCTTCTCCCCTTCCCAAGTCCCCCGTGCCACCCCCATCTCTTGTCTCTCCCTGGCAAAGAATGAGAGACATTCTCTCTATCTCTCCCCTCTCTGTAACCCCCTCACCGTCATCTTCAACACAGCCAGCTCCAGCCAGAACCCGTCTTTTCTGCTAATGTTTTCACCACCACATAAAGTTCTGCCTTTTGGTGGGGGGGGGGGGGCGCAATACTTTCACCCATTCAACCCTTCACCCGGCAAATCTGATGCTTTTCTTCCAGCATTCGAGCATATTAGGGCGTCCGACCTAGGGACTTTTCTACTGCAGTGTTTATAGTGAGACTAAACCCCACCCAGCCCTGCCTCCTCTCATCACCCTGGGCATGTCATGGGATACTCACTCCACCGAGGCCTGGGGGTCCGTTCGGGCCCGGGGGGCCGGGGGGGCCGGGGTTTCCTGGGGTACCGGGTTCACCGTCTCTTCCGCGTGGGCCGAGGGTTCCCTGAGACACAAACCCAGTGAGGAGGGTGCGGGGCTTAGTTCAGATGCATGTGATTCGTTGGAGCTCTCGTGCCAATCATGAGATACTATGTTGATGAAAAAACAAGTGAGAAATGTGTGGACCAATAGATAACTTTTGTTTGGGCCTGTTTCTACAGTTTCAGTCAGTCTGCACGCTAAGATTAACAACATTTCTTAGAACAATGCAATGTGCACTGGAATTTATGTGCACCTAATGACGTCTGATTAATTATAATTAGACTAAATATTAATGATTAAACTAACTGGAATTTAATCTTGGAAATTAAGCGAGGAAAGGCTTAAATGATTGCATAAGTCGATTGTATTTGAGTTTATAATGCTGAACTCGTTCAGGTCAAGTCGCAGCCATGTAGCCTCAATTGATATCATCATTGTAAATGCTGATGTCTGTGTGTCATTTAAGATTAAAAGACAATAAGAAACATTGAACACAGGTTATGGACAGTCAATGGGGAAACCATTACAATAACAATTAGGCACAATTCTGTATGAAGCTATTGAACTACAGTTCCGAAATACATTTATTTCTTGAAAGGTTTCAGAGAGCTCTGTGAAGGCCTGATGAAAAGAGCAACAAATCCTCTATTTTAGTCACAATTTATCTTTTTCAAAAACAACTAAAGTGTCTATAAAGGGATTAGACATAATTGCCCATAGTGCTATTCAAATTAAAGACAAAAAAAAAAACTACCTGCAAGAAAACATTGAACAAATAGAATATATTAGGTAACCTATAGTGTGCTTGGAAAGACAAAAATGGGCTTGTGATAATAAATAAATGGTTATACATTGAGATTGGGATAACTAATGATAGGACATCGAAATGGCCAATCTGCTCTTTTTAAATATCTGTCTCTACATAGACAACACTAGTCTGTGTGTTTTTAATGATGTAAATCAAGCAATATGCTCGGGCTTAAAAGATGAAATAACAATGCATTATTGTTAAATAGTTTTCTGATCTCAAGGTCAATCATTGACATTTAGGCCCCACTTCTCCTTGGTGCAAATACCAACATCTTTCATCTGTTCCCCTCATTGCTCCACTAAAGTACTGACCCGTGCACTGCATACCAAGTTTATTTATGCGACCTTATAGGAATACCTCAGCAGACATCACAAAATCGCTGGGATGATGAAATTCCCCCCTTGCTTTGAAGAAGCTCCATCTTGGAGCCAAGCCATTCTTCTCGCAGTAAAATATTCACAAACAAGACCTCCTCAGACTCCTTAACCCGGTGGCTGACGGCCATGACAGGCCACATGAGCTGTTCACATTAATGCTAGGATCAAAGCTTGACAAGACCGAGGACGCTAATTTTAACACCCTCATTTGAATAAGCATCTTGTTACTGCCCCGGGTTTATGCTACGGCACTCAGATCTGTTAAACAACCCACACGCTTTAAGAGGACCACATAGCCCAGAGGGGGCAGAGCGGGGGGGGGGGGGGGGGGGCTTGGGGCTAAGAAGCCCCTCACTGAAAGACTGCCATTGATCCAGAACTGGAAGGTGTACTAGACTCACCCGCCCAATGCCCCACCCCCACCCTCAACCTCAAAACCCAACATCACCTCTAGGACTGCTATTTTTTTTCAGTCAAAAATAGCCTAACAGGGGGGGGGGGGTCTAGGTCGGTCAACTCACCTTCTCGCCCTTATCTCCTCTGGATCCCCGCGCTCCTTGCTCTCCTGAGGGTCCCTACATGAAGACAAGATGGTGGCCATCAGTTTATTCAGGTGTATGTCAGCAGTGCATTAAAAAATATACATATACATAATCAAATTTTTTTTTTGCTTTGCTTGTATACTTTCATTGCGAAAGATATTAAAAACACATTTGAACATTGTTTTCAGGTAACGGCCAAACCTAAATGCCTAGTACTCTACGTGCTGCTTGTTGGGAGACGTTTCTTTTGCACCCACTGAAGGGCAGAAGAGGCTTTTAGGTGTAAAATGTCAACATGCTGAAGGCAGTGCATACCATTGGACCAGCTGGTCCTCTGGGTCCTACGACCTAGAAAGAAGAACAGAGACAAACGGTAAAGGAATGAGTATAACTTTGTTTATAGGGCATTGACACTTACTCAGATTTTACTTTATTCGTTTTTTTATTAGCTGTGTATTATCCTGTGAAGAACTGGACGCTTTTATATCAGACTTTTCCAATAAATCCTGTGGTTTGCATTAGAAATTACTTTTACGGGAGCACTTTGTAACATTGTATAGTGCCGTTGTGTGCATTGTGTGTATGTGTACCATGTGTACACGTTGTCATGAAGTGACATAAGAGCAAGTAGATGTAAACACATTTTTGTCTGTGGGTCTGTGTCCTTAATGTAACAGTTTTCCCTTCACTAGTGCAGTGTTGCTCACTGCTAATCTCCCTGGGCACAGCATTATCAAAACACATGCACAATAAACAATGCCTTGTTATATCCGGCTATGGGCTTAAATTCCCTAAGAGGGGTAAAGTATTTCCATATGCAGCGTGGCAACGGCTGGGGGCTCCACTCTCTCTCCTTCTCTCTTCCTTTCTCGCTCTGTCTTGAATTCTATGTTTATATGCGTCGCTCACCTGTCCAATTGGGAATTTTTATAGGAGGGTTGAATGGAGGACATCAGTCTGTGTTGCATTGGGCTTCCTTAAGAGCAGGCTAATTGCCCCATCCACAGTGCATTCTTTGTGTTCATCCGTGTGATTCCAGTTATCTATCTCTGTCTACATGATGCTACATGATGAAATACTTTAAAAAAAAATAGATTAAGAACACACCTGATCTCTCACAATGCCTTCAAAAATAGTTTTTTTTCTAGCAATTTTATCATTTCCCTGTCCCCTTTTTTAGTGAGTTTCAATTATTCTGAAAAGATTGGTAACATTGAAACCCTGTGGAAATGTTTACTTACATCTGTAATATCTCCAGGTTCACCCTTCTGGCCCTATGAAGATACAGAGAGTAAAAAACAGGGAAAGATTAAATAAATAGAATGCTATCCACCTATTAATGCATGCAGTTATCATACGCTACTTCAATTTATATACCCCTGCCAATCATTACACCTTTAGAAAACCCATCCCTATGAAAATAGCCAGTCCAACAAGACACCTCAGTATTAAACGTTAAGTATGGAGCCTTCTCCACCCAGTTCTCATTGATATCCATATCCGACAGCAAGGGACAGGAAGTAACTACTATGTGTCTAAAAAGCCCCTCCGCATCAAAGAATCCCCATAATCCCCAAATCACACAGCCGCACTGTGGATCTGACACAAGCCTGAGACAGGGACAGATTTAATTGTAGGTACTAGCAGGTACATTTCACACAAGGCCAGACACACAGACAGGGTTGAACTGGGCACGCACACAAACACACTTACACACACACACACACACACACACACACAAAGTATCTCACCTTCGCTCCGGACGCGCCTGTAGTGTAGCGAAGACAGAGAGGACGGACAAAAATAGAATGATAGTTAATAACTATAGTAACTAATTGCGCAAGACAAACATCTAGTTGAACCTACAAATATATCAAGCCATTCCTCTAAAAATCCACTCCAGTTCCCTACACTGAACCTATGCTGATCAAACACACTGCACATCTAAGGGCCAAGAGCCCATCAGGATCAGTGAAGTGTTGACTGACTGAGGCACCATCTCAAAGCACAAGCATAGCAGCAGTTGATGTGTTATGTTAAGAATAAAGCCATGAAATGGTTGCACCTGTTTCTGCACATTAGAGTCTTTAAGACAAGTAGTAAGCCAAAATGTTATATAAGCAAGTGCTTCATGTTTTTCTTTAGTGTAAATACATTGTATTGTGTTTTGTATTGATACAGAAAAGCCTATGTTAAACATAAGATATTGCCTTGAAATGTTATGTATTCTACCAGCTTGTGAGGCAAAAGGTGTGGACAATGGCAATTATGATTTTCAATGATGCTTCTCAAAAACAGATGATTCAATGAATGAATGGATAACAAACAGTTTGGTTTGTTAACGTCATTATCCAAGGCCAATGAGACACATTTCTAAGAACTCCAATTTGGAGAGCCCCTCACTGACAGAGAGGATTGAGTCAGGGGGTTGGGCTGTCTCTGTGTGAGGGAGGTATTTCATAATGACTCCCACATGTTTTCTCCATTTTTTATGGGCAGAGTAGACTAGTATTCACATTTTCAAGATGGTGGCCAAGGTGAGCCAGCAAGGGAAGAAAAATAACATTGAGGTAGCATATCACAGAAATACCATCAGAATTGCCATTGTTATAGTTTTGTTCATTCGTCATTTGTTTCTTTGAGGGAGGCAGGGGGTTGGGGGGATAAATAACAGTATTCAATCCAAGGATAATAATAATAATGTTAAGAATAAATATGGCTATTATTCATCCTTGGAAGAATACCCTTTTTCCGCCCATTGCAAACTTCCCCCAAAAGAAAACAATATGATCTTGCAACAGTAATTTATTTATGAGAGGTGTGAAATAAATAAATTACGACCACTGGTCTGGGGCAGGTCAGCTGCGCAGATGGGGCAACACTCTCCGAATGGGATCTCTGGTTTGGGGCAGTCTCTTATCTCCTCGCAATTAATCTCGTCGCACAGGACACTTCCCGTGTCACAGACACAGATGCGACAAGGCTCTGGCTTCCACACGTCCTTGTCGCTATAGCGTTGTCCATCTTGTACACAGCTAAATGCATCGTCCTCTGTGTGTTATGAAACCATCCCATGCATGGGGTGGTTGGGTTTGAGGGGAGGAAAACAGATTATGTATTGGTTTAGTACTTGATACATGATATTAAAACTTGTTGCGAGTGAAGATTAATTGAGGAATGTTAAATAGTAATCGTAACTTTTACAGTCAATCTTCTTCAAATCAAACAATCATGAATATAATGAAATGTAGATAAACTATAACACATAATTCCATATAGGCTTACTGCCAATGCCACGGTTGCCTGCTGTAGGCCCACATCAAGAAATGACAATCGTATTTAATTCTATAAATATGCAATATGCCAAATAGCACAACAATGTGCAATCTCATTTTCGGCCACAGGGAGGCATCGCTGGTCAACAATACCTCCACTTCCTCGTTGCGCATGGTAGCTGAGGGTTAGGACTTCCTCACCTCACTCGTGCATTGAAGCACGTGCCTAATCGTCAACCCCTTTAATTGCACTTTACAGGTAAATATAGACCCGCTTTAAACTGGGAACACGCCCTCAATTACTGCACACACCAAAGACAGACTTTGCATTGACTAGCTAAGAGAGCGGTTCCGCATGCTCTGAAAGCCAATGGTGCGAAATGGAACGTGAATAGTGGGAGAGTGCGTCGACGGGTCACCACCTCAACAGGCCTACTAATGTATTGCCCTACGCACCAAGCTGTATCAATGATCTAGCTTGACATTAGGATTCCATATACCTTGCTATTGAGTACCTTATTCAATGTACCACTAAAAGCAAAATGCTCTGATTGGAATCTTGGGAATTTATGATCAGAGCTTAATCAGCCAAAGGAAAGCCTTTGGATCGGGCAAGGGGTCTAAGGCCATAAATTAAGTACAGTAGTTCTATTTACTCATGGGGCCTAGTACGTTCCAGGTAACGAAGTGGACGTCCTCTGCCATGAATGGGTTCCTTATGGAAATTAACAGACTGGGCAATTCACAAACTATTGCCAATGCAAATATGGGGGCACAAATCACATATGTCAAATGCCAATTCAAACAAGCCAGCAAGTAAAGGGTTTTCTTAATGTTTTTTTTTGATTGATGCTTTGTGATATAGGCCTATGACCTTCAATAAATGGACAGGAAGTCATACTAGCCTACAAATTCTTTAATTGATCCAACCAGATGTGCCCCATTGTTTACTAGGTGAATTTGGTCAATTGCATCATCATGCAAATTCAGAGGGCCCTCAATTTCTTGCTGAGAGTCAAAAATATGCTATTCTATTTCTCCTGTGTTGGCAGCTGCTGTCTACTGCTCGTGAGGGAGCAAAAAGGAGGGATGAAGAGTCTAAAGTGAACCCAGGTGTTCTGGAGGACTGGAATCTACTCTGTTTTTACAGCAGAGGCTGCCACGGCGACGAGTATGTGCTGACCTATAGACCATGAGGCAGCTCTCTTCTAGCATCCATGAATGGTGAGTCACTGGATACTGGATCAATGTGGCACCCTGTCTGCTGCCAGTGTATAGGTCAGTGCCAGTGTCCATCAGTGCTCTATCTGTGTCTGGCTGTCTGGACTCTTGGGGCCCTTTTTGGGCTTCCCAGGCATACTTCTGTCTGGAGTTGTCTCTCAGGAAAAGAGAGACTTGCTTTATATTCAGGGGCCTACGACTGAAAAGGGTAACCTGAGACTTCCAATTTTCTTGAGACGTGTTTTTTTTTCTTTATTTCTTTCTCGCTTTGGCTTGAACTTTTTCCTTTCCTCTTTATGCACCACCCGTTTTTCTCTTCTGATCTGGAATCTTGGCATGCCTGTCACATGCAGAAGAATGCACCTTTCCCTTGAGAGTATTCTATTAATTTCTCTCATTCTTTCCTTTAACCATTTTTTTTAATCTCCAACTCTTGTCCCTTGTCTATTTAGCGACAGCCAGTCACAGCTCTCTGGGAAGAGTAGCTTAACAATTTACACTGATGGCACCCTAAACTCCAAAATAAGCACAAATTGAACACTTAATCTCTATCACCTGGACTAAATGTATAAAGTGCATTCCTGCTACACTGAAATACCGCTTTCAGTGTACATCCACGCATAGACAAAAAACGAATAATAATGCTGTGTGTGCATGCCAGGCAGTCAGCTGCCTTTGAATGACAATTAATTTGTGAATTGTGTGAATATTCAAAGGCCTATTTTGATTAGTATATGTGGGTCCCCCTTATCATTGGAAATCCACCTTTTCGTTGCGGTTCAACAAGCCTGGATTTGCCTCGATGCCCTCTGACAGCAAAGGAATGTTAACGCAGATTACCAAAGGCCCTTGAGCCTGGCCACCTTTTGCGGATGCACCCCTTCATGCCACACATCCATGATGCTTTTTTCTCCCTCACAACCCACTAACCCCCCCCCCCCAAAAAAATAAATAAAATAAAATAAATTTAGAATAGGAAACTGTCACGGAATTCCTTCGGTGGACCCACAGCCACAGGTGTCCGACGGCGCAAGTATTGCGTGAGCCTGGTGCAGGAGATTAGTGTGGTAAATTGCTGAATGAACTCACAAGTTTATTCAGTCAGACATCCAAACCGAAATGAATGTTTAGTTGATGATCACCGTTGGAACAATCAAAGTACTTCCTAATAACCGCTTTCGCAAGTATTTCCTTGAGAATTAGATTTGACCAGTTTTGCGTCTAATTCAAGCCTTTTTACGCACACCAACACGTTCTATTCGACCGACATTCCTCGCTCGCAAGATCTCTCCTATTAGCCAGTATTTGGTGAATCATTATACAATTTATTTTAAAAGTGACTTGAGATCCAAACAAAGGCTCACAGGTCGTGCGTAAAAGGTACGAAGAGTTAACGAAAACGAAAAGAAAAGGTAACAACATGAACGCTTAACCTATAGTTGTTATGCATAAGGTATAGTACAACAATTACAATTGCGATAGAAAATAGAAAAATGTCACTTACGGTCATCCTGACATCTCACCACGGCTAATAGTGCGACCTGGGTTGCTACAAGTAGCAATACAGTCCGCGAATCCACAAAGCTGAACATGTCTAAATATTAGACATGCGGCGCTTTTAGGGGAGAAAAGGAAAGGGATGAAGGTAACGGATGCTTCTCTCAGTGTGTGTTCTCCAAGGCACAGAGCTGAACTGTTTAACGTTCAACTTTCCTTGGGCCACCAGGGAAATCCAGCGACAGACCCAGACCCCTGCAGAAACTCAGCACCGACCTTCTTCTGGTCAAGCACTGTAGTTTTATGTCCCCGTTACCTTCAATGAATCTTCGTATATTCCAAAAATCATGCCCAGCCCCTTACCCCCTGTCAAGCTGAAATCTGAGTCCCGTTTCCCTCCCATTCTGTCTCCCAGGTTCCATTATCAACGTCCCAAATCCCTCCTTCCATATTGCTGTCACTGTAAAGGGGGGTACTACCGGTAAAAGTAAAAACTTTTTTCTCGCAATTGCGCCGTCCCGCCCACCTCGCTGCAAGAGGTCTATTGAGGATATGTCTCGTTGGATGTTAAATGACCATGTCATGGGATTTACCCACACATTAATCAACGTAGGGCTTCATCAAATATGACATGCTATTTCGGTGCTTGAGGTGAACGATTTCGTGATTTGTAATATGGGAGCAGTGCAAATTTTTAACACCAACATTTATATTTGCCAGTACATGATGATAATGTATTCATAAAATGGTATTACTGTATGGTTTCATTAATGATCAATCAGAGGATATGCATGTGACCATGAGGCAGCTTTGAAAGCATCATGTGCTACATCAATGAACAGGTGGAAGAGTTAAATTGGGCAGGGCCGGGTCATTTCTGGGTCTACTCCTACTCTATTTATTGCACTGACCTGCTGCACTGCATGTCTTTTACGTATAAAGCCATGCAGTGCAAACGTATATCGATTTTCTTTTAGTATGACAATAAGGTTTGGGATGCTAGATAATATAGATGCAATTTTCATCTCTTGATCCAAATTGGGTAACCTAGTGGAATTACCTCGTTACCAAGATATAGTCCAAATAAAATTAAAACACATACCTGCACTAGCGTTTAACGCGTCTTAAATATTTCGCCAGATTACGTTGCTCTGTCGTCAACTGTAACTCATAGCACCTTGATTGACAGCTAGCTTTGGTTATTGATGGAGTCACATCAGACTCAGAACTGTAATAAGGCAGAACTGTACCCTAGCCACCGTGACAAATCTTCAAACTTTTTGCAAAGCTATGCCCTGCTACAACATTTGTTCTATGCAGACGCCTTAGAAATTTATTTTTGAAAAATGCCATCTGACTTCCCTTAGGTAGGGGCTTTAATTGTAGTCTTGAGGCATCATGTAGTTGTGGAAGACCCTACACTTTCCTTAACAGCAAATCAACGTCCCAGCCTATATAAAGGCCCGTATTGTCAGCCACTCTTTTCCCTCAAAGACCATTTATGTCAGATGTGACCAAGCTATTGATTGTAAGCATCGGCAGCAAGCTGCGCCATTTGCAGTCTGCTGCTCTGGCTATTTATAAGACAGGCTGAGGGACAGTCGCTGTAGCTTCATCACTTACCCCGACCCCAGGTCCCCCCGTGCAGGTTCTGACCTATCAACCCCGACCCCCCTGACCCCCACACACTTTATCGTAAACGGGGGCAGCTGGTGCTTCCCCGAGCACGCAGCCTGGTTCTGTGTGCCTGATGTTCTGTGTCCTTTTTGTGTATATGGGACTTACCTATATTGCAGCCAGTTCAGCATTGAATCATTCATCATCAATTCATAAAGTGGATGTCCACACTTTTACCAAAATTAACACATGGAACTGTTTTATTAGGAAATAAAAACCTATGCATGCTACTGTTTACACACAATGCGATTAACCCCTGTTATGCATTTTTTCAAGTTCAAGTTCGAGCAGCAAATTTTAGTTCTGAATATGTTAAGAGCATTTGTGTGGTAGACGTAGAACATGAACCACATGTTTGACTAAGTATAGAACAAGAATCACTACAAATTATACGTGTTTCTTCATTTTTTCTTTTGTGAACTTGTGGCTTGTTTGTAAACCATGCACAACCCGCAGATCAAAAGCTTAGGATCTCAAACCTAGCATTTATCCATTCATAGGCTGCAGTTTTAGAAACAACCATGGCTTGTCATTTAGCTTTAGGGCTGGAAGGGATGAGCATATCGTCTACCAGGCACACGCTCAAAGGCTGAAATATGTGGATTTTCAATACGATATATTGCATTTTAAGCATTTGTGTTTTGCATGAATCCTATGTGGTGTGTTCCATTGATAACCCTAAAGAATACTATGGAGCTTTGAAGAGCTCTTTGAAGACATAAGAAAGGACACCCCTGTCCTTCTACAAAAACGTATGTGTGCTGTATACCTATTGACGTGTGTTTAAAGTACGCCAGGCCTACCGTTGATGCTTTCTTAAAGGCAATAGAAATAGCTTTTTGTATAGCTGTTGGTTTTTTCTCTGTACTTTTCTTTTTTTCTTGTACTCAAGTGACAGCAATCCCCCCATCGGAGGAGCCTGACTCTTCATTTTGGGGAAAAGGGTAAGGGCCTAGGTATTATAAGTGTCTTCTGTTCTGGTTCCACAGTTGCAGAATTATTCCTTCCTGTGTGTATGAATAAGGCTGCCATTGTTTCACACTCTCTTCAGCTTCAATGATCTGTTTTTAAATGCTTATTTTACATTGCAGGCTGACACTGCAATGTTGAAATAGGATTATGGTTGTATGTTTATTTTTGTGACAATTATTGCAATGTTTGGGTCCTGTGGACAAGACACACATTAGATGTTTTGGAAAGTTTTCAAATGCATTTGAAATACATAAAGGAGAGACTGCCAAAGGGAATTCTATAGGAAGCAGTAGAAAGTAGGTGAGGTAGGCGTGTGGGAAAATAAGGTCTCGGAAAAGTGGAATGTCAAAGAGGGAGGGATCAAAGCGAAGAGGAGGATGTTGGGAGAGGGAAGGAGAGGATTCAATATGAAAGTGAGAGAGAGAGAGAGAGAGAGAGAGAGAGAGAGAGAGAGAGAGAGAGAGAGAGGAGAGAGAGAGAGCGAGAGAGAGAGAGAGAGAGAGAGAGAGAGAGAGCGAGAGCGAGAGCGAGAGAGAGAGCAGAGAGAGAGAGAGAGAGAGAGAGAGAGAGAGAGCACAGCACACACACACAGCAGGGAGTGCTTTAACTGAGGCCCTATGACAGCTCGTGGAATAACAAAAGCTATGACATCACCATCTGCTTGTGGAAAGGCCAGCTTTCAAAATACAATACGGGACCAATACCTGTAATTTGGCTTCCAATAAACAGTTTTTAACCTGTTGTAACTCAAAGGTATGGATTATGCTTTAGTTTTTCCGCTATCAGACCTATTAAGCCAAGGTCGGATTTCTGAGACTATTGCATATCGTAATCATAATACAGGAATATTCCTCCTCCAGAAGTGGTTGATGTAATATATTACCCACTGTACGACAGTGACCAGTCTACACAGTGTTGATTTGTAACCATTATGTATACTTATTTGCAGTTTACTACTGCTGACAATGTTTGTGTTTGTCAATTACATGCTTACAGATCCCCGGCTCCAGCAACATGATTGTTCGTAGCATATAAGAGAAAAATAATGAAAGGCCCATTTGAACCAGATTTGATCTTATCTGCCATCAGATAAGATTTGTGGGAAAACTTAATTAAAGGCGCAGTGTATAGGATTTTGTGGCATCTAGCGGTGAGGTTGCAACCAACTGAATGCCCCCCCCCCCCCCCCCCCCCCCCCCCCCCCCCCCTTCTAAAGACAGGAGAGGATAGAGTGGCCCGTATCGGCCTGTCAGGGGTCAGCAGGTTCCAGCATGATGTCATCTTCTACGACAGCTTCAATTACCCAAGTGTTAAGTGATGAGGTTCTTTGATAGATGTATTTAGTGTATTTACTAATTAACATGGTTAAAATATAAATCATAGCTTACAAGTAAGATAGCAATCCTAAGATAAGATAAGATGGCATCCTTCCTCCCTAGATCCTTTTTTTTGGTTCTGGGGTATAGCATGGTGGTGCATCATGGCAACACGGCATGTTTTTCATTATGTTATTGTAGAATATATGAGCCGCTGTATTGAATTGATAACATTATTGAAACCACTGTCAATCACCATTGATCTATAGTCAAGTTAATATGTTAATTTTAAGCTAGCTTAAAACTTAGCAATTTAAATGACACAGTATTGTAATTGTACTGCAATACAGCCAGTGGACAGTAGTCTTTGACATTATGATGTCAGCCAATACAACGCCATCTCAAACTATCGGTGACTTCATATTTTAGGTTGGACTATAAAACAACTCAGATTAATCAAGGTTGTCGGATGTTTTCTCGTGTCTTTATTGTATCCAGTCATGAATGCATTGAGCATGTTTTGTTGATGGCTCAAACTGGGAGACAGCTTGCGGCCCGATCTGGGCTGGGCGGGGAGGGTGGATGCATCTGTCAACAACACAGCCCCATCATGTTTACGTAGGTCAATGGCTGTCACCAAGAAAGCCTTGACAATGCATTTAACGCTCAACTGTGAACCCCAGTAAAGACAGAACTTTTTCGAAGAAGGCGTTTCTCAGTGGACAAGGACTTTCATTAATGTCCAGGAACGTATACCTCGAGTTAAAGTAGAATGATTTGAAATTACACACAAGAAAGCAAAACATTTGACGTTTAAATGGACAACAATTTAGGAGGGATTGTTGGAGAGGATATTGACCTGTGAGAGGGACTTCGAAATTGGGAGGAAAATGGAGAAAGCAGTAGAGTGTGGCAGCATCTGTGGAAATCTCTTCTTGGAGAAGAGGTTGGGAGCTCTTTCTTTTCTCACCTTCTCTCCCCTTCTCTGTCCCTCTCTTATATCACTTTCCTCTCTCTCTCTCTCTCTCTCTCTCTCTCTCTCTCTCTCTCTCTCTCTCTCTCCTCTCTCTCTCTCTCTCTCTCTCTCTCTCTCTCTCTCTCTCTCTCTCTCTCTCTCTCTCTCTCTCTCTCTCTCTCTCTCTCTCTCTCTCTCTCTCTCTCTCTCTCTCTCTCTGAAATTGTCTTAAGCCCAAGCCTCTGGAAGATCTTGGTTTCACTGGTCCAGCCATGTGTTATTGTGTTATTATTGCTCCAGTGTTTGTGTGTGTGTGTGTGTGTGTGTGTGTGTGTGTGTGTGTGTGTGTGTGTGTGTGTGTGTGTGTGTGTGTGTGTGTGTGTGTGTGTGTGTGTGTGTGTGTGTGTGTGTGTGTGTGTGTTTATGTGTGTGAGAGAGTCTGAGAGAGGGTGGGGAACTGGAAACTTCAAGCGCATTTGTGAATGCTGACGTCCACATTATTAAACTACTTCAAATATTTCTAGAAATTTAGCCTCAGAAACATAAATAATATTATTTATCATGTGGAACAAAAGTCTAACCCTTAATTATTTGTGACAGGGATAATCGTTACTATTTAATGAGCTGCAATGTTTTAATACATTGTCATGCTGGCATTAAATTGCCATGGGAAAAAAATCCTTCGATGAAAAGTGTATGACTTGCAATTTAGGTTGAGCATTTATTATTTAATAGCCGAGATGAGCTTAGGTCTTTCCTCAAATGCGTTCCTATTTTACTCCCATACCCTTCAATTTTTTCCTGACTCTCTCTCTCTCTCTCTCTCTCTCTCTCTCTCTCTCTCTCTCTCTCTCCTCTCTCTCTCTCTCTCTCTCTCTCACTCTCTCTCTCTCTCTCTCTCTCTCTCTCTCTCTCTCGTCTCTCTCTCTCTCTCTCTCTTCCCTCTCCCCCCCACACACACACACACACACACACACACACACACAACACACACACCACACACACACACACACACACACACACACACACACACACACACACACACACACACACACACACACACACACACACACACACACACACACACAGAGTGTGCGTGTGTGTCTGGTTTGTCTATCAGTTTGATGGGCGTCTCTGAGAATGTTTCTTTACAGTGGGCCTGTCTGGTTTCCTGCTGGCAGCTCTTTAGTATCAATCAATGGCATTTAGACAGGTTCCTTGAGGCCATCCACAAATGTAGACTAACCATATGCTTTGCATTTAGTTCCTTTATATTTGGAGTGCACTTGAATGATGCAATGGATTTACACACAGCACAAAGTAGTATTGGAGGCCAGCAGTATTGGGTGACTAGACATTTGTCTACAACCGCATTTATGTTTTGCCCAAATATCTGCATTACTTCTATCCCCTTCAATTGAATGTATAAATGGATTAACCTTCAAAAATATTTCTCCACATCCCTGATGTTACTCTCTTGATTATGAATATGGAAATATTTCAAAGGACAGGCAAGAGATAGTCCAATGTTTACGTTAGTGAAACCGGGCCTTTGGGCAGAATCATTTGTTTTAGATACTTCTGACTCCCCAAAGAAAACTACTTACAAATAAGCAAACGTATATGTTGTTGAGCTAATCAATGGCAGACGCACAGAGCATAATTACTCCCCAAAACAACTGGTAGAACAAAGATAGCAAGGAGCATTGTGATCTGAGTAGACTTAATCCTCATCTGGAAGTGATTCACGTGCTTTGATTTGCTAGTAGGGGATTTATTATCATCAGTGATGCTTGTTTTTCCCCCTCTTGGGAACTCATAGTTCCCCCACTTCAGAAAGACAGCTCAGAACCACCACCACTAAGTGTTATGGTCATTAGTGATTCATCACAAGACAATTAAGTTCTGCTTGTAATTTAAACTTCAACAATGTAAGTGTTGATTGAAAAATCTTGCCACTCTGTATTTTGATTATTACATATTAGAAGTAACATTCATAGACTGTAAAAAAGAAACCATTCATGATGTCACCCTTTGGTCTACACGTGACCCTAAGAAGCAGTCGATTCGATGATGCGGCCATACCGCCATGGTTTGAGGATGTACAGCCAGCAGAGGAAATTTGGCACATTTATGGCGGGAATTGAAAACTGAAACTCAATATAATATTCTGTGTTCAATGACTTAAATTTAATTTTCAAAAGTGGACTACAAAAAAGTACATAATGTTAAGATGAACTAGCTGCTGAGATCCCAACTGAACAAAAATAAGTTGGTTGAAAAGGGGGTCAGATGGTGTCACTGTCTCATTTGGGAGGTATCGTCACCTTGTCCTAATTTGAGATTCAAACAGACTGGAATGGCATAGTGTTGTGTCCTTATTTTGACTGAAAACATTGTCTATGACAAGTCTATTTAAGTCATTCTCCAGCATGGTCCACTATCCATCCCCAGCTGTCAAAAGAAGCCCATTCGGGTCAAGGACGTATCATGTTTTAATGGTCAAACAATGGGGGGACATATTAGTGAGGGTGCACTGTACTCCGGGGTCTTGTCTCCGTGCAGGTATGGAGCACCTTTCCTGGTGTAAATCAGCATAACCAATCAGCATAGCCCTTGAATGGATCTATTACCGTCGGTGGACAGGCTGTGTTGATCAAACAAGGGGAGGGCAGTGGGTGATCTTGGCATGCTTTGTGCCTATCATCGTTTCAAGGGGGGGGGGGGGCTGTCCCAGGTAGGAATTCTCGTCCGCGTTCATGTTATGAAGTTCAGCGCCCAGGTGCTCATTTTTTTCCTTGCCTTTGCATTCCTGCCCCAAGGAACCTGCTCAGGACGCTACTCATGTTTTTTTGCCCCCTTCCTATGTAACCGAACAGCTGGATGGCGGTACCTGGGCAGGTCCCAGCTGTCCTGATGGACCGTGGGCCCTGCTACCTGTGACAGGCCGCGGTGATAAACCTGACTCCGGATCAGTTGCTGCAGCATTGCAGATTCAAGACCAAAAGAACACAAGAGTTAATTACAATTACAGACAGACAGACAGATTACACACACACCCCCTGGACTCACCGCCTACTGGACTTCCCTCGTTGCAGCACAGTATGCCGCGAGTGATGTGACGCGCCTGTTGGCTGCGTCCGCCTCCCGGTGTCTGAGTTGTGACACCTCCCCTCCCCAACTCCCTTCCCCCCTCCCATATGTGTTTGTGATGTTTTTTGATGTGATGCTTATGTGTTGAGGTGTTTTTTTTTGCTAATCCCCTACACTGTGCCCCCCTTAAAGGAGCATAGTTTGGGGTATTGACAATTTTTTTTTCTTCGCCTCGTTACCCTTTTGTTTAGCTTTTTTCTTATCTAACGCGGGCCGCATGGTTCCTTGTTGAACAAGCGCCTGACAGTCTCTCCGTCCTGTCTCCCCACAATGTCTTTTTATGTTTCTTGGACGGAATGTAACATGGGAATTTCGTTGCTCTGTAACATGTGCAATGACAACAATAAAGCTATCTATCTATCTATACACACATTGACACACCGACGGCAGAGTCAACCATGCAAGGCGACATCCAGCTCGTCAGGAGCAGTTAGGGTTAAGTGTCTTGCTCAGGGACACATCGACACTCGGCTAGGAGGAGCTGGGGATCGAAATAGCAACCTTTGGGTTGCAAGACAACTGCCCTACCTCCTGAGCTAAGCCGACCAAAGTGTTTGTTTCAGTTTAGTAATGCAGCTCATATAGAGCAGAGTGTGTTGACCTGGGGCTGCTCTCTCTCTGCTCTATTGCTGGAATGGTCAAACCCATAGTGGCTTTGCGTCATGCAGTTGTAGGGCGGCATGTGGCTCAGGAGGTAGAGCGGGTTGACGTGACTAGATGGATCCCCGGCTCCTGCTAGTGTCAAGGCGTCCCTGAGTAAGACACCAAACCCTAACTGCTCTCGACGAGCTGGCTGTTGCCTTGCATGAATTGGTGAATGTTGGGCAATATTTGCTTTGAGTGGCCTCTGGTTAGAAAAAAGCGCTATATAAATGCAGTCCATTTATTTAACGTTGTAATGGCAAGATAGAGTGTACAATTTGCTTTAGACTTGAGACTTCAAAATGTTTGCGTTTTTCCTGAAGCTACCGGTTTCTGTGATGACATAGAGGGGCATACAAACTCCCCCCCTTCAAACAGACTGCGCTTCAACAGATGCCAGACAACCCCAGCAGACTAGCTGTTGGGCACCACACCCACATTTGGTAATAATTATAAGGCTGGCATACAGATTAATTGGTGTCAAATTGCAAGAAACAAACAATGTACACATGTTTAGTCAAACACACACACACACACACATGGATTTGAACACACCCTTGTACACAGGCACATGTTCAAACAGTAGCACAAAGCTGAACTTGTACACACACAAACACATGCCTAGTTGAGTTTCTTTCCGAACATTCGAGCAGGAGGGCAGATGAAAGGAGACAGGGTTGTTGGTACACCAGTCTCTAATTGATTTGAGTATTCTTGTATATTTTGATAAAAGGGCCAGGAGAGACAGAGCACTGAAGGCCAGACACTTCCCCGATCACAGCCCTTCAGTTGAGTAATAGGGGGGTCAAGCATGCCAGCACGTCAGATGACAGGCATTTGACAGTAAAACATGCCATTACACTGAAAAGGGCCTGCCTTTTGCTCACAGTTTTCTGTCGTCAGTGGCAATCATTTAGTACTACTAAATAGGGCAATTGGAACTCGCACATTATTTTTAAATTAGTTAAGCTACAATCATCTTTAAATGCCCTAGTCATGTTTGAAAATGTGCTAGAACTTGATTTCATAGAAGAAATGCACATTTATACACTC
>OLKM01000260.1:73690-153690 GCA_900291075.1 Melanogrammus aeglefinus | reverse complement strand
CACACACACACACACACACACACACACACACACACACACACACACACACACACACACACACACACACACACACACACACACACACACACACTCTCTAAGGTTTTACTTGACACATATACAGACAAGACACAAGTATGCGCACACAGATACGTAAATGCACACACACACACACACACACACACACACACACACAACACACACACCACACACACACACACACACACACACACAACACACACACACAACACAACACACACACACACACACACACACACACACACACACACAGATGCCCTCACACTCACACATAGAAGCCACCAGACCCTTCCCAAACATGAACATTCCTCACACCACAACGACATCCCCGGCTCCTCCCCCTGTCTGTTTCACCCCTCCCAGACTCTGGGTTTTGAGGTAACACGAGGCCTGTCCAGCACACCTCTCTGTCCCCGGAGCAACGCTCACTCAAATCACGTGTCACGTGATGAAGGGGTGAAGCAAGGCAGAGAGTTCATTTCAGCTCGAGGACACTTATTGTTTATGGTTGCCATGATTTCAAGCACACATCATACAGCCATCATATAGTGGTGAAAGAAAGGTCTCAACATTGTATTTCAACTATGTTGTGTGCAACTGTAGAGTTCTTACGTTTCTGTGAACCCAAATCTTGACCTTATGTCAGCTGGTTTAAGGTTGTTTCAACTTGTTGCCCTTGGTTACATATTGTTGTCAGTGAGAGTCCCACAAACAAATTGAGAGAACACCAGCGTCTACCAGTTGGACCCAATATATCAATAGAGCCATCAATAGGTCGACCTCAAAGATTGGACTAAAAAAACTGCACTCGAAAGATACTAATTTATTACTGACATATACAAGACACAAGAATGCAGATGCAAACACACAGACAGAAAGACAGACAGACAGACAGACAGACAGACAGACAGACAGACAGACAGACAGACAGACAGACAGACAGACAGAACAGACAGACAGACAGACAGACAGACAGACAGACAGACAGACAGACAGACAGACAGACAGACAGACAGACAGACAGACAGACAGATGCAAACACACACATTTAGGAATTCAGGAACACAAATGCCCGCTTGCAACTAGTTGCTATTTCTGGAGTTTTCCTACCTATGCCTCTATTTCTGGAGTTTTCCTACCTATGCCTCTTAGCATCAGTTACTGTACTTGAACAATAGCGTGTCATAGCCTCTAAACTTGTTTCATTCTTGCAGTGGGTAGTACCATGCATTGTAGTGCTACAGTGCAGTGAGACGCTGTGTGTCTTGCTGGGCTGTGTAATCTGTGTGAAAGCATGCAGGCCCCATGGCCCTGTGTCTCGTGAGGAGATCCCTCTGTGGGCCTGCTCATTCTTTTCACCCAGACTCTAATCCTCTGAGAAATGCACAACTCTTCAAACCCCTGTGTGTGAGTCTGTGTATGTGTGTTGTGTGTGTGTGTGTGTGTGTGTGTGTGTGTGTGTGTGTGTGTGTGTGTGTGTGTGTGTGTGTGTGTGTGTGTGTGTGTGTGTGTGTGTGTGTGTGTGTGTGTGTGTGTAGCGCTGTGCATGCATGTCTTTGTTTATGTCTAAAAAGTCTAAATAAATGTTAAATTATGAACCTTACAATATGCTTGTGTAGCCACAACAGTGTGTTAACCCTTATCGTATCCCTATGACATAATGGATACATTACTATATTTGCAAACATAAATGCCATCACCTTATTTGGGATTGAAAACTATTAGTAAACATGAGTAACATTCATAAATGATTGCTAGACCATTGGTTAACAGTTAATTAGATGTTACCGTATTTCTTTTCATATATTTTTTAATTAATGGTTCATTATTGTGAACTGTTCCCAATGTTTCTTAGCACCACATAATGATAATCCCCAAAGAGAGCCACATTGAACTCATTAGCCGTGGCAAGGGTTGAAATGGACCAACACTTGGCAAACAACAGCAGTTGCAAAGCCTGTGCAGTTTATTTGTACTTTACCATAGACTTTTGTCCTCCAACGGCTAATAAAATCACAATTGTCCTAGTGTGTATTGATTAATGACTGGTAATAGCAGTATAGGCCTACAAAATCAGATGCACAACACAGCAGAGACTAATATAGTTATATTGTATAGACCATTATCAGATAGCCTCTTATACAGTTCTTCTCTCCTTTCTATTTGTACTGTACGGTATTTGTATCATACACGTTTTATATGTGTTACATACGTTCATGTTCATGTCTCAATGACTATTTCTGAAATACTCGCTGAAATAATTCCCAAAATGAAAACAGTGACCATGTCACATTGTCTGTGCTTGTGTGTGTGCGTGTGTCTGTGTGTGTCTGTGTGTTTGTGTGTGTATGCATGTCTGCGTGTGTGTGTGTGTGTCTGTGTGTTTGTGTGTGTGTATGCGTGTCTACGTGTGTGTGTGTGTGTGTGTGTGTGTGTGTGTGTGTGTGTGTGTGTGTGTGTGTGTGTGTGTGTGTGTGTGTGTGTGTGTGTGTGTGTTTGTGTGTGTGTGCATGCGTGCTTGTGTGTGTGTGTGCGTGCGCACGTGTGTGTGTGTGTGCGTGCGTGTGTGTGCGTGCGTGCGTGCATGCGCGTGCGTGCGTGTGTGCATGTGTGCGTGTGTGTGTGTGTGTGTGCGTGCGTGCGTGCGTGCGTGTGTGCGTGTGTGTGTGTGTTTTTGGTGATCCAGCTCAGTCTTCTGCTGTGCTGGGAGTCGGTATGCATTCAGGGACCTTGGGTATTTCAGAAGATCACAGCATTTATAGCCCCCCTCCCCACCTCCCTCCTCCCTCCTCTGCACCTTCTCCCTCTGCGGCCCCCCCGAATCCTCAGAGCCTCATCAATGGCCGCCTCTCTGAACGCACACTGTTTGGTCACAATAAACATGGGCTTTAAAAAAAACTAGGTGGGATGGGGGGGTGGAGGGGGGGACCTGTTGACTGTGGCCTGTTTCCAACGCCGGTAGGGAGCGGAGGTAAAGAGAGGAGAGGGGTATAGATTGAGAGAGAGGAGAGGGGATAAGGGTGGGGCGGGGGGGGATAAGTGATGGAATTGGACGGGGAAGGGTTCTAACAGTGAAAAAAGGGGGTCAGTGTGTGTAAAGAAAAAGCGCTTCAATTTTGTGGCATCCTAAGGTGATCCCAGTGGGAGCACACAGTGAGAGGTTGGCCTGTGCTCGCTCTCGCTCACTCTCGCTCCGCCTCGCTCTCCCAAACCGACCGCGCACAAAAGGGGCTCTGTGTGACGGACCTGTGGAATGCTGGGAGATGGCAGGCCAGCGGGCGGAGGAGGCGGAGGTGATGAGGGAGCTGGAGGAGGCTGGCAGATGAGGGGGGGGGGTGGCGGAGGGTGAGGAAGAGAGAGAGAGAGAGAGAGAGAGAGAGAGAGAGAGAGAGAGAGAGAGAGAGAGAGAGTGAGAGAGAGAGAGAGAGAGAGAGAGAGAGAGAGAGAGAGAGAGAGAGAGAGAGAGAGAGAGAGAGAGAGAGAGAGAGAGAGAGAGATGGTGGAAGGAAGGGCCTAGGTTACATGGGATAGGGGTGTAGAGGTGTAGGTTGGAGTGAATATTGGGGGTTTGAGGGGGCGATGGTGTCAGTTGAACAGTTGAAAGGCAGAAAGTGGCAGCCACGGTGGCACGAGGCCCATTGGAGGGATGGTGGAGGTGGTGGTGTTGGGTCTGGTGGGGTGGTATAGTGGTTCTGCGTACAGGCTCCTTGAACATGACGTTTTACATGGAGATTTGGTAGAGGCTCGGTTTAATTTTGTTTAGTCACAATCACGGGTCGATTATTGCTTTTTTGTAAGGTTTGTAAAACAAAGGAGATAGAAAGGTGGGGGGAAAGGTGGTGTCAACTGAAACCCACAGTGATACTACAAGGGGAGGGCAATGGAGGTCATGAAGAAGCAATGTCTCCCAGGAAAGAGGCCTGGAATGGGACCTGGATTCACAGGGAGACGGTACGGAGATACAGGCACATGGCAGAGGACGGGCTGGAAGGGGAACATGGCACCAATGTCCCACAGTAGTTAAAGGAAGGCAGAAAAAGGATAATCTGGAGAAACTGCCCAAGTCCGGGTGCGTGTGTGCGTGGTGTGTGTGTGTGTGTGTGTGTGTGTGTGTGTGTGTGTGTGTGTGTGTGTGTGTGTGTGTGTGTGTGTGTGTGTGTGTGTGTGTGTGTGTGTGTGTGTGTGTGTGTTTTTGCATATGTGTGCATCGTGTGGTGTGCATGTGCACGTGCATGTGTTTATACTGTTTCTTGATTAGACAGATGTACAAAAGGCAATGTAAGAGGGGGCGTGTTCACATTCAACACTCCATGTTAAGAATGCCGAGGGGGGATGTGATTGGTTGATGGAGCTCAGAGTGCGTCATGTATAGCTTCTGTAGGTAGTGGTAGTCAGACTTGTCACTGGGTTCACAGTGAGCAGGTTCCAAGGGGAAAGATGGAGCCCTTACATGGTAACTATGTAGGTGGGGCTTGAGGTTTCAGGACTGTGTGTTGAGCAAATAGCCCGATATAGCATGTGTGGATACGGGTTTGGTACAACACATCCATTCAAAGAAATGTGTACACAAAGGCAGGCTAAATGAGTCCATGTAGGCTTACCAAGTTCGGGTATTTAATTGAATTGCCAGAGCAAAGATAATAATCATAAAATTATATTATTAAAATACTTTGCCGGTTGGACTCAAAATGAAGGGATTTTGTGTCAGACTACAGCAGTCAAGGTCAACTAGCATAAGGTTGAACAAAGACATTTGGTGACAACGTCACTAGAAGTAGATCACGTTAAATCACAGGCGCATACGTGTGTACAACAAATGGAGAGAAGATCAGGGCAACAGTGGCCTTGTCAAACATCCTTACTGCATATACAAAGCATTGTCTTCGGTTTTCAATCAGTCTGCCATTGGTTAATGATCCGATGTAATTCATTACAACAGATATTGCAAGCATAGGTCATGAAGGATGTTGATTAATTGCTAACATGACAGTTCCCAATGGTTCAATCATGAAGCATTCACACATGGCTACCATGCTTTCCTGAGTGGCAATCCCTTCTCAATTTGTATAAATTGAAGAAAAACATAATTATTTAATTTATATCAAATGTAATGGGGAGGTTTAGACGAAGACAAACACACACAATTACAATTAAAATCTATTTGCTTGAAGATTTCAGTTGTTATGCTCCACTTGAAGTATCGTTTAATGCATCTGTATTTTTCAGACTAAATTGAGCTTCTACCAACATGATTGGGTGCCTTTCAACTAATCAGTGAGAAGTAAAAGGACAACCTGACTGGCATCTTGAAAGTAGCAGACTGGAACGACGGGGACAAGGCAAAAAAATACTTGAAATAAACAAATAAAAAACTGCTTGTGTGAAGAAAAAGGGTTTGGCAAAGTGTTCAAGCTCCTAATTTTCTTGCTTAATTTGGACATGATAGCAACATTCCTCAAAAAAATCCAAACCCCACTGCAGGTTGGTGCCGGTATGAACCAGGAGTTGTCCCCCAAACACAGTGGAGGCTGAGCTGGAAGCTCTGTAGTGCAGCCCCGGCTGCTGAGAGAGAGGCAGTCTGTCCCAAGGCTGCGATGGCTCTGGGATGAGATAAGGGGCCGTGGAGCAGGTCACTGGGCCTGCATGGAGCGCTCGTTTCCATGGGAGACAAAAGAGCAGTGTTGCTCCGTACAGGGGCTATACCTGATTGAGTTTGGTAGGGTCTTTACGATAATACGAATCACTGAATGAAGACAACACCTTTAATGTATTTGTACAGTCTGTGTCTGCGATCGCTCTTCTGCCCCCCGGAAAGTGAGTGGGTTAGAGCACACTGCGCATGGAATAGTGATAGATTATCTATTACTGTATATACAGGTGTACTGTATATGTTTGTTGGGATGCTAGTGATGGGTGGTATCAAGGAGAGTCTGTGAAAAGTGGGAGGGGGGGGGCACGTTGAGAAAGACAGACTTATATACACTATACATGTGATTCAGAGTCGACAGCAAGAGAAAGTATGTCTTGAATGCACTGTACACACTGAAACGAAGAAGCCCCCTTGTGGAAGACATTCGCCAGAGCTTTTCTCAACACAGCCTCAGTCAGCAAAAGGAACAGCAGTCCTCTAAGCTGATTATTGTGCACCATTAAAGAAAATAAAAAGGGGAATTAAACCTCCCGACCAAACACAGCCAGCCTGGTTAGAATGGCTCTACTGGTATTATCATTTGTTTGAATGGGCTTATTCTGGAATAATGTGCTCGCCCAACACTCGCACAAAAGCGGATTTAAGTCTTAAACGATCTGCTGTTTCTGCAGTCCCTTCTCAGTCAGTATCAACAGTTGTTTTGTGTTTCTTCTTTTCTTCTCCTGACCGGTGAAACATTACCCAACTGGGTGAAACGCATTAACCCTGAGAGAGCCGTGCCTGCACCGTTAGCGCACAGAGCCCCCTCCTCTTGTCACCACCTCAGTGATGTGAACTGTCCTCAAAGGTTAAGGGGGATTTCTATTACGTTTCTGGGTCTTTCTTCCTAACCAGAACCAACCAGGAGATCTTTTTCGTCCGCCGAAGACGCCTTTACCTCCCAGAACGTTGCAGTCCAGCCACAAAGCTTGACCTCCCAGTTTACCTCTGTGGGACACATCCGTTGAACCCAGCGATATGCTGACCCCGTCGGCTCCTCTCCCTCTGCCCCTGGCTGGAGCCGCCTCCGGGTCCGGGTCCTTAAGTCCTTCAGAGTGACCCCCGGTATGGGCCCTCTGATTGGGGTTGAGGGGTGAGATGGATCAGCCCTGCCTGGCGTGCTTAACTCGCCTGGTGGCACTAGTCCAGTAAATAACTTTAGCAGTTGTGCTCAATGGCTGCTCTGTTGACCAGCAGTGCGTCAGAGCGAGCCTGTTACAGTAACTAACACACACACACAGACACACAGACACACATACACGCACGCACGCACGCACGCACGCACGCACGCACGCACACACGCACATACACACACACACACACACACAAACCACATGGAGCATCAACAGAAAAAATTCAACAGTATAAACAACGTATAAAAAGAGATAATAAAATCTTATATGAAGAACAGACCGTGATTCATTGGGGAAACACAACCGATAATCAAAAGAAATATGGAAAATTGGAAAAAACAAATAGGTGAAAGCGGTGGAATAAATTATATGTCAGAATTTACAGTTTGGCATTTTCAGAGAGAGTGTTCAGAAACTCGACAACAGCATCTTTTATATTATAGTGACGGGTAAAGTGAATATTTAGAAGGATCTATTGATTTACTATGCTGGTGGTTTCAAACTAAATAAATGTCAATAAATATCTGGGCTGCCCGAATGAATAACTAACTTGTTAACTCACTACACATGGGCACAGGCTAGACCTGGAGCAGAAAGAAAATGGAAACGAAATAAATGTAAATGGTTTCATTGTCTTGATGGGATGCAGGCTTCGGGACCTGAGGGAATGCAGGGTTGTGAAGGTTTGGTTAGGGTTACTTACATCTGATGAACAAGTTTATTGTGAACATAAATCTTTTCCTATTCCTTTCACACAAAATGTTTTTTTCGAACACACACAAGCCATGATTGTTGTAACTGTTGGTATGAATACAGTTTATTTAATTCATTTATTTAGATTTGTTTCATGAAGGTTCTCATTAATCACAATCTAATATCGACACCTTTTTTTTATCTTACAGATAAGAAGATTTGTCATGAAATTTTATTTACACCTTCATACATTCATCAAACGTTTCAAGGTGTGGTGTGTGGTGATTGTTGGGAATGCCACCCAGATTATGAAATAAAGATTTGTGAGCGCAACCAACCATTGTTGAAGATGGCTACATTTACATATGCGGCAGTGGGAAGCACATCTGAGAGTGTAGAGTCCGCAGCTATTTGACGGCGAGAAAAAAGTACATTTGTTTGTAGTCGGCTCCGAGTGAAAAGTACCAGGACGTCTCTGATTGGCTTCCAGGCTGACAGGGTATTGTTGCACACCAATTAGTGGGTGATTCTCAGATGGACTCCAAAGCTTCACTGTCTGGGCCTCGACTGTCTGTGTCTGGCGCCACTGGGAGAGTTTTGCTGGGGGACTGTTGAACATGGATCACACCAATATCATTTTTTTTTCTCACAGGAAACTTGTTTCACTGGAAACAAATATATTAATTTTCAGTATTTATTTTTGAATTTGATTCAATGATTGCTTATTTATGTATTTAGACTGAATTGGTAATGTGTGTTATGATGTATAGAAGCCCACAATGTACTTCTGTAGCTTACTTTGTTGAATATGAATATGCCAATATCCATGTCACGTCACCGCCATATATTAATAAACCATGGTGGAGATTTACATTGACCATTCAAAGTAATTTGACAGGACATGTATTTGATGCTTTCCACAAAGGTCCAACTGTAAGAGCTGCCTGTGGCATCATTTTGAATACTAGCCTCTGTAGGCAGAAAGGGTAGTAGTCTAGGCGGTACTACATCCTGACTCTGTAGATACTATGGAGCATTCTCCATCTGCAGACAGTGGGTGCTTTTCAAATCACCTGGGACAGGTTAGTGTAAATACTCACTGAGACAGACTTCTGATTCATCCCAGAGCCTGACGTACTCAGAAACCCTTGAATTGCCTATTTGAGCGACCTCTCTGAATTCCGCTACAGGGAGTTATTTACAGTGTAAAGAAGCAAATGTGCCAGGCCAGATTTCCCTCAGTTTAAGGTATTAAAAGGAATGTTTGAAGAAAGCAGGTCAAATAGCCCCATTTATGTACAATAACAATGGTTTTCTGGTTCTTTTCAAGGGGTCCCCCCGAAATCCTTTTGAACATAAATCCCTCCTAAGTGTGTGGAGAGAAGTCCCCTGTTTTTTGCTTTGTCAGCACCAAGGGAAATTACTCTAAATGACCTTCAAAGCAAACAGGATAACCTTGGTTCTCCATGCATGTCTGTGCAGTGTAGCGATGACTAAAGAGATCTCTGGGGCAACGTCCTAGTATGACAATACCCCATTCAACCACAGCGCTCTCTTAACCTTAATATAACTACTGAAAACATTTGGCCTCTCTCCGAACTTACTACCTTGTCACGTTTTTTAATAGTCTGGCTGTTAAGTAGTTTGTTTTGGATCCGGTGGAGGTAGTACAGATTTATGTGTATACAGGTAGATTGAATATAAATGTCAGTGGATCACAGTGTATCAATCACTTTGTCTCTGAGTAATCTACTCCTGCGTGTTGAGCGCAGCCCGCTCTGTGAGGCCAGAGCTTGGCGGCCCGCCTGGAGAGTCTTCTTAAGAGTGGTTTGAGTTAGATCAGCTGGCTTGGCAGCCAGCTGATGCAGTCATCTCTCTCCCCCTCTGGACTCCTCTCCCCACTCTTCCAACACAGTAGCATGCAGTCAAGACCCAGCCTCGCATGCTGTTCAACCCTGTATGATATCGCTATGGTGATAGCGTATCGTAGTACTAGTAAACAAATGTTATTGGCAAATGCATCTTTTCTGATGCCAGTCCTTTGACAGGCAATCCATTGCCACTCAGCATTTCCTGATTTATTCATCATGAAGACTGCAAGCGTTGCAATAATTACCGCTTGGCTCTTAGCACTGCATTCAGACTAGTTCTCAAGGTGTTCATCACATGTATAATAAGAACATTACTATCCCCATTGTTTGCCATCATTCTCTTTCCAAGCTTCTTATATAAATTACTTTGATTTCCAAACCATGGTTTTCATTGTTTTAGAGTGAAATGAACATAATTCATAATAACTCAACATTTAGAATTGCATTGTTGCAACCATTTATTCTCTTATTGCTTAGTTTATTGTCAAACTCTGGGACAGTAGTCTATAAGGCAGACTTACTATACTCACAACACAATTCTGTGTTCATAATCGTCATTTGAGTTTACTTTGAATATTTTGAAAGTAAGCAACATCTTTAAAGAATCTGCGGGGAACTGCTCTTCTCACCTACTGGATGACTTAAATAGGCCTTGAAGATGCTGTCTCTGTCATTTGATCAATGACTTCAGTGTGTACATTGTACCAGTACTGGTGCAGTGGAAGGGGAGTTGTATATGTCTCTGGTATACACTATAATTAACACACCAAAGCATACATAATCTGTCACTCATCTCATCCGATTAGGAGACTAAGGTCAGATCAGCTTCTACAAAATGATATTGAATGTTGCTCAATGTTGTTTAGTATTAGAGACCAGTTATAGTGTAAGAGCTTATTTTGGTTAAGGCACTCATCTTGGACATCTTGCTGGATGATCCAGCCTGGCCAAATTCTATATTTAATTCAACTGGTTATTCACTAAGAAATCACCACCCATCCACATGTACGCAAAATCAAATATTCTTTAGCAGCATACTGGGAGACATTCATAGTTGTTGTTTTTATACACAACTGGCATTGAAAGCAGGCCTTAATCTTTGTGTGTTTGTGTGTGTGTCTGTATGTCTGTGTGTCTGATTCTATGGGTTTGTCTGTGTGATGTATGTCTGTTTACTAGTGTGTCTTATCATAAGCCATGCCTTGACATTTTCATTATCAGAAAAACTTTGATTCATTTTTTTTTGTACAACATCATTTTGTACCATTGTATCATCCTTCTATACATGGTACAATAATATAATCACTGAACACATATATATATATATATATATATATATATAATATATATATATATATACACACACACACACACACAGTGTGTGTGTGTGTGTGTGTGTGTGTGTGTGTGTGTGTGTGTGTGTGTGTGTGTGTGTGTGTGTGTGTGTGTGTGTGTGTGTGTGTGTGTGTGTGTGTGTGTGTACCTCTTGGAATCTGGAGGTCACCCACTGAATATTAAAATGTGTAATAATGTTAGCAAAACAAAAGTATTTAGTGCCTCTTTTTAGCTTTGTTTTGCTAACATTTGCTGTTTCACCAAATGTCTCACTCTGGGAAAACCAAAACAGTGGCTCGAAAGAAAATCCAGTGTACTCAAAGTAAACCTAACCCTAATATACATTTCTCTGTGCCTCCCTTGGAGGGCCTTTGCAACATAAAAGACAATAAACAGACAACCCTCCCGCACACACATCAAGTGTCTTTAACAAAAGCAAATATCCCGGCCTGGCTGTAGTCCTAGTCAACCGCTTCCCATTAGAACGTCTTTGTGAACTGCTATCTCTTCTCAAGAATCCCAAACAAACTGACCTTTCCTTTGTTTGTTTCCCTTTAACCTTTCCTTGCATTTGGTTATGTTTCTCAAAGCAATATCCAGGAAACCCCTCCACACCCCCCTCCAACCCCTCCACACCACAAACAGTGAAGGACTTTTCACAAGCGCACTCATGATGTCTGTTGTATTTAATTATCCTTGTTAGGAATATCTTTTTCCTTCTAGATCTTCTGTATCGAATGAGTACGTAATGTAATAATTGTAAGACTTTTCGACGGTAACGTTATAAAACAATCAAAGTCTTTGTTTTAAATTCCAGTAGAGATTGGCACCACCGATTAAACGCAGCTCTTTGAACTATAATTGACCAAAGTTTCACAAGGAGAAATATGCTGAAACATCAAAAGAGATTTGAGAAATTAAAATGCAGATGAACCCCCCCCCCATCCCCTGTTTTCCATCCATACATCCAATGGTTCTGGCCATGCTTGGAGGACTCTGCATCATCTATTGTTTGGTCTCATCTCCTGAATCCTCCTGCGTTATCCGTCCTCACAAATGGTGGCCATTATGGATCAAAGCGGCCTAAATATTGAACCGTTCTCCCTATCTCACTTCCTGGTAATGGGACAGGGATCGAAAGAGGAAAAAATAGATAACATAAACTGACAAACTTCTTGAAGGGGAGGCATTCACACAAAGATGGAATGACAAGAAAACCTTAAACCTTAAAATAGGAGAGGCATTGGTGTGGACATTCCTGGTGTTGCACTTCAAGAAAAGCTCAAAAGGGAATAGCTCAAAAGCCAGACCAAATCAACATTAAGGTATAGCGCCACCAACAAAGCTACCATTCACCACTCTTCCCCAGGCATGGAAAAGCTCCCCCCCCCCCCCGCGCCCTCCTCTCCCTTACACAGAAAACAGAGCAAGGGGAAACCTGCAAAAGCAACAGAGAGGGAGAGGTCCCAGCCACCCTGGTGTAGGATCTGCTGGCCATACTCAAATATCCACGCGGGCCACAAGGAACCAGGCATCTGGAGAGTGCGGGGCAGGGAGGAAATGAAAGGCACACTATTATATTCTCTATGGAATCATAGCTCACATGTGCCCCTGAAGGCCAGGGGGTACGTGATATGGATCTAGGGGCCTTCCTAGGAACCCCATTATGGTGCTGGCTAGGTGGGGGTGAGGTTGACTGAGAAACTGAATTTTCTCACTTCTAAATTCATGCTTTTAGTCAATAGAGGGATTTCCCGTAGATATTTCCCTTCACACTGTGCCTTCAGCACTGGCAGTTCTGAATGGGGGCCAGGGTGGCCAGGGCCCCCTTGAGAAAAAAAAGGTTTGTTTACTGATTAAGTAAACAATAATTTTGCTTTTAGGGTGTACCCTTATTAACAGGCTCATTTATACTTGTATAATGATGTAAAATCAGATGGCTAAACATTGCCCTACATCTGAATTTTTACAAAAATGTATCTGAAAAGCAGCAGCCAAAGAACCACTGATTTACTGTAGAATGGTTCTTAACATGGTCTAATGGCGCCTCGAATAGAACCACTGACTGACTGTAGAATGGGTTTATGGGCCCTCGAATAGAACCACTGACTGACTGTAGAATGGTTCTTAACATGGTCTAATGGCGCCTCGAATAGAACCGCTGACCGTGGCGGGCCCCCCTAGAGGAACTGGTTCGAGGGCCACTGGGCTACAGTTATTCACTCTACATATCATTTCAAGGCTGTTTAGACTTTAGATTTTATTTCACATTTGATCAATCAAAACTGGAACTGCTAAAAGATGCTTTGATGAAATTCCCTTATAATATTGTCTTTATGATCTTTTCTCCTCACTGTTTGCCACTAATGTTCCTCTTAATACAAGACGTTAAGCTCTGCAGTGTGTTGTGGTGCTGTTTAATACACTGATTTAAACAGTGTCGCCTAATGCTGAGACTTAAAAAAGTGTTTATTTTTCTTCATTCAAAACTTTGATCCCTTTTCATCTACGAGATGACTTTGCAAAAACCTTGTTTTACTTGGACAGACTCTCCCTCAGAAAAACGGATAAATAGAGTTGAAGGGTTGAATTGATATGATCAAAGGGAGGGAAATCGTCGTTGGGTGGCCTCTGGGCATCCTATTGGCACATATCTCATATGGGAAGCGGTGCTATTTATTTAGATTGGTGGCTGGACCTTCTGAGTGTGTTAGCTTGGAGTGAGGAGGACATCCTGTTTTCAGAAGAGAGGATGTTTCCCTCTTACTTTCACTGTTCCATGGCGTCCCATAGAGTGTTGCGGGAACTTGAATGCCTTCACCATTGATTGCATCATTATTATCCTGAAGAAGGTTTACCAACACTGGAGGACTAATAAGGGCAGCATGTCCTAGTGATGATGGCACTGATGAAAGTCAGCCATAACAATAATAATGATAGAACAACAATTTTATAATATTTGTCTCAATTGCAAGCCGTCTTAATAGTATTTAAGTCTGCTTCAAATAAAAGAGAAAGACGAATCAGATTAAGATGTGTCCAATGAAATGGAGTCGGCCTTGATCCACCTTCCCCTGCTCCTGTGTATCAGCTTCCCTCATTCCAAGGTGTACCTCTAAAGATGGGCTTCAGGGAGAAAGGAATGTGGTAATTTGGCTGTTTAAGTGGGGTGGTGGGAGGTGCAGGGCTGAAGGGGAGGGCGTGAGCCGGGGCCGTCCCGCTGGAATTACCTGAGGAATGACAGAGCATAGCTGTGCGTTCATGTGCTGACAGAGGGAGAGACGTAGCATTGAGCTCCGGTGGAGCTTGCAGCGCTTTAATCAGTGAATGCTAAAACCTAAAAAAAAAACCTTCAACTGGGGTTCTTATTTACAAGACGAAATGTTAGAGAAAAATATGTTTGAAGCTCTTTTATCCAGCCAAAAAAAAACCATCACAAGCTTCAATCCCTGCTGTCAAGTGCGAGCGTCAACTCACCAATTCCGCCACTTTTATTTGCACATTGATTGTTCTCGTTGTACTAAGAAAGGGTTTTTGATGCCCCCTGTGGAGCACCTTTGACGGTGCATTGAAATGGCACTGACGGCGACGCACTACTGCATGGTCAGTTGAGCCCTGGGGCGACAAGGCCTTTAACCGGTGATAGCATAGTACATTATACATAAGCATTGCAAGCATTTTTCCTTACTTCTGGATGAATAATTTAGCCGCAGAGCTCGAAGAAAGCACTAGGTGGCGTCACCTGTAGATCATTGAGCTACTGATGAGGGAGACAGCGCTGGGTAGCGCTACATTTCATGGAAGCTTGCTGTCATGTTCGGCCTGTATCTGTGTCACATCGTGACAGCCGAAATTACTCTTTTCCGTCATCGGCTCACCTCCATTACGCCTCACTGTCAGTCCGTCTTGTAGACGTGATGACGGCTTCTGTGCGCACCTGGTCTGACCTACACCCTGACAGAATGTTAGAAGGAATGGATTACCATGGCAACGTATTCTCGATAAGCAACTTGTCCGCACCAGGCCAAATACCTGATTCAATGATTATAACAGTTGGCCAGACGCAAAGCTCCCGTTCCTCTGAGCTGCTGTGAAGATAATCTGACCATGTGTAGAAGAAGAGCGGCAATGGCATGAAGAGCATGCTAACAAGGAACTTTAGCTTTGATGTTTGCTCCCAAAACGCCATGCTCCATGTCTAACCAAAGTGTTGGCATTCGGACCAAGCTATGGGGGTTTTCTGATGTTTTATTCGTTCTGGTGTAATCGGGCGAGGGTGAGCCCAGAGGCGACCGACCTAAAAAGGGTTGGTTTGACCTGAAAGAGAGAGTGAGGGAGAGAAGCAGAGACACGCAGCACTCGCTGCTGTGTGGAGACCAGGGAGAAAGTGAGTGGAGAGAACTGGGGGCAGCAGAGGGAAGGCTGCTCCCAAGCCATCCGCTGAGCTCCCATTCATGGGCGGATGGGCCGGAACACTGAGGGCTCTGTGGAGGTGATGGCTACTGGGAGATGCTATCTTTACCTCACTGATACAATGGCCTCATAGACGGGCACACACCGGTGCAGCACCACAGGGCAACTTATTAGGAACCCTAGGCGCAGATACAGCGCAACCGTCAGGAGTAGTGCGCCACCTAACGGGGTGGACTGGAACTGCTCCGTTTAGGAATGTTGCTTTGAGAGGCAACTGGGGCTTTAGACTTTGGTTACAGTTTATGTCTTCTACATAGTAACCTAAAACTGAATATAACTGTGAACTGTAGAACAAAATCATCCAAGTACGCAGGAGGAACCCTACTCTCTGCACAGTTTGGCAGCAAATTCAGAATTTAACAGGATGTGTATGTATGTGTTATATTATTTTCATATGTATGTCACCTAGATATACCCAGGAGCACTCTTCACAGCCCATTTATTTTAACAAGCTAGCTGCCTCCCTTGCAAAAGGGTTTTTTACGTTTTAGTTATTAATGACGAAGTCTAAGCACTGCGGCTCTACGTGGGTTTGGCCACATGACCGTGAGCTGCGAGAACTATTTCCTCTGGCATACCTTTACGCCTCTCTCATAATGAAAAGCTCTGGCAGTCAGGGAGAAGCCGAGAATGGAACAGTTTGCTCTTCATATTGAACCAAGACCAGGTGTCCCAAATTGGATGAAGCAAAACAAGAAGAAAAAACAGTAGTCCTACAAGCTAACAAATGTGTTCTAAGTGGCCCTACAATCATCTGCCACATTCCTTGCTTGGAGTACAGATGTACTGTATTCCTGATGTCACAATGAGGAAAATATCAGATCGGCAAGGTGTTTTTATTTTCCGTTGATAGATTTACTTCAACCCTGCTCTTTTTCACCTCTTCCTTTTCTGCTCAAGCCCACTCCCACTCACACAGTCTTTTCTTCCCCCTTTTTTTTCCCATCTCACTGACTTTCCCACCTCTTCTCTTCCTCTCACACACCACAGCAAGCGATCAGACATCAGCTGATTCTCTAAGTAAACCATTTAACGTCTGCCAAGAAATGGATCAGATTAGTTCTGGCCAAACCGGTGCCTTACTGTATTTAATATAAATCCCAATTGCCCCAGAAAGACCACAACGTAAAACCCAGTTTTAATGGGTGCATTGTTATTTGCTAGCAAACCTGTTTATTTTGAAAATGATTCAGGGAGACTACCAATATTCACCTCTGTTCATCCTGTTTTAACACACAAAAAGTATTATTTGTGTATTCAGGTCAATTTGCCTGCCCCGGTTTTTCTTCATCTACCTTCTATCGTTCCTACTTACTATTTGTTGTTTATAGCACACACACACACTCACACACACACACACACACACACACACACACACACACACACACACACACACACACACACACACACACACACACACACACACACACACACACACACACACACACACACACACACACACACACACACACACACACACACACACTCTCATCATTATCATAAACACATGCCTTTCAACAAAGGCAAAAAAATAAAAAAAAAGTTTTTCAACTCTTAAGTCTTTCAGGCATCACGTGCAAATATGTGTCTGGGCTTCCAAATATCTGCCAGAAAGCATCAGCTCAACCCAGTAGTTTACCTATTGCTGAGCCAAAATGGTCATTACAACGGTTACAACAGTAGGACAAAAAAAGGAAGGAATATGTGTAAATGAGACCACCTGTTATTTAATCTTGACCCGCTGCCTCCGGGCCGACCTGACAGCTGACCTTCTACCAGTACGGAGCCCGCAGGCAGTCTGTGAACAATTTTCATTCTTTTCACTGAGGGCTTCGACTTCTAAACCACCTCGTTAATAAAATGAAATGTAATACATCAACCTTAAACCCTGAACAATAACAATTATACAACAGTTAGTTCTGACCATGGTGTTATAGAGTGCACTGGGCCTTTTGACTAATCATGAAAGCTCTCCTTTACAAGTGTTTCTAATAAACGTTCAATAAATTAATATTCAGAAGCTGTTAACTCATCAGAATCTCTCATGCCAATCAAAGCGACTGTCAACATACTCTTATTTCACCGATTGCGCAATAAATGGGAAAATACAGATGGATGTTCATGATATGGAGTAGCTGGCATGCTGTAACGTGTAGACCTACGCAACTTAACAAGAAAGGAAAGTCTTTATTTGTTGCTTAGCAACACCGCCATTCCAGTTTGGTTTGGTCGGGCCAAAAAAAGTTGCCTACTACTAACTTGTAAAAGGAACTTGAGCAAAGCAAAATGATAATTGAGGTTTTGTTGTCCTACTATGCATCACAAGGCCAGGATTATCTTTTGTACTGGGCCAGCGGCATTGTAGCTACGACGAATCACAGTCCTGCTGATATTCAGTACAACGCCCCTCTGGCTTAAATAGCAGGGGACCACTTTTAGACTACAGGTTGCAGAACTATTTTCTAGTGTTCTGGAAAATGGCAGGGCTACCGACACTGTAACCTTATTTTGGACATTGGTACAGTGACAAAAGTTAAAAAAAACAGTGTTTTCTTTCAGATTTTAAGAACGCCTTGCTGTTACGGGGAAAGATTAATTAAATTAATTAAATAATTTAAATTCAAGCACATAAAAATCAGTGTTTGGCGCAAATATTGTGTCCCCAATTAGTATCTGAAATGAGTGTGTTTGAAAGGGACACACCCAGATGATTTGAGGATGGACACACCAGCGCAGTCATATGTGCTGTAATAGAAGGCAGTTACAATGATAATGGCCACAAGAACAACAATTTAAACAATTATTAGACTTACTGGGGGAAGAGAAAAAAATGGATCAATGTACTTTGTAAGTTCAAATTCCCCAATCTAATGTTCAATGGCAAAACAAAACAATGCTTTCTCTCCGAACCCCCTCTGTGGGTGGTGAATGGCTCACTAGTGCGGTCTTGCACAAGGTAATAATAACACAATAATTATCCACTTATTTTTTACTGTCAGGCCAAAGCGGGGTGGGGCATTTACCACACTTCTTTAGACTATTCACTAATCCTCCTTCATCTAAGCGGTTACCTCGTTAGAGGTTAATTAATAGGTTGGCCAGCGAATAGGGCTGTCCTGCTGCCTGTCGGAACCTCGATTCTCTCTGATGTACGGGACACTGTGGGACTACCCCACAGCGTTTGTCATTCACAGTATCCTTGCTATTTTGCTTTATTCTCTCTTACACATAGAAGTACTAGTTGAAGTATGCCTAGTAGTAGTAGAACTAGGCCTAGTAGTAGTAGCAGTAGAAGTACTTGCAATCATTGGGGTAGTAGGTCAATAGCTGGCTGATATTTTATGAATCTTGGTTTCAGTTTAGATATTAAATCTACATACTTGTCATATTGTCACAATTACGGTTTGCATGTGTTGGAGTTAGCTATTGTAATCTCTATTGCTGTGCTACACGCTGGAATGGTCCGTATTGCTGCCCTGGCATATTCCACGGTATGTCAGGACCACGGAGAATGTAATTTAGATTAACGGTTATATCAATGTCACCTGTCTCGACTTGATTTAACTTGAGCTCTGGTACAATCCCAGTCCAATAGAGGTACTGTAAAGTACATCATAAGTCCTCAAAGGTAGATACTCATAAGGCACATTTCTATAATGTGTTGTACCGTATGTATCTGTGTATCTGTTCTTTTGAAATGTGACAGTGTTATTTATGTTATATCTTCGATATTGGATAATTTGTATGAAAATGTATCCCCTGGCAGATGACAATAATGTGGGCCACAGTTGTAGTAAATGCAGATTAGTTCTCATCTGGATAGGAACCTGGGCCCTATTTGGCCCTACGACTTTGCTAATGCTGCACTTGCTTGTCAAAATGTCTGTCAAACTTCAGTGTCACACTGACGAATCACTATATGGGCAGTGCAAATAATGTTGATATTGTCTGCTGGTGATGTGTGATTGTGGTGTCTAGGCATGGATCACGGCCACTTTGACTTGATATCTTCTCGCCATGTTCAAACGTGTCATGGAAGAATGCCACTTCTTTGACATCTTAACCATTTAAATGCATAATAACATGCTGTAGACGTTGCCAGAGCCAAGGGCGATGTATACCTTCTCCACAAGAGACTCTCCTTCAGAAGGGTGCTGCTGTCAGATATGTAATCACGATATCGTGTTTGCATACATAATTTACAATTTGTCCCAAACTTTGTAGGTGACGATATGATTGATCTGCAAAATAATAAGACCTACCTTAGTTGTCATAGAAGCAATTGTAGGTTGCACTGCTAATATGGATAGCATATTATCTTAACTTTTGCTGCATATTAATGAGTTTAAATTCAAAAGACTCTGCAACTTCACCCAAAGGAAGGTCAGTCAGGTGTTCAGTGTTTTAATTACTAATACTTGTAGCGTCACAAAATTAAGTTGGCGTTTTTTATTTTTAACAATTCATCAAAAATAATCTTAAGGGGGGGGGGTTAACCATACCAACATGGCCACCTCTAGCCTCTTTGTACTATAAGAATAAGCTAGGCACATGTGTTTAGGCCTTCCCCACTAACATCTGGAATGCAGCCCTAGCTGAGGGCCCAACCCCCAACTCCATATCTCCACCCATACCTCCTCCCCCAGCCCCTCCCACACACCATGCAGACCTGTGGATAGCTGCACAATTTGTGGCTTCACTTATGAACGCAGCTCTGTTCAGGATTAGCATAGATCAGATTAATTGTTAATCAGTTTTCCTTTTTGTTGGTACTAAAGTGGGGGTAGACAATTCTCAAAATAATGGCAAATGTATATTTAACACACACTGTGTACGTGGATATTTCTGCGTCGAATGCCACACGTAAATAAACAAGAGTGAATTGTCGTACATCTTTCATATCCTTGTTTGCCCAGCCCCACTTAACAATATCGATACTCGCATTCTTATACTCATCAACTACACTCTGACTGCACACACTTCATTTCCTGCCAGACTCTGGGCCAAACCCACCGAGTTCTGGTTCTTACTAGGGCTAAAAATAGCATAAATAATTTCAAGAGCAGTTTCTCTTCCACCTGCCATTAGACTTCCCCCACACTCTGTAGGCATGGTGTCTGTCTCAGTCAACCGGGTGGATGCTGAAGAAAAATCACTCAACTCTAGCACACCACACATTACAGTATTACATATGCAAGTAATTTACACCTATATACGAATATATATACCTCAAGAAGATACTGCTTCAAAACAATAAAACGCCCCCCCCCTCTTTTAATGCAGACCTCCCCTAGCCATGGTTCTCCTGCGGTCACCTCCCACCCTCCACACCCCCTGTCTGCCTTCCTCTCATGGCCTTCCCAGACAGCCTTGTTATCGTGTCTGACGCTCTGAGCCTCTCCTAACAGGGACAACAATAAATACATTACCGACTTAAGATGCAGCCGTTTTCTTTTGGGCCACATGCTGTGGTTGACTTCAGCGATTATCGTCTTCTCTGTTTATTTATAAACCATACATTGCTTAGAACCTTTTGCATTCATGGAATCCCACAGGGTTCCTGGATAGTGGAGAAACCCTTTGAGTTTGCGTGGCAAACTAAAAACTTTCTTGATTGGGAACTGAAATAAAATGAGTAAATACTGCACCCCTCAAAAGCTGAGAAATAAGGTTTAGCATGGACTAAATCTTCTACTCTCTATTCTATTATACTTTATTCCCATACGTCTACTGGAGCAGTCACATATTTGGGCTCTTTTTGTATGATATATTGAGTCTGGGAACTTCATCATAGTTTACAGGGCCAGGAAAGTGTCAAGAGCTGGGAGAAGATTGACTTTCTAAGAACTCAGGAAAGAGAGGAGGAGGACTTCCAGGGAGTTCACCTGTTGGTAGAGGAGGACATCTTGTGGTGAATGTGCAGATGAGGTTGAGCTAAAACCTACAAACGTGGTATCCCTTGCTTATTAATCAGGCATATATGTTGATATTTATTAATACTGGAATAAGATACACGCTCAAATCATATGATCAATTTCATTTTTTTGCTTAGTTCACTGAATAACAACATTGAAAAATAATTGTTCTTGGTAAATGTATTGTATAGTGTAATTTCGTTATCTTTAATTTATTTAGGTATATTGATATCTGACTGCATACAAATGTGTCCACAGACATGGAGACTAATGTATGATACTAAGCATTATTGGCCCTTAATACTAATATTCAGAAACAACACTGCCTCAAAAGGATATTGGCATAAGCAACACCAGTAGAGGCTTATACTTTTCCCTGAACCTTTAAACGTTGCAAACGTTCAAAAACATAATTCTATATTTATGTGGCATTCAGTCCAATGCTTAAAATATATCTGTAGACCAATGCTGTGGTAAAGTGTGCGAAGCATGACCAAGTGTTTCTTTCTGTTCAATAGATTAAACTTTATCAATCCCCTGTAGGAGAAATTTGTTGATGTTTGTCCCTATAAAAAAATAATGGTAAAAAAAATAAATACAAAACATGACGGTAACTCTAAAGTCCAACCGTCCAAACTGGAGGCTCTACTTAACCACTCCCCCTCCTCACTTCCACCAATGCAAAGCCAACAGAACTGAGGGGGGGGCGTAGCCTAGCTAGTTTGTGTCCAACCCAGAGGAACGCAACGCAAATTCAATGTGAACATTTATGAGGCTTTAAAGGAGACATATTATGCTGTTTTCCCAACAAGTAAACATAGTATTTGAGTTCCAGAAAACATGTTTTTGAAGCTGTTGGCTGGAAATAGAAAAAAAATATTGTCTACCGCTATTCCCCTCTGTTTCAGTCCCTTCAGAATGCACTGTTTCTGGTGTCTGTAGCTTTGACGCAAATGAGCTGTTGCCCATTGACCAATGAGCTGTCAGAGTGAACCACAGCATTGAGGAGAAGGGATTGTTGCCGTTTGCTGACTCCTGGAGCTCTTTATCTATATTATATAATATAACATAATAATAATATTATATACGGGTATTTATATAATATATCTAATATCACGGCCAAAAGCTATGTGGGCCTCGGATGATATTATGAATAATAAAGACTGTGTCTGACGTCTCTGGTACTTCCACAAGTAAAGACTCATAGTGGGGGATATCTTGGCCATGGTTGAGAAGAATTGGGGGGAAGGAACTTTGGCATTGACTCTCTGAAGTCCATGAACCGCGACATGGAGAAGAAAAGGATTGTACTCCGGGAGCTGAACTGGCACCGAAGCTAGGTGGCAGCTTCGGCGGACTAGCAGCTCCGGCGGACTAGCAGCTCCGGCGGACAAGCAGCTCCGGCTGGGGTAGCTCAGCAGCAGTCCGGCAGCTCAGCTCTGGGGGTACAATCTCTTTCTACTCCGTGTGTCTCCTCCTCCCAACTTCCCTTCGGCGGCAGCTCTGGCGGGGTGAGCTCAGCGCCAGAGAAAGGGATTGTACTACCGGAGCTTAGCTGCAGGGCTAACGCAGAGTTCCCCCTGCCGGAGCTGTTCGTCCGCTGGTCCACAAAATCTTAGCGATGCTCTGATGGGAGGGGAGTGGGGAAGTGGGAGGTAATATTCAAATGTACCCCCTTCCTACGTAGGAGGGGGCACAGAAACTGACTCGCTCGTTTGGTAGCTGGAGGTGGGCTGCTTCCAGAAATGTGTACCTCTCTCAAAAAATCATGTACAGACTTATTTCAAAGTATGCGTGTGGGAGCACCATCTACCCACAACAACACCCCAAATACCAGGAAAAGTGCTGTTTTCATAACATGTCCCCTTTAATAAAATCCCAGACGATTTTGAAATTCCACCCGGACACATTTTTTTTAAAAGTGTCTCAAAAAGAGGGCATGTCCGGGCAAAAGAGGACGTCTGGTCACCCTACGTGGGGGAACCCATTTGATTCCTACCTTTTCCACTGTTAATTAGCGGCGCAAGTTGGTGGGCGCTATCCTGGAAATTTCTCTGTGTGAGAAATACGAAGTGTGGCGTGTGAGCATGTGCATAGGTTGAATTGCGTGTGTCTCACGCCGAATGCGTGAGACTTGAGAGCCCTGATTATTATACCACCAGGTGTGAGTGGAATTAGCCCTACAAGTCGTTTCGTAAATCAGCCACATATGACATCACTAGTGGGCGTGTCCACCTAGATCTGTGCTGGATAGATGAGCAACGTTTACTTCAGTCCAATGGGTAGGCTGGTAGACTGATCTATCCAGCACAGGCCTTTAAGGCTAATCACACTCACACCTGTCTGTATAATATGTCCCCTTTAGCCCTCTCCTGGACCCGGACATCATAATCAAACGCTGGAGAGACGAAACGACACATGTCTTCACATAAGGAGGAGGTGTTAAGTGTCCTAGACGCTTAACCCTCTCTCAGACGTACCATAAACATCAACCGCTAGCACAATGGAGCTCCACACATCCACACACATCGTGGCATTATAAGCCTGTTTGAGTATCCTAGAGGCTTAACCGGGATGGATGCGGACATCCAAAATAAATTGCTGGCAAGACGTGGCTCAACACATACACACACACCGCATTGTGTCTGAGAAGCTTAACTGTCTTTCAGACGCTCCCCCAAGCTAGGGAAGAAGGGCATGTGCCATCCATTCACCAAAATACCCTATGGTATTTGGAACCTTACACAATGCAGGCCAGTACACAGTGGTGGCCTGTATGTGGTAGTGGTTGGACATGGAGGGGCTGGGGATGGGGGCTTCAGTTCTGCGATCTGCAACCGCACCACTATTGGCCAACTACATTTGACTCACTGGACGTTTAACAACAACCACAAGAGTATCCGTATGCTTGGTTGATGCCGGCTCGAGGGTTGGATTTGAGGTGGCACACATTACCAAGAGAGCTGTTCTTTGTTGGGTTTAGTGATACTGGACTTCCTGGAGAGGCCTCCATCGGACTGGTCTCTACCACACACACACACACACACACACACACACACACACACACACACACACACCACACACACACACACACACACACACACACACACACACACACACACACACACACACACACACACACACACACACACACACACACACACACACATCCACAAACACACAGAACACCCTTTTAACAATAAATATGACAAAATAGAAAAGATAAATGTGTGTGTTTTTTTATTATATTTATGTATACTATGTGGCAATAACTTAAAGATAGAAATTATGAACACAACAACTTGCGTCACAAAGCTTTCAATAGCCTTTTTAATATTGTTCTGTAGAATTCTACATAAGCTATGGGAGTTTGGACTGGTAACTTAATTGATACAAAAGGAAAATTAAATTGTGCACATTTATAATCAATAATAAACTTGACTCAAACTCAAACCAAAGAAAACTCCACCCCCAAACATCCACTCATGTGACCCAGAGACAGGGCGGGGCTGCCACCCGTTGTTCTCCATGACGACGGCTCTCGTTGAATCAGGTCTTGGAGGTCAAGACTCCTGACGGAGAGAGAGAGAGCGAGAGAGAAGGGGGGCACCACCTGTCCGACACCATGGCCTACCAACAGAAACTGGCTGAGAAACTCACCATTCTCAACGAGAGAGGCAAAGGCGTGCTGATACGAGTGAACTACATCAAGAAGGTAAGCGAGCTGTTGGAGGGCTTTCGTTTCACAAACGGCAACAGAGATAGAAAATGAGGAACTGGATGCTGTGTCACATGCAGGGCCTGTCCTTTTTGTGGTTTATGAGAAAAAAAACCTGCTGCGCAGTTTCATTTAAATACTATGGAAGACGTTAAAAGGCCTAACCCAACAAAACTGTATCTAAATGTTGATCAATCAATAATCAATAAACACCAAAACTATCAATGCAATTGTCAAGTAAACAAAACGCTGCAGAGTAGCTAAACCCCCTTTCTTCATTAGTGATGGTGAGCACTCATGTGGAATGGAATAGTTGTACTTTGAAAGTATGATGTATATGGCAATGACACTGGTGTTTCTTGTCAACGTTATGCGTACTTCTTCCTCTTTCTGCCTCTATACATAGTCGACCACAGAGGAGGAAACAGTGTGTACAGGAAGTCAGTCTGAGCTGCCTATCGTCTTCAGCTCTCTCCACACTGTCTGCCGCCCTGAAACTCATAACCCATCGCTGTCATGCCGTCACTTATTTCAGAAGCGAAATATTTACTAACACAAAGTTGAAACGCTTTCTATTGAGATTGGTATTGCTCAGGTATTTATCAATGCAGGCCCGGACACAATGCATTACGGGGTCTGGGTGAAAATGTAGTTATTTCGATACATTTTTTAATTTCCATGATAATTCTTTCCATGTCATGGTGAGATCTCCGAGCTACACACGCCTTGTCCTGAAGCATTGTACTTAGTTAATTAGCGCTCAAAGGGAGACTGTTCTGACGGACACCCCTTGCTCCCCTGCCCACTGTACCAGATGTGTTCAGACCCAAAGCTGCGGCCGTCACTCCTGACAGACAAAATCATGGACCCTGCGGTCAAGTACATTAACAAGAAATTCCCCAATGTTGACTTCAGAGGAAACAACGTGAGTATAGTTTCATATTTGTGTTATCTATTTTTTTTTTTAAACATACACATCTGTTTACAGTCTGTTTGCTTTGTGTTGCGGTGCAGTGCAATCAATGTCTTCATCACATTTCACCACAATGATACGTTCACACCTTCAGCACTCACACTTGACAATAGATTGGTTCTCATATCAACATAGATTTCAAATCTCAAGTTAATAAGGGCCAATTCAAAGTCCAAGCGATACTCCTGCTGCTACTTAATGACTTTGTAAAGGAGCCCATGCTTGCAACTCCTAGCCAGACCATCTGCCAAATAACTAACTATGCAAATGTGGCATCTGGAGGCATGTGCCCAGGTAACACGTGTTGTCATAACTGTTTACCACAGCAACATCTCACCAGCATCCAGAGACAGAAGGCTGAAGTCATCGCAGCTGCTTCCAGTTATTATGACTCCTTCCTGGATGTCATGGAATTCAGGGTGAATATTCTCGATTTGTTTCTCTCTCTCGCGCGCTCTCAATTAATTTGCATATAGAGTGGCATTTTCCAGTGTAGGAAAATAATGACTTTTGGTCCAAAAGGAACATATCAGTTGCTGTGTTCATTTATTACCTATCCTTTTTAAATTCTTTAATTGAAGTCGCAGCAGGTCAAAGCATCTCTTAGAAGCTGTGAGATTGGGAATCATCTAAATTGATGGGACTCGTGACACCGATTAGAGGTCTCGACAATGTACAGTGTTTTTTATGAGCATGAATACAAGATGACAACTGGGATTGGTAAGCCGCATGCTGATTTAAAGTCGTGTCAAGGCTTGTTCGTTCTGTTTGCATTGCTTCTTATTGAAACCTAAACTCTTCCCCTCCAGGACCACGTCTATGAGTTACTCAACACACTAGATGCCTACCAGTGCTTCTTGAACATAGTAAGTGCTGTTGCTCCTTGTTGAACAAATCTCCTCACAGAGTGTGCCAGGAGAAAGATATACGTGACACGTCAGTACTCTTTAAGTACTGACGTGTCCAGTATTATCTCATCTTCTCTTGAGGCATTGTTTCTTGAGGCATGAACCTAACACCATGCATGAGGCGGTCATGCGTGGTGTGTACACCTGGGAGTGGTACCTCTGATCTGCACTAAGTGCCCCTTGTTATCATCAGCATATCCGTGTGGTGTATAACTCCCTTGTCATTATATAGCATGATGGAGGAAAACCTCATATCTATATTAAATATATTCATATACGTGCTGAGGCATGGGGAAGAAATATAGTGTTAGTTAGGAACCATAAGTCCCTTCTTAACACACTAACGATTTCCGTTTATTTGTATTGTTTGTATTGTATATTTCAATTAATGTGCAGTATATTTTTGAAGGAATTACTCAACTGGAATTACTGCATCACCTCAACATGCTAGCCTATTTATTATACACATTTTTTCATTGGTTATGTTGGGAAACTTGAAATAAATGGAATCACCTTAATGACTTTTCAACGTTCCTTGTTGTCTCCAGTCCATCAACTTTGACCTGACCAAGAGCTACCTGGACCTGATCGTGACATACACCTCTGTCATCATCATGCTCTCTCGCCTGGACGACAAGAAGGCACTGGTGGGCATGTACAACTGTGCCTATGAGATGACCAACGGCACTTGGTAAGGCAACAACCACAGCTTACCCTCATCCTAACCCTGTAATCGGTAGTAAGTAACGTTGTAAACAAGTAGTGAAGTTTGTAAGGTTGGTAGGTTGGTATTTTAATTATGAGCCCAATTACGCTTATTGCAACATGCTCCCCTAGAAGATGCTTATCTGCCATCACATGTGAATGGGAACAGGTAATATAGTGAAAGGTTGCAGTGTTTTTGGTTTTCAAACGACGGGATCCCAAATGCCCAAGCTGTCTTTAGGTCTATCCACCCTTCTTCTTTTTCTTAGGCTTTCATTTGTTTATCTGTTCCTCCTTCCGTGTTCATTTGAGTCTGAGCTCATGGTGTGTTTTTCTGCTGAACTGTGCAGTGATTCGTCCTACCCACGGCTCAGCCAGATGTTCATAGAGTACGAGCAGCCTTGGAAGAAGCTCCTTGAAGACTTTGGACCTCATACACGGGTATTCCTCCACTAAGTTATGTTTGCTATACTTTAACTTCTAGCTGCAAGGTCTCCCTTCTCAAATATTTAGCTGACCTGAATTGAACTCAATGGAATTAAATAAAAGATATATTTATTGTGGACATCATCTCTCTCTCTCTCTCTCTCTCTCTCTCTCTCTCTCTCTCTCTCTCTCTCTCTCTCTCTCTCTCTCTCTCTCTCTCTCTCTCTCACTCACTCACTCACTCACTCACTCACTCACTCACTCACTCACTCACTCACTCACTCACTCACTTCACTCTCTCTCTCTGTCCTCTGTCTGTCTGTCTCTGTCTGTCTCTGTCTTGTCTCTCTCCTCTCTCTCTCTCTCTCTCTCTCTCTCTCTCTCTCTCTCTCTCTCTCTCTCTCTCTCTCTCTCTCTCTCGCTCTCTCTCTCTCTCTCTCTCTCTCTCTCTCTCTCTCTCTCTCTCTCTCTCTCTCTCTCTCTCTCTCTCTCTCTCTCTCTCTCTCTCTCTCTCTCTCTCTCTCTCTCTCTCTCTCTCTCTCTCTCTCTCTCTCTCTCTCTCCATGATCTTACTAGTCTGCGAAAATCTTTTTTGTTACCTTTTCTTTCCTTTCATCCTTCTTCTTTCTTCCTTTCTTCTTTCATTTCTTTACTTCACTGTTTTCTGAATCTATCCATCGATATACCCAGTGATCTGTCACTCGATAAACCCGTCCGTTGCCTTTCTGGTGTGTTCCTGAAGTGACATAATGGTTATCTCCCTGTGTCTCTCTGTGTCCCTGGCAGCTGGTGACGTCAGCGGTGCTGTCTCTGCAGATGGTGTACCCCCGCAGGAACCTGCCCGCCGACCAGTGGCGGCGGGCGCAGCTCCTTAGCCTGCTCAGCGCTCCGGCCACCATGCTGGACCCCACCCACTGCGACACTGTGAGTGGGCCCTCCTTGGTTGCCCTGCACCCTCTGATCCCTCTGGTTTTGTGTTAAAAGAGAACCAAACGCCCTGTATGAGCTAGGCCCCGCCCCGAATGTAATGTAGAACGAAACCCTCTGGTGCCATCGTCTGATTGACATGACATGGTCACCAAAAACGGCCTGTAATAAAAGTAAAGGTATCTCATGCAATAACATGCTTTTGAGTCAGAGATTTTCTATAGTCAAATAGACAAAAAGGCTGGCTTTTAAATCCCAGGAATACGTACGTCACATTCTGGGAAAAAGCAAAAGGGTACAACTATTTCATATAGCCTATAAGTATGATTATCTCAGATAATTTAATGTGATTACTTTTCACAGCAATACTACTGCTACTACTAATCTATTGCGATTTTACTACATGAAAAAAATAGTCAAATATAAGATAACTGCGGATCACACGGTTGAATCACTTGTTACAATAATGTATACAGATATGACAACTATACCTGTCCAATCTCTTAATCTGTTGCCCCATGCTATTCCCCCATGTTCTCACTCGGCTCTGCTTTTTGTGCTCACTCCGTCGTGCTCGCTCGTGCAACAACCGCAACAGTTCACGTGCACGAACGTGCTCTACTGCTACTCACCAGGGCTGTGCATGGACGGCATGCAGGCGCTCAAAGTTGGGGCACGTTTTTATTCCCCCTAGGATGGAGTTGTACCAGCGGAGCTGAGGCATGGGGGGGGGGGGGGGGGGCAGCCAGGTCTTTTATTTATTATAACTTGTTATATATTCCTCTTGCATATGTGCCCCAGGCATTGAGGCAGACCTTCACAGAGGGGCACTTTGGACATCAAGGAGCAACAGGGCTGGTGTTCTGGCCCCCCTCAACAAATTGCACGTGCCTGTTTTATGCACGGAGTTGGTCCCCCTGATTTAAGACCATATTTACATCTTGTCCTACATTTTTAAAGCTGTGTTAATTTCTAGCGAGATGTGGATCAGGAACTAGCCATAGAACTGCTATGTCACCCCATACCATCCCTTATAGTTTTTAATAAGTGGTTTACGATTTTTGGTTTTCCTTTAAAGAGTCACAAGCCACGTGTTACTGGTTGAAGCAAAGGGTGTCATCTCGAACATATTGGGGGAAAATCAGAAACAGTAACTGCACTGACTGTTTTCAGCCAAAGATGGTGGTGCTCTGACCGCAGTGTGAATTAAGAATTGCAATTAGTTAACGTGGAAACACTGCCTTAGCAGCTGTGGGCAAAAATAAAGACAGTCGTACCTCAAATGACCTGTTTTAACTATTGAAATAGAAATACATCAATGTGTTTATCATCTTGGCTCTGCACTAAAAGCAAAAAGTAAATAGGTAAATGTTCACCACAGGTGGCGTGTGAATACCTTTCCATGGAGGTGATGGAACGCTGGATCATCAGTGAGTATTGACTTTCCAACATATCATATCTATGTCACTTCTGTTTTGAGTGAAACTGATTCAACTACACATTCCATTTTAGAGCACATGTCGTTAATATATATATATATCGAAATAACCCCCAAATCACCTGAATATACTCTGAATAAGATAGTGCTGCAGTACATACAGCACTCGATGCATAATCCTAGATAAAACAAGGGTCGGGAATTTATGCAGGAATATATTATACTTTCAATAGGCCTACTTTTCACGCTTGAGGCAAACCAGGGGACTCTGTCTTAGAATATCAAAGTAATGCTTTCAATGAACTCATCCAAAACAGACCCATGCAGTCCCATACGAAGCGCCCGATATCCCCCCCCTGCTACACTCACACTGGGCCTCTGTGTGCTTTGGGCCTTGGCAGTGCCTGTGCTTCGTTGATTGTGTGTGTGTCCTTCCTGTGTGGCCCGCTGCAGTCAGCTTCCTGCTGTGCCCCAGCAGTGTCAACTCCCACCAGCCCTCCCTGGAGCTGTGGAAGATGGCCCTGCGGAGCGGCCTGTACCTCACGCTCACCCGGGACGAGGCGCTCAACATCCACAAGGTCTCGGAGGAGGTCATGGACAGCCTCAAAGGGTGTGTAGTGTCACCGCCGTTGGCCTGGCGCTGGAACAGCAGATGATATGAAAGATGGATATTTCTATTATTCTGCAAATACTGATCCATTACAGCTCAATTGCCAATTTTTTCTTTGAGTTTTCAATATATCCTAATCCATGTATTTCTGGCTATATACCTGAATGAGTTTGAGAGGATTTTTAAAAACTGTGATGTGTGTGCTCAGGTATGGAAAACGAATCGCAGATATCAAGGAATGCAGGGAGCACGCCATTCAAAACAAGTAAGCATAGCTACGACGTGAGGACTTCTCTGCAAACTGAAATGAATTGGAATGAAGCGAACCAAATGCCTCTTTTCCCTATGCTACTTACAGTGGAGCCCTGCACAGGGAGAGGAGAGGGTTCCTTCGTGGGGCTTTGAAAGAGTTATACAATGTCCTTGAGGATGAACCAGGACTGCTCGGACCCAAGGTGACGTCCCTCTTCACTATCGCATGGCATCACTCTTCCAAGATACATCCAAGTGTTTCATTATGAATCTAGCTGTCATTCAAAAGCTGCTGTGGAGATTCTGTTGACTGAGCATACTGAGTATTATGATTCCCGATGGCTCCACAACTCCTCCTCATTCTTTCCGCTCGTTGATTCCCGAAAGGCCCTGTATGTCTTCATGGCGCTGGCGTTTACCCGTGACGAGGTTCTTTGGCTCGTAAGACACTCGGAGAATATACCAAAGACCAAGACTCCCGAAGACTACGTTGACAAGTAGGTTTCAGCTGGAGATGAACCAGTGCTCCATCTGGTGATTATAACACCAAGGATTCCAGTTGTCCCAGGAATATTTTAACGTAACATGAACATAAGTAATTTATTCATTTATAATGTTTAAGTATATACAAATACAAAAAAGTAAAATAAGTCCACTATATATTCCCACACAAATGCTTCTTGGAAACAAGGAAGCGACAAGTAGACTTTAATCTTGGATGAAATCAGAAGCTTTATGCTAAATCGTCACCCAAAAACTCAGGAGATCGTCAATGGCGATAGCTAAAGGAGTAGTCTGGCAGGGGAGGGAGCCTGAGGCACCGAGCAAATGGCTGGCTCATCATCCATTATGTTTGTCCTCTTTCAGCAAGATGGCAGAGCTGCTCTACTACATGGTGAAGCTCAAAGCTCTGGTGGTCAAACACAGCTACGTCATACAACGCTACCACGTCCAGTACCTGGCCCAGTTTGATGCCCTGGTACTCAATGACACCATACAGGTACTGTGTGTGCTTGCGTGCATGCTTACCTCAAGTAAATCAAGGCCACTTGAGTCACCACATAATGAGTGGTAGTTGTCATTTCCCAGCAGAACGTGCAGTAACAGTACATGAATAATTTACATTTACATTTAGAGCATTTAGCAGACGCTTTTATCCAAAGCGACTTATAATAAGTACATTTGTCATAAGAAGTGCAACAATATATCGCTATTGGTACAGTAAGGGTATAATGAAAGGGCATTAGGTATGGAAATAGCCTTAGTTCCAAAAATGAGTCATGAATCCAAGCCTTACCTGTTTATTTATTTCCTGTTCGTTGACCACGTGAAGAACATGTATGTCTGCCCCGAGGAGGAGTCAATCCTGACAAGTTCATTTGTCTCCACTCTGTCTGCCCTCTCCATCAAACAAGGTGACTCCCCACCCCAGACACCCCTGTTCACATCCATACCAGATACAAACAAAAATTCAAACATAATATTGTTCCATAAAAAATAGACTGACCTATTATATTGTTGTATTGTTGTTCAACAGTGCAAAACAAAGAGGTATTTGACTTCAGAGCGCTTCGACTGGATTGGCTGAGATTACAGGTATTCTGAAAGAAAGCATGCAAAATCATAAGCCCACTATTGACCACAGTGTTAAATCTAAAACTGTCTCAGGCTGTGGTCCCATTGGTCTTCTTTACGCTGTCCCACTCTGTTGGGAGGCACACGAAGGGGTTAAAGAAACACACACAACGTCTTTGTGAGAAGGGGAAATCCTCCCCCTTCTCACAGTCTCGCATAATTATTATTGTTATTGTTATTGTTATTGTTATTATTATTATTATATTGTGTGTATATATAGATATCATAATTGGGATGGGGTGAGATTGGACTTCCGCCACGGTAGGGGGCAGTGTGGTAAGGGAAGCTCAGGATCATGTCATCAGGGAATAAGCCCAGGGGGTGTTGGTATAAACAGCTGTTTGGTATATATCTATAGGTTGTGCACAAGGTGTGGGTATATATGTATTTGGTGATTGGTTTATTTAGTGTCATGTTTATTTTGTATTCACACAATGTACTTTCTGTTAAATTATGTAGGATTGGTAGCTTTAGCTACAGGATGTTCCCCCGACTAATGGTCTGGCCCATACGGCCTTGATTGGTCCACTCCATTTCCCTATTTAAGGGCTGCCTCATTTGGGGTTTAGGGGCTGAAGGTGGTGCTGGCTTGATGGGAGGCTAGTATGAGAGGTGTATGTTTTGGTTAGGCTATGGTATGCTATGTGGGTTATGCTTGCTTACAGACGCAGCAATTTTCATTTCTTTTCTTTTGGAACATTGCTGTATTTTTTTGTGAATTTTTTTGGAGAATAAAACTTCACTTTTCTTTGTCCTGAGACAATTGCCCTCATTTTTCCCACACTCTTGGAATCTGGTTGGCCGTATCCCAGATACGTGGGGCGAGCTCGCCAGTCCCTCACAGTCTTGAACAGACATCATACGTTCTAAAAATGTTTGACATTGCATTCCCACTGAATTAACGAGCCATTCCAACGGAAGTTATTGAGCAGATATCATTTTATTTGTATTCATGATGGCCGCCGTTGTTTAATTGTATTGTGGGCCAAAGGCCTAAAGCTGTTGTTGATCCCCTGAGCTAGGCCTACTGCAGCGTGAACAAGGCCCCCCTGCCGATAAAGGATTACCCGGACCTGGCCAAGGTGATGAACACCATCCAGTTCCACGCCAGGCTGGTGGACAACATGGAGGACCTGCTGCTGGAGACCTCCGAGCTCTCTGTACTCTGGTTAGAGCTCTTTCTCTCGTTTTAAATTCAGCGAGGTAAAAGCTGGCCATGGGGGCAGCACAGCATAGGGTAATGCACAACAAATGAACATACACAAAGAACAACATGCAGCATTACACAGAAGTCCCAGAAAGAAAAAATGGAAGATTCAAGAGACAACAAAGACAACAGCCAATCCATGCTTTGTGGGCCTACGATCACACCTCATGCTTCACCTTGTCTCACTGTTTTCTGCTAGTTTCCACCCCCGGGTGTTCGAGAAGATGTTCCAACAGAGCAGCGAGGAGCCCAGTGTGAAGAGATACATCATGGCCTTTCCATACATCTGTTCTGACTTCATCTGCTGTGCGCATCCACTCTGTCCAGAAGAGGTCAGTGCTGAGATGCCAACACAATGACCTCCCTGTTACTCAAGGCCAACCACAGAGCAGATCACTGTACAACCACATCAGCTATGGCTGCATGGTTTATAGCATATTTATGTGTTCAGAAACCCCTGCCATGTACCAGGGGCACTTATTTTACTTTGACATAAACACGTGTCTGAGGTGCATTGCACATTAATTAGGGCTGTTTATATTCTAAGATCTTTTGTTCATGTATGTGAGCTGTTAGTTTACATGATGGAAAAACCCATGAGGTGGGGTATGGTATATTAATATACTCATAACTAGGGGGCTGAGCTAGGGTGGTAGGTTTCAGGCACAAATGTATAATGCTAGATGGTAAAGGGATACTTTTATGAACTATTGTAATTATATTGACACTTTTATGATAAATGTTGTTCCTTAATGAAAAATCTTCTTTTGATGACCCTTAAAATGTAGAACTGTTTCTATGTATATTTTATGTATTATATATTTATATATTTGATGAATATAGTCAAAAAAAAAACTCCAGACAGCTATAAGAAAAATCTGACACAGATGGACAGGAAATTGCCACCGTCACTGCAAAATGCAATTATTCAAAAAAAGCATTATTGGTAGAAAATACTGGTAGAAATAACAATGTTCATTGGTGTGTGTGTGTGTGTGTGTGTGTGTGTGTGTGCGTGTGTGCTTGTGTGCTTGTCTGTGTGTGTGTGTTTGTGTGCTTGTCTGTGTGTTTGTGTCTAGATGGAAGACATTCAGAGCAAAAGCATGCGTCTGTGTGTGAGCTCCATGCAGCAAATAGCAAAGCTGACTGCCAATGTTATCTTGGAGATATGTGCTGAGCAATGCAACCTCAATGACCAGGTGAGTCCCCTGTGTAGCAGGCCTAAAAAGCAATCATTTGGATACAAACACCATAGCCAGTTTCCTAATCACACTGGTCGCAGCTGCTGGGTGACAGTATATCTGGGTCAAAATGACTTTGAATATATCTGGGTCAAAATACGTTTGAAAAAATCTGGCCAATTGTTGAATTCTTATCATATGACAGCTATGGTATTATTATCATTATTTTTAATCTGTTTATTCCTTTTTCTGTATCCAATGCAAAACTCTCCCTCTCGATCTCTCTCCATTGCTCTCTGTCACTCTTGTGTTTTTACTGTTGTTCTGACTCGCTCACATGGCCCTCTTGCACGGTTCACTTGACAACCCATTAGTTGCTGCCAAAAAACAGTGCGAAGACCATCAGCACAGCCCATAATAAGAAGCTGAAGAAGCCCGTGCCTAAGAAAGGAGAGGTGGAGATGGAGAAGCCGGGGGCGGAGAGCGTCCGGAAGGACCGCGCCGTGGTCACCAAGTCAGTGGGGCCGTTTCTGCACCTTGTACCACTCACAATAGTTACAGGACATGATAGTGGTTCTGTTTTCACACAAGCTCCCGTGAGACTAGTTTAAAAATCGGTCAATGATAAACACTATAGTACAGAGCATGCAAAATTAAATGTGTGATGTAGTAAAATCTTCAATTCAAAATCTTTTTTTAGTTGACAATTAACTAACACTAATGTTGATAATAATGACAAAAGAGTAATGTCAAAGTCAGATGTAGGCCTGTGCTTTCATTTTAATCTCAGTTTATAATTATAACCTTTTATATGCTGTGCTACTAGTGGTGGCCAATCCAAATGTAGTGTTTAGTTGTAGTTACTATAGTGATAATAATAACATTTGGTCTTAAAAATTGTCCAAAGCAGTTGTCCCATCATTGTATTGTTTCAATGCCAAAAAAAAACCATAACAACCATGTCCATAACAACCACCAGCACTAGAGTAATGTTTTCCCAATGGTTGTTAAACAGTACATTAATGGCCTTTATATAGAAATAGCTCTATTGCCATTACATCCAACTAATCCCTAAAGAGGTATCATTCTTCCCTAAACCTTCCTCCCATTTCTGCCTTTACTGTGGACATGGCCTCTATTAAAGCACACTCTCTGGTTACTAGTCGGAGAGAAACCAATCCACAATGCAGCCCTCTTAAAAAATATATATTCCTTTCAAAGTTTCTCAAGTGTAGTATCCTGCGCCCAACCCCTCTCTACCTGTCTCTCTGTCTCTCTGTCTCTCTGTCTCTCTCTCTGTCTCTCTGTCTCTCTGTCCTTCTCAGCATGGACAAGATGCATATGACCCTGACGGAGCTGTGCTCGTCGTATGATCTCTGCAGTGACTTCATCGTCTCCGACCACATCATCAATCCCGCAGAGTTCCTCCTCTCTCATCTGGAAACGCGACTCTCTGAGTGAGCCATGCTAAAGCCAAACCTGCACATACAACCAAACACCGTCCCTCTGTTCCTAGCGCTTCTCAGGAAAAGGCAGAGAAGCGCTAGGAACAGAGGGATGCCATGTGCAGACTGTCCGCGTACAAACCACGCATCAAGGCGACTATGAATTATAGAGGAAAAAATTAAGAATTAACGCTTTGCTCTGCAAGGTGACTGAGAGCAACTTTTAATAACTTTTGTGTAATACATGGAGGAAACCATTTGCGGATTTGCTGTTCTGCTATTCTTTCAATCACTTTGGGTTTACACATTTCAGTTGACGGGGAGTTTTGCCTGTTGTCTTTTTTTTTCTTTTTACAAGAACAGTGTGACTGGGCAACCCAGTCTCACGAAAATACGTGACACTGTCACGTCACGTCATTTAATCTATTCATTCGTGATCTGGGACACGTAATTTCAGTTTTTTCGTGCGAAAAAAACACAAATTTCAAACTCATTTTAAAAAGAAGAGATGAAGCAGCTACCTTTTTTCCGTCGTGGTTTGCTTACAGAGCAGCGCAGCTGCAATAAATATATCCGTGAATTGTCACAATTTCTCAGAATTAAAGGTGAAAGTAGAAATGGATGGCCAAAAGCTGTCATATTGTTCAAAATTTGTGCTTTTGGCACGAAAAAATTGAAATTACGTGCCCCAGATCAAGAATGAATAGATTAAATGACGTGACAGTGTCACATATTTATTTTAGACTGGGTTGGAATGGGTGTAGGTGTGTGTGTGGGGGGGGGCATTGACCAAAGGGAAGGCCAGATAAAACAGGTTTCAGAACCACCCAATAAAACCACACTAAACCGCAGGATGCCCTGATCTCTGAGCATTTAAATGCAGTCTGGGAGAGATGTGGTTACGAAGCACAGGCTGCCCCTCTCCGTACTTTTAATCCGTACTGTTCCACTGCATCCATGAATTCTCTTTTCACCCTTGCCATCTCTTCCCTGAGACATCTTGTAGCCAATTTGTCAACGTGGGTCATGTTCAAACCACTTAGACTCTATGAAAGGGCTTCACCACTGTCTGCCCCTGTGTTCTCTCAACACCAGGAACTATTTAGATTGGGAGGGGGGTCTCTGTACCGAGACCACTTCCTGTTCGTCTGCATAGGGTCTGTTTAGCGTCCCCACCGATGGATATCTCATCTGTCAGTCTAAAATGCAGAACCTCATGGGTGGCACAACAGCAAGGCACTGTAACTGTTCCCATCAAACTCGGTCTGTCCTGTATTGTACCGGACTGGGTCTGAGGAGGCTGTATGCAGACGAGCAGAAAGAGGAAGGCGAGAGAGGGGAAGTGGTGGCCTGGCGAGACCATCCAGATATAAGTTTGTGTTTTGCAATGAATGGCCTCGTCTCGGCCAGCAATTGATTTGCGAGGTAGCACAAAGGAACGTGTTGTGTTCCGAAAACTTCCCACCATTCTGATTTAACGAAGACGTGCCTCGCATCGCGTGCTCTTGTCGCTCTGGCCGGATCCGTCGGAAGTGATGCATAAAATAATTCTGCTACGAAAATCCATCCTTGCACATTTCTTCTGTCTGTTTCATGTAAACCGGTCTTGATTGCACCGTCGATGGCTACCCTTTTCTTGGGCGTGTTTCTTTTTTATTCGACAGACCGAGGCGCTCCTTCTGGGGCGTGAACTAAAGCTCCCCGCCCCCAGCGCCGACGGGTCCCATCCTTTATACGGCTGGAGAAGGGGCTTTCAATGGGCTCGAGGCCAGACTGAGACGCAGAGAGAAACAGAACGTGAACCCGCGAGATCAGGAGGGTGTCACGAGGCTACGTCAGGGAGAGAGTATTAGTGATGGGTGGCCAGGAAATGAATTATTTCAGAGAGAGATAGAGCAGTGAGAGTGAAAGAGTCGAAACACAAGGGGAGGCGTCCCTGATGCATGAAGTCAAAGGGAAGAGACACAGAGAGTAAGAGGAGAAAAAATCAAATAAAATGGATGACGTCGGCCAGCTTGAGATGACAAGGTCAAATCCCTGGTCCCATATTTATTATTATTATGATCTACTTTGTATAATCCAGACGATCCTCCCCACTGCTGACGGGGTAGCTGATGTGTAACCTTCTCAACAAAGTAGGACAAAATGTCCCTCAATTAAAACCAGAAGGTTCAAATCCCTTTCCGCGTACATTGCCTCTGTCTCCCGTGCTGATTACCAATGCACAAGTCAAGGCCATTTTACGTACCCTCACTTTCTCTCTCTCTCTCGCTTTCTCTTTCTCTTTCTCTCTCTCTCTCTCTCTGTCTCTGTCTCTGGCTCTCGCTCTCTCTCTCTCTCTCCCCCTCCCTCCCTCCCTCCAGGATCATTGTGAAAATGGCCAACAACAGCCAGCCCAGCCAGGAGATCACTCGGCCCTCCGACCTGCTGGCGGCGGTGCGCTCCTACACGGCCAGCCTGCACACCATTTCCGGCTACATGAACATGGACGTCTCCAGGCTGGTGAAGAGCATCCTGCTGCAGCAGACCCAGCCTCTGGACTCCCAGGGCAGCAAAACCATTACCAGCCTCTACACCAACTGGTGGGCGTGTGTGGGGCGTGTATGTCAGTCGCATGTGTCACGCATGTGTGTGCGTGACACATGCGACTGCTCTTTGATATATTCACGTAGAAGGGGAATAGGCTGAGGAAGATGACATGCATAAATGTAGCACATATCAAATGCATTTGTGTGTTTGCGTGTGTATGTACATTGTGTGTTTTATCTACAGGTACCTGGAGAGCCTTTTGCGACATGCCAGCGGCTCTCAAATCGCCCACTCTCCCACCATGCAGTGCTTCATCAACCAACCCTCTGACAGTGAGCTGAGCTTCAGGGCCGATGAGTTCTCAGACATCTCAGGTGAGACCTGCCAACCTGTCTCCATTAGGTGCGATACAGGATGTCAATGAGTCATTGTAACACACCGTCAACAGCTGCAACTATGTTCACCTATACCTCGGACACACTTGAGTTTCTATCGTGTTATTGCTTGGTGTTATTACTTGGTGAATACGCATAACTGTTGATCCAAAATGCACTTTTCACTTTTTACTTACCAGAGTGGAATGATCTTCCGGCCAAGTTGTTGTTTAAATATGTATCCTTGAATTGATTTCCCCAGACAATTGTTCAATTGTTTCAAATATTGAAAATGTTTATGGCAGTTGTTAGAATTAGGAATTCAATTCATAGTTATTTAGACTTAGAGTGGAAAAAGCATGACATGTTGTTAATTGACTAATATCAATACAGTTATGCTAACAATATCAATACCCCAGAACTTGTGTGCTTGGCATCTTGGAGGAAATGTATTCTCTTAACTCACACAAGAATCACCATGAGTCTCTACTACCACATATCCAGTATTAGTACTGCACATGCAGTGTTAGAACAACACATGCAATTTTTGTACTACACATGAAGAATTAGTACTACACAATGCATTATTAGTACGACGCATGCAGTGTTGAAGTAATTTGCCCCGCAGGTAAGAGTGGAGGAGCTCGGTTGTGGAGGGGGTTTACAAGATGGAGATGTAGGTTGAAAAGGAAAAACCAAAATCTACATCTCCATCTCTTAAGCCTGCTCCACAACCTTACGAATAAACATTATGACTTTATTACTGCGGGGGCGTTGCGTGAGCTCCTTGTTAGCTCCAGCCTCCTCCGTCACGTCTCCCGTAACTCCTCCTCCCACCACATTCAACCTACATCTCCATCTCTTAAACCTCCTCCACAACCTAGCTCCTCCACTCTTACCTTGTGGGGCAAATTACCACACACACACACACACACACACACACACACACACACACACACACACACACACACCACACACACACACACACACACACACACACACACACACACACACACACACACACACACACACACACACACACACACACACACACACACACAGAGCAGGTTTAATCTAATACCTTCCCATACACACACACAGAGAGCAAGTATAATCGTACACCTTCCCACACTCACACATGCACACTCATACACAACAAGTACACAAAAGCTCAGCTCCCAAACGCCTTTGAACATACCCATTTATACAAAGGTTTGCTGATACCTTTGAGACCGCTCCACCTCCGTAGACACCCACCAACTGTCGTCATGGTCGTTTATATATAGTCCATAATATTAAGAAGTTCTCCGGTCCTCCACAGTGATTCACTCCGTGTGCATGCTGTGGTTTTAGCAGCAACAAACCCTGAAGGGTCCATACTGGAGTGTTCTGCTCTGTGTGTGCTTGCTTCAGTTTTAACACAAATTAGGTTCTCCCAATAGAGAATTGTGATATGAATTGCGCAACAGCTTTATCTATTTGTATTTATTCTTTGAGTAACAGAGTTCCCTGGTTTCTTTGACTAAATCAATTGTCAAACATTGGACAAGTACTTATTGTCCTCACAACATTGGTCTCTGTGTGTATAGACTATTTTTGCCTCCTCATTGTGATCTTCCTCCATGTTGTGTGTGTTACCAGAACTCCGGTCCCTGGCTCAGCTGATTGGACCCTATGGTCTCAAGTACCTGAGTGAAAACCTTATGTGGCACATCACCTCTCAAGTCAGTGAGCTGAGGGTAGGAAACATTGAATGAGTTTGGTTATAAATTAAGTGATAACGGTTGGAATTATCGTACCTTTCACTATCCTATTTTTTTAGGACAGTGAAACTCAAAAAACATTTTAAGGGCATTTAAGTCACTACAATATGATCCAATTCTTGGTTCGCCTACCAAGAGTTGATTACGGGAAAATGAATCCTGACCCACAGCGGTATCTCTGCACTGTTCTCCTGCTGCTTTAGAAACTGGTGGTGGAGAACATGGACGTCCTGGTGCAGATGAGGAACCACTTCGACCACCCAGAGGACATGGCTAATCTCAAAAACAAACTAACAGGTGAGAGAGGTGACTGGAGGCCAGGGAAGAGGTCTCAGACTAGAAAGTGGGCCTGCTGAGGTCTTGCGCATGTGTATCAATAAAATCAGCAAGGGGCAGATAGAAAGTCTAAGGCACTTAATTGATCAAAACAGGAAGAGAGAGTTTTTGGGACTTTGAATGTGGTTTGCTCTTCCTGTTTGTGCCAATGGCATGCATTGACCTTTCAATGGTATCTACACGAAAAGGGTCCCACATTAAAAAGTCCCAGGAATACACATTACTGCTATATCCCTAATAATTTCTGTCTACAGGACTATCACCATTTCTCACGTTGTGCTCTCTCTCTCCCTTTCTCTCCCCCTTTTAGGCGGGGAGAATGTCCTAAAGAGGATGACCATCATAGGGGTCATCCTGTCCTTCAAAGGAATGGCACAAGACTGCCTGAATGACGTACGTTTTTTTCAACAGGCTCACATGATGAGGGTCATGTATTTTTGTGTCCACAGTATCAGCAATTATAATTAAGTGAAGATTTAACTACGAAGCAATGTTGAATTGAAATTGACAAAACAAAATGTGATGTTAAATCCTCCAGCAGTTAAGGATATAAGGTAGATGGGTCTGACTAATCACGCTTAAACTAATAAGGCAATATGTATCTTTGAGGAAATCAACCTGATTAACAACTGCTAAATTATTTGGCCGTCGTTTGACCTCCGTTGCCACTATGTTGTAGCAAAATATACGTGTGAATAAAAGTTTTAGTCATTGCGTAAACATCCTGTTTTGCTTTCATTGGTACAAAGTTTGAAAAAAAAAAAAAAAGCTGTGGTTGGTATTTGAGGGGGGTAAAAAAGAGAGCAGAAGTATTGGAAAATAAACAAACCTAAAAAAAACACCGTCTATCTTCCCCCTCTCTACGTTTCTCCTTCATTAAAAAGTGTTGCGTTCAAGCACCTGTGGTTGGTCTCTGCTAATGCCCTGTACAAGATGGATTACCATGACCAATCAAAGGGAAAAAAAAAAAATCTAAAATCAATTGTCCCGTGCAGAGGCAAGCGCACCGTAAACCACAACAGATACTCTCGAAGCACATTTCCCTGACTTATAGCTGACTGATGGCTATGACATTTCATGGCTATGACATATGACTAATGTTCTTAAATCCTACCCACAGCAACTTTTTAATAGAAGGATATCTGAGTCCCCACATTGAATATTATAGCATAGCGAGTGTCATTGAGTTGTGTCCTGTGTTGTGTGTGCAGGTCCTGCATAAGCACTGTCCTTATCTCATGGGCCCCATTGAGTCACTGAGGGACCTCGTCTCCCCCGAGACCGACATGAAGGTATCTGTCCCACCACATATTCACACATACACACCATATCAGGGACAGCACAGGCTGGAACCAATGCTTCTATTTCAAGCAGCTACAAAGAGATCAAACTAAATAGTTTCATGTTTTATTCATAAAGTTTTTGTTCTCGTTCCATTAACTTTTTATCTTTTATTTTGGTTATTATCATTTCAACAAACGTACAGTTATTTCGTTTACAAAATAAACTGTTGATTAGATATTGATCATTAGCACTGGAACACATCGATTTAAATCATTTTGGGTGGATGGACGGGAGATCGATTGGTATCAACCTTTGGACGACAGAAGTGACGACAGAAGTCTCAGGGCCCTATCTTGCATCCGGCGCAATTGACTTAATCACTGGCGCATGTGTCGTTGCTAGTTTGCAACTGGCGCAGAGCGTGCTTTTCCCTCCTGCGCCACGGGTCGGTAAATTAGGGAAGGATCTTGCGGCCCAAGGGGCGGCTCGGCGAAAGGAGGAGGTGTGTTCTGGCGCAGATTTTCCCTGTTGCTATTTTGACATTTCATAAACCACTTGCGCCACAAACCAGGAAATACCTGGTTTAAAGTCAGTGGCGCGTTGTTCAGATGCTATTTGAAGGGCGCATGCCTATTGTTGCTTGTACACCTCGCACATACACTTTGCTTCTCTCATCTACCTAGCCACACGTTCTTGGTAAATTATTTGGGAAAGAACAGCTGATACAGCGGTAATAAGTTGTACTTTTAAATCAATGCATCTGCAAACACTGTACAGCAAACACATATTTTCTTGACACAGACATCGTGTACATAACTTTTAGGAGTGAATTTGATTGTAAGAAAACATTGTTTTACCGCAAGTGAGTGTTAAAAAGAATGAATGAATGCGGGTGCGCATGTGTGTATGTGTAACGCACACACACGCAACAAACGCAAACTAAACACGTAACGCATAATACAGTCCATGGCAATTAACGGGGGGACACATGCATATTAGGAACACAAGTCGATAACGATAATGCATACAATACTGATAAGAAACAATGTTTATAATGTATTGTGTATATCATTAAATATAACCACAGTTACCACATTCCATGTGTGAATTAGGCCATATTATTTGGCCATAAACCGAGCCATTTGCAGTTTGAAATTCATATGCATCTGTCTCATCGGAAACTGCAGACGCGCTGTCAAAATATCAACTCGTCAGATTCAATGCGCTCATAGCTCTGAAAGGGGATGGGAGCTGGCACTCTCATTGGTTTGTTGCACGTTACGCCCAAACCACACCCAAGGGTAATTAGGCTACTTCAGACCAACCCATTATGCGGCGGGCGCAAGAGTCATTTTTCGTGCCGGTAAACTAGCGATACGCCGTAGAACCGCCCACAAAGCTACTGGCGCTTCTCACTTGCGTTTCAGACTGTTAAAATAGGGCCCTCTGTGTTTCCTGGCAGCGCTGTGTGTCAGTGTTAACAGTGAGCTCTCCCCCTGGGCCTGCCTGCGTCTGCTTGCCTCCGAGAAGACTGAGGCATGACAGCTGCTGGCCACAGGCTGAGCCAGAATAACCCCCAAAGACGTCACTAGCACCCCCCCCCCCCCCCCCACCCCACTCCCCTGTAGCCACCAGCACTGTGACCCCTAACCCACTCCACCTCCACCAGCCCAGGACCATGCATGTGTGAGAGAAACATGGACCACATCTGCAGCTCTGCAGACTAAAACACAGGCGTCAAGCTTGAATCTATGGCAACTCAAAACCACACTAGTCGTTCACATAAATATTGTCGATTTTCTTTTTATGTGGCCAGCTTTTCAGGGCAGGTTGTCATTGTCTTTCAGTTTCTCAATAGTCCCGTTTTATATGCTGTGTATCTGTCAATATGGAGCGTTTCTTAATGTGCTGCTCCCCAATGCTTTTGTCTTGCAGGTGACTCTGAATGTGTTTGAGTTGTCCTCAGCTGCCGGGTTCACCTGTGACATTGACCCCGCTCTTGTTTCGGCTATTGCCAGTATGCGCACAGGTATGCTACAGTTAAGGACGGCTAGATCATTTACATATTTTGTGCATTCATACTTCGATCCAAGGTGTATACTAGCACAGACACATCTTGGAAATAAATCTGTGAATGCAGGAGGGGCAGGATTGTGAAGTTGCTCCCAGCCGAAATGTACTGGTATGGATTTCCCTTTATGCCCACCTCAAGTTGCCTTTCCCCTACCGGTTCCTGAATGACTTGCATCTGAATGAATTATAAGTTGCTTTGGATAAAATAAGTGTCTGACAATGACAAAATAGTAAATGAAATTAGCATATTATAAACATTTTTTCTCCACTGAATTCTTTGTAATCAACCCATTTATAGTGAAATTCCTTCAGTGTTAAACCCGTATTCAATGAGCTTTGAAGTGATTTGTATTTAACGAATCGTCCAGATAAGACCTCGGTGGATGAGGAGTATAAGCTGACCTGTCTGCTGCTGGTCTACATCGCTGTGTCCCTGCCTTCCCTGGCCTTGGACCCCAACTCTTTGTACAATAAAGCAAATGGCGGTAAGCAAGCAGTGTCTGTAAAAATATCCATTTATATTCTGGAAATATACCAGAATATGTATTTGATTCAATCAATGTATCCGTCGATTTAAACATATTCAAGGAAAGGAAACCCCGTCACGCACAATAGTTAGTCTATATTTAAATGATACCTTCTTCTGTTTTTGTTTGAGATATTCATAATGACAAAGGTACGATTTAAAGCCATAAAGAGAGGGAGCAAAATAGAGAAGAAGAGAGCAAGGCCTTTGAGAAGTGTTGCATTCAGGCACCTGTGATTGACAGCCTAAATGGATTCCCTGAAGCAACCAGGGAAGAGATTTCCTGATTGGTTAGAAATGAGCCAGGAGTGTTCTAATGGTCTCTTGCAGGGGCAGGCGTGCAGTCAACCTGAACGGACATTCTCACAGAGCATTTCACTCACTAATTGCTTACGGATGGCTTGGGCTTTTTCAACAAATTACACTAATTTTATTGCCATTAAAGAATCATTCCTGAATCACCTTTAACATCACGACGGATCTGTCACCGACCTCCAGGGACCTGGCTCAGCGGCCCACATGACGCTTGCAACACTCCAAAACATCATTGCGTCTTGTAAATCATGCTTGCCTATTCACAATTACAGTGTGTATGTAAGCTCCAGCGGGAGAGCAACTTTGACTCTGTGAGGTCCTCTCGCCCACTGGGACCCACAAACTGTGGACCCACAAACTGTGAACCTCGTCTCCCAACAAAAGCGAAGCAGGTCGTTCGAACATGGACCCACCGAGGGCATTGTCTTTGCGTGGTTGCCGGTGACGATGGCGGTGAATGGTCAGAGTAATGAGAAACATGTTTCGGCGGTGGGGCCGTTGTTTACAGGTCACTCTGGCTGACGTGCGTTGATACAATTGGTTTTGGCTAGGTTGACCTATAATTGCTTGGCTCGGAGCCTGGACACAGGGACCCAGGGCCCAAAACCGTAAAAGCACTGAAAAGGAGAGATCTCTATCATAAGGAGAGGGTGGCATGTATCTGGGCTAACTGAGTCTCTGTATTTTCCATTGCCCTGTCTGAAAAGATTCGTTTGAGCAGGAGGAAATAGTGTGTTTCCTGTTTAATGTTTCGGTTCATTTATCGAAGGATTCTAATCTTTCTTACAACACCCTTCAACCCCAAACATTTGAACCTGTCCTCGACTCGTCAGTGGCTTCCTGTTTCACAAGGTTCTCTTTTTGACTTCCATGACATTTTTCCCTATTGCACTACAGGGTTGATAAACATGGTCATCAAGGTGAACATGTGAATCCCTTTGTTACTTAGATTATGAGCAATACAAACCAACTTGATTTAAACATCCCAAACCTTTGCACATCCCTACGCACACATTTTGTGTTTTGCTAGGTCACAACAACAACATCCACTGTTTGGCCGTCGCTGTAAACCAGCTAGCTGCCTCCATGTTCACTATCCAGAGCAAGAACATAGAGCAGCAGCTCAAAGAGTTCCTTTCGGTAAGTTTAAACTGAGTAAGTTATACATATGCTTGAGGTTAGACATGTCTACTTAGTGTTATTGCTGAGTAGCAGGAAACCCACGTCAGGAACTATTTTACTGATGAGTGATTTGAGTGTTACTCATGACATTTGATAGGCACTGTGTGAAATAATGAATATATAAATTGTTCTGATTGGTCTTTTATGGATTTTGTAAGTAATCACATTTTTTAAACTTGTCCATAGCTGGCTTCTTCCACTCTGCTTCAGCTGGGACAAACCGTTGAACGAGTCGAGAGCAAAAACCGTGACTCTGTCTATTTGCTCCTACACATGGTAGACTTGCCTCTGATTCACCCATTGTTTCTTAGTGCAACGCACAATAATATGTATCTTCTTATAATATGTAACACGCACCCACTTCCCATTATAGATAGTGGAGCAGTCTCCCTTCCTGAGCCAGGACACACTGGAGGGATGCTTCCCATACGTTCTGCTGCGTAACGCCTACAGATCGGTCTACAAGTCCTGCATCGTCACCCTGGGCTGAAGGGCCTCCGTCGGAGGCCAGGAAAGAGCTTTTGCTGAACATGTAACCATTTCTTTTTTCTTACAAAGGGAAAGTCCCATTTTGATGTCACATAACGCTGAGGAGTTTTACACGGGTCATAACTGTCAATACAGTAGTGGGAACAGCATGCCCAAAAGAGGGATGCAATCGGTTTATTTTAAAGATTGTTTTTGAATTCTTATGGAATGAGATATAGAGGAAGGTATGGGAGATGGAGGAGAGGACATGCAGCTAATGACTGCAGGAACCCGGGTCACTGCGTTCAGGACTGAGCCTATGGTACACACTCTACCCGGTGAGCCACTGGGGTTCCCTTGAAATAGTGTATTTAACTATTCTTTTTCTAAATCTTTAAACCACCATCAACGTGCTTTGTCAACATCTCCATTTGGTGTTATATTTTAAATAAAAAGTCTGCTTCAACCTTTTTCCTTCTTGCCTATCTTCCCCTGCCCATCAGGCGTCTTCATTTCAGTGCACTGTAGCACCTGGAAGCAGGATGTGTTCCTTGCTCGCTGCCCCGTGGGGGTCACACACACACACACACACACACACACACACACACACACACACACTCACTCACTCACTCACTCACTCACTCACTCACTCACTCACTCACTCACTCACTCTGATCTCCAGTGTGGCAACCAGGCGCTAAGGGTTGTAGTCATTGTCAGTGCTGGTGTTTGTGTGTCTGGCTGTGTGCGTGTTTGGATGTAGGAGAGGAAGTGCACAGGCACACATGGAGTGTGTCTGTGTTGGTTAGGGCCCGTAGAAGCTATTACCCAGCTCTCTTACATCAATGCTTTGAATAAACCAATTATGGGGTCAACACTATAGTAAGCTACCTGTATCCGTATCAATTAAGGAAAGTTTATCATTGTTGTTCTCTATATTGGTGTGTGTGTGTGTGTGTGTGTGTGTGTTTGCCATTACTTCTAGATTTGCATCCCCCTGGGGGTGTGTGTGTATGTGCGTCTCTGCACGTCTGTCTGTGTGTGCGTGGAGGCCATGCATGCAGAGAGACTATTATGGGACTAGTCCACCTTGGATCAGGCCCCTGTGGCTGGACCCAGGGGACAGCTAATGGTGGAAACACAGGTCCTGATATATAAGCCATATCCACACCACCGAGAGTGTCGTTGACGTAGGTGTCCTCCTAGACCGGTTCAACACTATAAGTACTCGGAGGCTCTGTAGACAGCACGTCACACACACACACACACACGAGCACAACACACAGAACGATAAGAGAATCGACATCGACACACATACAGACACTCCAGTTGGTTCACTCATACCGATTTCAGCCGTAAGGCACACTCGCGCAGACACATGCTTTTGCCAGTATGTTGCCTGCACTGCGTACACAGAGACATGAGCAGCAGCGCACGTGTGTCCGCGGACGGAGGCGTCATGGCTCCGGCGGTCCGCCGCCACAGGATGGTCCACCTGGGGATCAACCTGGAGCAATGGGAGACCACGTCCGCACGGTAGGACCCCTAGATAAACTCACCTGTCCTGTTCAATGCTTATGTGTTAAGTGTAATCTCTTGTGTTTTATGTTTTATTCATCCATCTTTATCAACCTTCTGTGGGTGCATCACGTGACGTTATATATATATATTTTTTTTTTTTACGTATCTAGACTTTTCTTCTGTTTCTTGGAATGGCTTTTGGTTAGGTCATTTGAAATAAGACACGTTCAGCCTCTTGTTGGTTCCACACTTGGAGTAGAAAAAAGCGGTTGTTTCGTCATTCTCTGCAACTAATTCGGAGACTACTACGGAGATATCTGGTTCCCATCCTTGGAAACACAAACTTTGAATATTATTTATGATGTCACCAGTCCTTTCTCCCCCTGCTGAGATAAATCCCCGGCTGCTGGCGTGTCCCACTGACTGCCCCGGGACATGTTTGTCATCATTAGAGGGAGATGGAGGACAGGCAGGGTGAATGAAGACCGCTTAGTTACCAAAACATGCAAATGAATACATTCCACTGACCCCTGAAATCAAATACCCCTTTATTTATAACTCCTATCAGAAGTCTGTATTTTTCTGTTTGCTTTATGGTTTGAAACACAGGTAAATAAACAGTAGGTCCAAAATATAGATTTTACACCCAAAAGATCCCAAACCATCTTCAAGCCAGTCTTGGATTTTAAACCCTGCGCTTGGCTTGCAGTAATCAATGTTCAAACGATACTTGTGTCCATAACACCAGGCAGCGGCCCTGACTCCATGCAGACCCTCCATGGTCCTGCGGCTGCTGTAGGAGTCTCGCTGTAGTACAGCTAGTGGCATGTCAAAGGGCCTGGGAGCCAGAGAGCCAGCGTGACCCGGTGGCCATGGCGGGAGCGAGGCAGGCAGGGGAGACAGGGAGCAGGCAATGGGGGCTTTCCCAAGACCACGCTGCAGCTCGGCTCTCACAGCTTTCGCTATAAAAAGACTTCTGCACATAGTTAGCAGGACCTGTAAAGAAAGTGTAAACGTGGCAGAAAAAAATGAAAGTTTGTCTTTGTCTGTGAATTTACCGAATGTGCATCCTCTCCCGTGAGACTGGGTGTTATTAACAGGACTACTACACTGTATTTGCGTGACCTGCCGTGTGCTCTCAATGGGGATTTTCTCCAGGCTTAGTTTCTGTATGTTGTCAACTCTATGAGTAATGGGATGTTGAAGTGTTTTTAACGTTCGTATATATTTTCTTTGTGAAGTTGCAAACTTGTCCACTGCCTTTAAACCAATAATCCAAAATAATATTATCAAAATTATGAAAAAATACTTTCATCACCATTTCCCTACGCTGAGGAGTCACTCGCCGCACTTGGCGCCGGAACATAGAGCAGTTCCAAAGACAGCAGGCAGAGTGTTGCAGTGAAAGGGGCTAGTCTCCTTTAACATTTGTGTCCACAGTGGTGACCACTAAGCAACAGTTGTTAACCCGCAGAGCTGTTGCCTGTGGCTTTTGAGGATAAGGCTTGTTTGTGTATTTGGATTTGTGTGTCTCTGGTGTATTGCGAGTCAAAGACTCTCTCTGTGGTCCCCTTGAGTTTTTCAGTGGCGGTGGAAAATTCTCATTGGGGTCTTTTAGAGGAGTATACACAGACTTCTTAAAAGCATCGACACTCAACACTTCATCGACGGGGGTCAGCTCACACACACCCCCCGACATGCTAGTTTACGTGAACGCATAAGCACTCAGTGTAACAATGACACATACACACACACGTAGTCCGAGATCCACTCCCTCACTCATACACATACGCACACACACACAGGCTCACTATGACACACTTTAGGGTTGCACCAGCCAATCACAGTGGAGTGGAGTAGGTCCCCCAGAAGTGGGTGGGAGAGCAGTTGAAACAGAAGTCTGTCTCAGGGCAGACAAGTTTGTGTTGGTGGTTAAGAGAACTTTTGACTTAATTTTCCCTGAGCCTGCATTTTTGTAATTTTTTTGAGTGGATCTAAAGGGGAATAATTTGACTATAAATGGCTGAGTTGGTACGAATCCGTAAAAAACGTCTGCAGATTCCTATATCTAGGTAAGACTGGAGGATTATCTGTTTGTAACTTGAGAGTATTATGCAATACATTAGGATCTGACAAGCCTAGTAACCTGTAGTACTATAGTACTAGTAAGCATTAACTAAGTGTTAACTAAGATGATGATTTGAAGTGATATCATTCACCCCGCATACTCTATCATTACAAGTGTCATTGTGTGTTGTATCTTTGTGCATTTACCACAAAAAAATAATACGTGACAAAAACACGTTAGACTTACTTAAACGTCAAAGCATTGGTTATATCCGATAAAAAAAATGACCACACAAGTTTGTTTGCTGCTATTTCCTGAAGAAAACTTGAAAGAGCAAAGCCCTGCACGGTTTCAGCCTTTGCTTGTGGCTTTCTAGTTACCTGTTTAGATACTGATGTGAGCTGCATGTCTCACGCACTCACTGGCACACATAGCTGGCGCAATGGGCATCTTGTGGATGACTCCTTTGCAGTATTATGACTGCCTAGCTCTGGTCTGTGTGATACAAGCAGGAATGAGTTTAACAATGGTCTGCTCTCTCTGACAGCATTATGAACTATTCTGTCTTGGGTTCCATGTTTTCATTTGCAATGAGTCTAAAAGCCATTTTTTTCTTTGTCATGACTGATCATGCTCAGTGTTGATATTATTATTATATAACTGAGGAGCAATCTCCTCTCAAACCACTTTTCATGTGTTCCCTTGCGTGGAGAATACCAAGTGGAGCTGGACTCTACCCACCCCACCATCATGCGTACAGCTTTGCACCACTGTCCATGTGTTTGTTTTATAAAGCCACTCTGAACTGTTAATAGTTGCATGGCATATAGGCTGCTGCATTATCAGCAAGATTACATTAGTTTGAAAACGAGCTGCTGCTGGCCTATCAAAGCATGCTATTTTAGTGGCCAGGCGGCTTCTGAAAGGCCTTGCCAGTGAGATAAACACTTGACAAGCTGTGAGCCACCCGTCCCAGGAGTTGGACTTGGCTTGATGGCATGGCATGGTTTGAACACAACCATTACGGCCACTGCACTATGGTGTGTAGCCAAATTAATAAACCCAAAAAATATTTTTCAATGTGTTTATTCAAAGACATGAAATGTATCATCCGAATAATATTTTTATATGTTATATTAGATGAGGAAACATGGAATGAGTCTCCAGTATATGACGATCTGTCTTGAGAAAACTCTTTGTTGTTACAGTCGATGACTCAAAGCAACAAAACAGGACCATAGGCCCGTATTTGATGAAAACAGCAAATCGAGACTGAGGAAATATTTAAAAGATAACATCACACTAGTCTGTGGCCAGTGCTTTACAAATCCCAAATCAAGTTTTTTTTTCTCCAGACTCACAAAGCATGTGTGACATCAGCCCGTAACGATAGCTATACAAGGTTTCCTCTCATGGAAAATGTGTCACTAATGTGGCCCCTGTTTTGCCAGTGGCTTGAGGGGATCGTGGCATTAAAACCCCTTCCAAATGATCCCACTTCTAATTGGCCTGAACAGGCCTGTTACCTGTTTTCAGAGCATTTCTTGGACCTTTTTCCCTCTTAAACATATGACACAACTCCAAAAAAGTTTTGCAAACATTGACATGCGTTGATTTTTCTTCTGACTATGTTTAACAGGCTGGTGTTGCAGTCACACACACCCAGTTTTGTCAACATTATTTTCCTGTTGTAAGAACCTGTAGTAACCTGCACCTTAATTACCTAAAATGACCTATTTTTTGGGGTGCATTTCTAAATGACTCTTATAACCTGGTAAGCTTTTTTATTTGCCTTCGCAATAAATGACTGGATCTTTTGACTAAAATGCAGCAGGAAAAGCAAGATAATACCCATATGATTGTGTAACTGGTCACATGGAAAATGTAATGTGTTGGTTTCGTTTGGCTTTGTTTCCATGAAGGCTACGGGGCATGCTGAAGCAACTGGAGGAGAAAGATGTAGACTACGATGAGATAAAGAAGAATTTAGCCCTCACGGCATCACTGCTAGAGGCTGCCTACCTCGATGGAACTAGGTAGAGTATATACGATGCGCAAAGCAGTGTATCTCTTGTATTCCTCTTTTATTCATGGTATGGTTTGGAGAATATAACCTGGCAAAGAACGTGTCTGAAACAAATGTGGCTACTTTGTAGTTCAACTTCAACAACTCTGTCTGCGTCCTCTCTGTGGTTTAACACCTTGTCCGTGGTTGCTGATTCTCATCAGAACATATGCGTTTTCTTAGCAACAGGATGATGCTCTTGGCCTTCATATCGTCACTTAGTCACACTTTAATACAAAGGGTGGTTTCCAGGGCTGCTTTTAATCTTTATTCCATCATAGACAATCATTAGACTCTGAGGATGACCTTCAGCAGCTGCACTCGGACGGCGTGCCCTCTGAGGTCACCGATTGGCTGGCCTCCACCTTCACTCAGAGAACCAGACTTCCTGCCCGCCGCTCGGACGAGAAGCCCAAGTTCCGCAGCATCGTCCACGCAGTGCAGGCTGGGATATTTGTGGAAAGGTTCGGGAACCCTACACACGGCATCATCTGTCATTTTGTTAATAAAGCTAATGTGGGGTTAACCTGTAGTAGGCTTGACTAACTATGGCATAGACGTCGTGCAGGCTTTGTTTCTCTTAATTCGTTTGTGGTAACAATATCCAATAAGACTTAGCTGTTATTTGGTGATCAAAGGGGTAAGAGGTTCCTGTGTGGGACAAAAAAAACACTTTCTATAAGTCTGTATTGCGAGCACCTTGTATAGTAACGTATCGCTTCTAAAACACACTAAAAACATCCAGCTGAAAACGCTCATGTGAAATAGGGGGTTACTCTCCTATGTAAAACATCCTGTCGACTGGGATGGGGGGGGGGGGGGGGGCAATCGTCTCTACGGTCTGCAGAGGATTTATATAAACAGCGTGTGAGTTGAGGTGGCTGCACAGTGTCCACATGTGAACTCCTACTGAACCTAACGTAAACACCGCTTTACTCCCAGGATGTTCAAGCGGGCCTACACAGCCGCCATGCCGGACCAGCACCCAGCCGTCGTCACATGTCTGAGGGTAAGTGGCGGCCCCTCTGCAGGGAGCCTTTTCAGAGGTCTGGGCTTATTCACCCAAATAAAGACAACCAAACTTTAAACTCCCAGCAGTGTGTGCTAGTCAAACAGAATCAGGTACTTCATCCCGGGAGGGAAGCTAGACACCTTCTAAATACATGCATCACATTCCCAGTGACAGGCATCACGCAGGGACCGCTGGGAGACGCACACAGAAACACACAAACTCAGCGCTGATACACAAAATAACATAACAAGTCTTCCATCTTGCTTGTCAGGATGTTGACCGCTGGAACTTTGACGTGTTTGCGCTGAACTCGGCCAGCTGTGACCACTCTCTACAGACCCTGCTGTTCGAGTTGGTGGTCCGATATGAGCTCAACAGCCGCTTCAAGGTACGGTATCAGTCTGTGTGTTTCAGACACAGACTCACCTCACACACGAGGCTGCACTCGGCGGGGTGACTGAATCGAGCGCAGCATTGAAAGCTGTGTTTTTCTTTTTATTTAAGAATGATTTCATTCATTTAATTGATTCATTCATTCAAATTCAACACTTGAACATGAACAAGTGCATTTATTTTATGAAACATGTATGGAAACGTGATTCTGACTTATTTCCTACAAATAAATGACAAAGCTTTATACATTTGTATGTGTTTTCATGGACCTCCACTCCCTACTCATAATTTTGTCATCGTCTTCTTAAGTGTTTTACGCATGCGAGTTACGCACATGTAACTCGCATGTCTTCTGATACTCTGTTGGCCACTGAAAGTCCACTAATGAAGTCCCCAATATGGTCTGCAGATCCCCATTTCCTGCCTGACGGAGTTCCTGACCTCGCTGGAGAGGGGCTACTGTGAGAACAACAACCCTTACCACAGTCACGTTCACGCCGCCGATGTCACCCAGACGCTGCACTGCCTGCTCCTGCGCACCGGCCTCGTGGTATGATAACACCCTCGTTGCTTAGGATGCGCAGGAAGCAGAACATTGATTAATGGCGTCCAACTGTTACTGAGGCGGCGTCTCAAATTGGTGCGCTGTTAGATCTCAGTAAACATGATATCCCAGTAAAAACAACTGCATCGTTGTACGCTGATTACAAACACTCATGTTAATACCATAGCTAAGCTTATTAATATGCGTGTGTTTGCACCATTCCATGTCTTTTTACTTGCTCTATTTCTGCATTTTAATTTGAAAAAAACAATATTGTGATATTTGAATATATTCGCTGTCGGTTGACAGCGTGCATGCATGCGTGTTGGACTATCCGAGTCACGTACACTCTGTGTGGGTTTGTTTTGGTATTTGCCACCTGATTAGCACTGGCTGTCTGAGCTGGAGGTGATGGCCTGCCTGTTCGCCGCCGCCATTCACGACTACCAACACACGGGCACCACCAACAACTTCCACATCCACACCAAGTGAGTCCTTCTCCTCCTCCCTGTAACAAGCACATCGACCTACTATTATTATTAGTATTGTTATTATTAATATTATTACTATTGTTATTATTATTATTATTATTATTATTATTATTATTATTATTATTATTATTATTATTATAGGAACAGGAATATTATAGGTAATGACCCCAGCTCTTGCACGCCTCTTCCTGTGGTGACGTCCTTGAGAAAGCTGAGGGAACCGTACCCAGGGAGGACTTGGTGATGGTTTATCAACGTCATGGCCGCTGATTTTGGACCAGAGGAGAGAAATATAGAAAGGCAGTACACTGGAAAAGAAGGCTTCTCAAAACAAACTGTATTATCTGAAATCATTATAGCGGAGTGGAAAGTGGTGTATTTTTGCACGCTCTTTTTCCACTCAAGAGGGATAAAACTGTCTCATGGAAGCCATCATCATCATCATCTTAATCATCATTATCCTCATTATTTTGAAGGGTCAAAATGCCTGTTTGGTAAAGTCATAAAAAACACTTAAATGCTGGGTTGGATGTAGATAAGATACGATTGCATATTGGTGCTAGTCCAACTACGTTGTAATATCCTGTTCTGAAAAACAATCCAAACACTTTTTAAATTATTACATTGCAACAACATATCTTTTGCAACCAAAGAAATAATACGAGTGTACCAGCCACAGCATTCACAGCATCCACTGACATGCGCAGACGCCCAAACGCACACACACAAACACAGTTTCATTAAAAATACAGATTGAAACTGTGTTACTCAAATTGCCTTTTTTTTTTTCAACCTCACCATCTATCTATATTTCTGGCTGCCTGTTTCATTTTTGCTAATTCTCACTCTCTTCCTTCCTCTCCTCTCTTCCTCTCTCTCTCTCTCTCTCTCTCTCTCTCTCTCTCTCTCTCTCTCTCTCTCTCCTCTTTCTCTCTCTCTCTCTCCTCTCTCTCTCCTCATCTCTACTCATCTCTCTTCGTCTCTCTCTCTCTTTTACTCTCTTCTCTCCCTCTCTCTCTCCTCTCTCTCTCGCCCCCTCTAGCGCTCATAACATCTCTATGCCCTCTCTCTCCACCTCTCTCTCTCCCTCTCTCTCTCCTCTCTCTCTCTCTCTCTCCTCTCTCTCTCCCACCTCTCTCTCTCTCTCTCTCTCTCTCTCTCTCTCACTCTCTCGCTCTCTCTCTCTCTCTCTCTCTCTCCACCTCACTCTCTCTGCTCCTCTACCTATCTACCGTCTCTCTCTCTCTCTCTCTCTCTCTCTCCACCTCTCTCTCTCTCTCTGTCTACCTCTCTACCCTCTGCCCACTCTCTCTCCTCTCTCTCTCTCTCTCAGGTCAGAGTACGCCCTGATCTACAACTACCGCTCCTCGCTCTCACTCTCTCTCTCTCGCTCTCTCTACCTCTCTCTCCACCTCACTCTCTCTGCTCCTCTACCTATCTACCGTCTCTCTCTCTCTCTCTCTCTCTCTCTCTCTCTCTCTCTCTCTCTCTCTCTCCACCTCTCTCTCTCTCTCTGTCTACCTCTCTACCTCTCGCTCTCTCTCCCTCCAACTCTCTCTCTCTCTCTCAGGTCAGAGTACGCCCTGATCTACAACGACCGCTCGGTGCAGGAGAGCCACCACCTCAGCGCAGCGTTCAGGCTCCTGCAGGACGACCGCATGAACATCTTTGTGAACCTGACGCGGGAGGAGTGGATGTGAGATCACCATAATTAGTCCCTCAGTGCTCCGCACAGCACATTGTGATCATGACGCATTAGCTGGAGTAAACACTGCACTTGATGCTTTTAAACAACTCATTGGAGGCAGCAGGACCCTTCCAGGGCTGTGCTTCCAGAGACCTCGATGTGCATTACTCTCAGATCTCTTGTTTTCTCCCTTGGGTTGGGATATAAATATGTCTCTTTTTTTTTTTTCTATGGTGTGCCTTTATATGGACAGAACAGTTAGTGATAGGTGAAAGTGGCCTGAACGAAAGAGGAGAGATTATGTAGCTTTGCATTGCAGGTGGGAATAGAACCTGGTTCTTGCCTGCATGGTGAGCAGGTTGAGCTCCTTAGCCCCCTCATAAGATAGGTTTTTAGATAACAGACTGAATGTGTAACAGAAGAAACCTCCATTTATTGCCGCTCTTCTCTACCAACAAGATATTACAGGAATGGCAACCAGAGGTCATTTCCACCAATACAAATTATTCAGCATCAGTGATATTATGTCTTGCAACACCTGTTATTTGATATGTCATGAATGCCTCGGTTTTTTCAGAATCCATGCGAGATAATTGTTAACCACTAGCTTCAAAGTGGGTTTGATCCAAATCTCTGTTACCATGGGAACAAGAGGAACCCATAAAGAAAGGTTGTAACCTTATTGAGTCTTGCTTCTCGCCATCATTGCAAATGCGCTGGAGGTTTACAGGAGGTGTGTGTGTGTGTACGTGTGTATGTGTGTGTGTGTGCGTGTGCATGGGTGTATGTGTGTCTATGTATATGTGTGCGTTTGCGTGTGTCCGTGTTGACAGGGAGCTCCGGTCACTGGTCATAGAGATGGTCTTGTCAACAGATATGACCTCGCACCTCCTTCAAGTGAAAGACATGAAATCTTGTCTACAACAACAGGAACGGTAGGGCTGCATTATAATGCCTTCAACTACTTTGCATTGTGGGCGGGCTGTGAATTTATGAGCCCTAGTTTTCAAAATCCAATGTACCATTTTAATACTGCAGATGAAATTGATGCTGCAGGTGTTTGAAACCTATTTTCATCACGTCATGGACAAAAAAAAACACGTATTTGTGTGCATAATGCTCTTTTCTGCCAACAGAATCAACAAGCCCAAAGCACTGTCCCTGTTGCTGCACACGGCGGACATCAGCCACCCCTCCAAGCCCTGGGCTCTGCACTCTCGCTGGACGAAAGCTCTCATGGAGGAGTTCTTCAGGCAGGTAGGGAGAGTGAGAGACCACAGCCCTGTCCTCTATTCTCTCCTCCTTCTGATTCGTTACTCTTCTGTTCTGTTTTCATCTATTCTATTGTCTTCTCTTCTCTGCGCTTATCTCCTCATCCGTTCTGTTTTGTTCTTTGTACTGCCGTCTGTCATCATCTCATCCCTTCCTCTCTCTTCTCTTCGCTTATCGTCTCATCTGTTCTGTTTTTTTTTCTTCTGTTATCTTCGCATCTCTTCCTCTCTCTTCACTTATCTTCTCAACTTTTCTGTTCTCTTCTCTCCTCTCCCTTTCTTCACTTATATATGTATATATATAATATTACTTTCTTTTCTCTTTGTTTACTTTCCATTCTCTTCTCCTCTCCTCTCTGACCTCGTCTCTCTTTCTCCTCTCTTCAGTATTTTCTGTGCTGCGTTTCGTCTCCGTTCACACCGTCCTGCTGTTTCTTCTGTCCCGTTCTGCTCTGAGACAAACCTCTTTTTGGAGTTTAACGGGGTGTCCAAATCCATCTCCTCACTTATACTTTTACAATTTCTACTATCTTGGAAACATGGTCTAAACTTCGGCGTCTGTGAGTGTGTGTGTGTGTGTGTGCGTGTGCGAATGTGAGAGTGTGGGGGCGGGGTGCTGTCTAAAACCATGTCTGATCTTTGAAGAACGAACGAAAAGTACATACATGGTGTTCCATGGGAGACGTAGAACGGCACGGTGATGCTGTGTTCTTTGGCAAGTGTTGACTGCAGTCTAAGGTGTCTTTTTCTGTCTCTCTCTCTCTTTGTGAGGGCGATAGAGAAGCAGAGTTGGGCCTTCCCTTCTCTCCACTGTGTGACCGGAACACCACCCTCGTGGCCGACTCTCAGATCGGTATGCCACCCACCTTCCGCTACAACACACCCGATTGCATTCCGCGGTTGCCATTTCTCCTTTTTTTTATTAAAATACTTGTGCTTACGTGGTGAGAATGTTGCTCCGGCAGGGTTCATAGACTTCATCGTGGATCCCACATTCTGCCTGCTGTCAGACATGGCTGAGAAGATCGTCATTCCCTTGGTGGATGAGAACCCTCCGGACCCGCGCAGCAGACACAGGTGGAACGCAGAGGACTTACCATGTCTGACTTTACATTTACATGCACACCAGAGACCGGAACGTTATCCATAGAACAGACCAGATGGGGGGGGGGGGGGAGAGAGGAAGAGAGAGAGAGGAGAGAGAGAGAGAGAGAGAGAGAGAGAGAGAGAAGAGAGAGAGAGAGAAGAGAGAGAGAGAGAGAGAGAGAGAGAGAGAGGAGAGAGAGAGAGAGAGAGAGAGAGGGGAGGGAGAGAGAAGAGGAGAGGGAGGAGAGAGAGAGGGAGAGAGAGAAGAGAGAGAGAGAGAGAGAGAGAGAGAGAGAGAGAGAGAGAGAGAGAGAGAGAGGGGGGGAGGAGGGGGAGAGAGAGAGGGAGAGGGGGAGAGACGTTATGAGGGGGAAAAAGGGTGTAGAGAAGTTGGGTGTAGACACGATGGAATACTAGCTATGTAAATGTTAATGAAGGAGAGGTGAGTCATGCTGGAGCAACACTAGTTGGGGGCCAACATCACACAGAGACCCTGCATTATTCATGAGGTTACCCTCACTCTCTCACCCTCACGTCATGTGTTGCACGCCTCAATCCGGGAGAAGGTCACAGAGCAAGGTGAAGAGGAGTCAGGGATGTGATGGCGTTAAGACTGGTCTAACTAGGGGAGAGAGTTGAGGAGAGAGAGAGAGGAAGAGAGAGCTTGGTCAAACAAAAAAGAGAGGGGGAGAGTTGCAGGGAAATTCGATTAACAAACAAATCCACCAATGATCACAGTGACATTTTCATTCAGGACCTCGCAGATTTACGCAACCCCAATTTCCCATCTGTGATTAATAAGGACCCTCCGAGATTATCTCGTCCCAGACACTAAACACACGAGCATAGGGCTAACTGTGGCGTCCCTTCTCTCCAGTAACATCTGGAAGGAGAGCTCCAGAGGCCTGGAGTGGAGCCGGGCCCACGTCACCTCTGAGCTGGTCAGCTTCCGCACCACCTGGTCCCGCCTCACAGAGGAGAACAAGCTCAAGTGGAAGGAGAGCGGCTCCAATGGTGAGACAGTATGGATACAACCACTCTTAATAAAAAAAAAACGTGGTGTGGTGGTAGGACTTGGATTGAACATCGCTTTGGGAAGGCTTTTATTTCACTAATATGTTTATTTTTTTACGTTTATTATTTGTATGCGTATCGTAACTTTATCAAGTTATGTTATGATGTAAAAAATGTAATATAACACACTCCCAGGTTCTTTAATTGTCATTTATCTCAACAAATGTGCTGTATAAACACTTAAAGTCTCCACTTTGAGAGACGACGGTCGTCTGCAGCTAGGAAATCCAAATTTGTTTGTTTTTAAAATTCTGCAGAAATCATCTCTCCTGTGCTCTACCAAGAGTGTAAAAGTACATTCTTAAGTGATATTCCGTGGAGATACACTGGCAAAGATGTGTTTTTCCTTCTTAGTCACACTGAACATTTTCCAACCCCTTTCACAATCTTCTTAATCCTCCAGGATTCCCCGACTCCAGCATGACGAGAGAGGAGAAAACTGGAGATGGGAGGCAATCAGCAGAGGGCCTGCGAGCGCCCACTCATGACGCGGACCAGTAGACAGGCTTTGTGTTGTTGTTGTTGTTATCCTGTCACCGCACAACGATAATCCATAGGAAAACAGAAACAACCCAGTCGTTAAACTTGTGTTACATTGAAACTATTTAACTACGGTTTAGAGTCAGAAGTGTATGTAAGGGTATGGACATGGGGCATTAGAACCAGAACCTTTCAGCTGGGAGTAGGACCCCCTATCACCTTCCAAAGATAGAAACACCCAAAAAGCCCCACCTATATTATATTTAGTTATGTGGTCAATGTTATTCAACTGCAAACATGTTGGCCATGTCCAAAGAATTTACGTAATTTCATATACAAAATCCACTGTAATGTAACGCACAGATCACAGATCACTTACTTATGTATTCATAAAAGGTAAGATATTATTAGTGTCATTATTTTTATTCTTGTATAGATTATTTCAATGAGGCAGGCCTTATTAATGTAGAATATGAATTATGTAAATAGTATTTTCCGTAGAATATGTGGCATTCTGTCACCTGTCAAAAACATCATAAACTTAAAATATACGTTTTTGTTTACACTGGGAAGGTTTTGGTGTATTTCTTTAAGAGATCCTAACATGGAGGTTGATGCACTTTCTTATTCAAAGCAACAAGCCAAAGTCCTTTGGGAATTAATTATTACAACTAAATTACGACTACTACTACGACTAATATATACGTTATATTTGGTTAACAAATTATTTTTTTATTATTTTTTAACGTGTCTGTCTAATGTACTCCAATTTAGGTAATTCAATTAACTTTTCTTGCATTTAGCTGATTAAAAAGTCATCTTCTACAAGTCTACACCAATGGCACATTCCAACCTTTTCATACCATCCTGGTTTCATGTTTAATAAATTCTTACTAGTATGAATTTGCAGTGTATTAACATTTTATCTAGTTATTCGGAAACCGAATAAGATAGCAATTTTAGATGTTATATTATTGTGACCTTCCACATGATGTCTGCTATGCAGAGACACAATTATTCTGTTCAGAACTGGTCATTTAGAGTGCTCTTGGGCAAAATAAGGAACACTTACTTGCCCTGTTAGCGGTAATTGCTCTGCACAAAAACATATACGTAACATTTTGTGATATAATGTGTCTGTACGTCCAATTTATTCTGAGGAATGTGTATTTAAAAGCCTGTTAACTTTTAAAACGATGATTCCCACCAGAAAGAGGTGCTATAGAGCAACTTGTACACAGTTGGTTGGTATAGCACACGATTTTGAATGTTTAACCTTAAATCTTGTACTTCCGTTTGAAAAAGTAAGTTATTACCAGGAAAGCCGTAACTGACTTATTGTCATTAGGATATAAGAAATCAATGGGATATTCTTATATAGGCTACAAGGCTTAGAATAAGTTGTAACAGCCTGGCCAGTAAACGTGGCTCTGGTAAATGTCCACACACACACACACACACACACACACACACACACACACACACACACCACACACACACACACACACCACACACACACACACACACACACACACACACACACACACACACACACACACACACACACACACACACACACACACACACCGCCTTTCATAATGACACATGTATGGAATTTTTTTGTCTATGTGACACAAATCCCAAACTTTATATTTTTTGGAAAGTCAAGGAGAGCTAAGAGTCCATAGATATACTACATATTGCTACTACTCTACAAAATGCATTTGTGTTTAACGCCATGCCTGAAATATGAATGCTTTTTTTGTACCCAAGGAATCTAGTTTGTTGAAAGATTTATGGTTGGGAAGCTATTTTCAGTCCCTGCTCCAAGTCTTGAATTGAACACACACATACTGGAGCAATAATGTTTTCTTTCATCACAATACCCCCAATTTTGGGGTATATATCTTACCTCACTAGAATTGGTTTGAAAGAATACATATTTAAGCGTACTGATATGTTAAATTTGAGACAACGGCGGCTTACAGACTTAATGAACCATGGGGTTTGTATAGACTCCAGTAACCTCTGGGCTTCTTTTACAAGACACAGAAGCATGCAGAAGCCATTATCGCAGATTTCCCAAAGTGGTGCAATTTAAAAGCCATCATCACAACAAGACCTGGGCATAAATCCCAAACAAATTAAAATAACTGTAAAACCACAAATAAACTGCACCAATTTAAATATTTTATTGTATCAAACAGACTACAGATGTAATCATTGACCAGTTCAAATACAATTGGAAAAACATTCTCCAGATCGAATTATTGAACACCATTTCCATTCCAGAACAGATATTACATTGTACATAAACACATTGTAAAAAAATAAAAATAATTAACAAACAAAACAAAATAAATAACAGGAATGTTATTTTCTCTTTTTTTAGTGGATATAGTGTTCTTATTTAGAACTTTTTAAACTTTTAAGCTGGCAATTACAGGATACCCCTGTGAAGTGACATCAAATATGTTGTATTTAGTTTTGTGTTTTTTAAAACGATTGTCAAATAACCTACGTCGTAATTCCACTGAGGTGATAGCACAAATAGAGATTAAATGTTGAATAGCAATCACAATCATATGTTTTTGTGTAATTACATATCATCTATTTCAGCACTTAAATTGTCAGATTCATGTATTTCTTACTTATTATAAAACAACACCACGTCCACAAAACACATTTAAGAATTCTGGTTTTGGATTTACAGTAACCTACTGTACATTCAATGCCATGCTACAGAAGTGTTTCCCAAAAGCATAGCACAGTTGACAAATGGGGAATCAGCTTTTTTTAGTTCACCCAAAATGTTTACAATTTCAACATGATAAAATGCATCCTACCTGTCTTTTGTTTGATATGTTGACAAATTGATAATTTTCCAATCAATTGTATGTTTCTGCGGCCATATAAACTAAAATATAGTTATATAAACTATAAACTCTTATGATTGCGCTTTTTCATATAGATTTCGCCATATTTCAGAAGCGATGGCACATATTTTTCTTATTTAACAATATATATGACCAGTGGTAACGAGTACCATAGTCGTTCTAAATAATGATAGTGATATTGAGGAAGTGATAACAATGCCTGTGATTTGTGTTACCTCATATTAAGAATGACATTCAATTGTGAAATATGAAGAAAGATATCGAAGAAAAAAAAATATATAGATGTAACAACATTGATGGAATTGAATACAGACATCGATAGAAATGATGAATATGGATAGAAAAACAAATGCATCTGATTCATAACATCCCTTAGCCAAGGTAACCAAAAACCCAAACCGTTAGAGACCTTTGGGTGGTTGCCAAGGTGGTAGCTAAGGCCTTATTTTTTTGCAGAGTAAAGGAGAAGAGATACCCGGATGTTCCCTTATCAACAAGAGAGGACACGGGCTTGGGGGGTCTCTGTCTGGCTGGCTCGGGGCAGTGTTGGCCTACTACAACTTCTCCATTGCTCCATCACTGTTCCCCTTCGCTGTTGTTGCTGCTGTTGCTGATGTTGCTACAGCTGATGCTGCTGTCAGTTGGGTGTCTGCAAAGTGTAAAGAATGCAGGGAAATGTTCAGTCAGAGGAGAAGGCTTGCTGGAAGGACAGACCTCTAGACAGACAGAGACCAGATAGATGGACCATAAAACAAACATAGATAGACAGCCTGACAGAAAGACGGACAGACAAAGGAACAGGGATGGCTGAATGGATGGATGAATGTGTGTATAAATGCATGGATTGATAGATAGATGGATGGATACATGGAGCGTAACTACAGGCAGCAGAGTTGGAAATTCCAAGCAGTGCAGTGCTGCTCCAGGGAAAAAAGCATCAAAGGCATCTGGTGGAAGCTTGTTTACTTGGCATGATTACACGATATCCCGCCAAGCAGTTAAACTATTCGGCAGTATATAAATAAATGCTTCTGGGTCAGAGTATCGCTGATTAGCCTCGTGAGACCTCAGGCCTGTCCGACGAATGGGGGGGAACTAGAAAAACACTCCCTGGTAGGTCTGATACCACGCCGCGGTGCTAACCTGTTTGTGTGTCGTTCTGTGGTGACAGTGACGCACCACTGGCCCCGGGGACACTGGAACATCCCACTGCCTCCACGGAAAGGGGGCACTGTAGTGCACCCCCGTCTTCTAATGTACTATCCCGTGAGAACTCTGAGAGATAAAGAGAGAGACAGAAAGAGAGACAGAGAGAGAGACAGAGAGAGAGAGAGATGAAGCAACAGGGATACATGGGGGTAATGGAGGTATTTAAACAGATGCATGTTGTTAGATACAGAGGAACAGAAGCAGAGAGAGAGAGAGATTTATTCCTTGACAAGAGAAATGTGACAGACAGTGTTTGTCCATGAATCAATCCACTCCACCATGGCTCCCAAATCGATCCCTTCTGACATTTATATTCAGTTACCGTTGGATGTCCGCCGCCTCTGGATTGAAACTGTGATCTTTTCATCCTCACGCTCAACCGACTGCCACGCTCGGCTGGAAAGACGCTGCAGCAAAGAATCAAGAGACCACTCTGCCTTTCTTGTCGTGACTACAAAACTACAATCTGTCCTTTTCCGATCAATATTGGAGGTGGCCAAAAGGGAAGAAAAATAAAAAAGAGAAGTTTGACCGGTCGCATTCAGACCGATCGTAATTATCATGGGAAGTCTTCAAAGCCTTCAAGGAAATCTTTATTCCGATCTAATCGAACGCAGTAAACAAAAGCGTAAAAGTGGTGCTGCCTGACCATGTGGCCACTCTGCTCCGTCAGTCCCGTCATGGTGAGTTAGAGGAAGTCACAGGGCCTATGTGCAGCTTGCTTTCACTTTCCCGTGACCATGTGGACATCTGCCACTACAAAGAATCAGTGTTTAGGCTAGGTTTGCACTTTTTCTTTGCCATAAGTCAAAGTAGTTGGCATGGAGATGATCCTTGACTGCCAAGGTAGCACTTTGGCTATTGAGCCTTTAAGTAGGCCTATCTCCCTCTTTCTGCTCAATTACTCACTTTCCCAGTGAACCCTTCTTCTCCACTGCACATTTTCTTCAAACCGTTCTTTTTCCTTGGTGCCTCAGCTCGGGCCCTGAACACTGCATTACCTCTGCCTAGCTAGCTACACCAGGCTTCCTGCCGTCCCACTCTACCTCTTCCTACTGCTTCTTTCTCTTCCCCGCGTCTGCATCCCTCAAAGGCGATAAGAAAGCAGTGGGTGATGGATGAATCCCTCCTTTCGGCCCCTCTGAGCTCCTGTATTTTCAAGACATCTTTTTTTTCAGTTGAAAAGGTTGCTGCGCCATCCAGCTTATCGGCCTTGTGATGAGTCAACTCCTCTCATCTGTCAGTTCTCTGACTCCTCCTATCCTGATTAATTCCTTTTGATCTCTTCCATTCATTCACATTCCTTCTCTCGTCTCTTTCTTTACTTTTTTTGAATTGGTAATAACAGTCAAACAGGATGTGATCAAATACATTGCAATTTGTCAAACCACCTTTTTGCACTGCAATTTTCTTCTATTTCAGTGTATCGCTGAAGGATATTGTTTATAAAAAAAATATATTTATTTGGTCATGGGTTAGCATTAAGTTATCTCGGATCTAGAAGTTCAACAATGCTATCACAGAACTTTCAGCAAGAAACTCTAAAGCCTCCAGGATGTTACCCAGAAAGTGTGTGCGTAGCAAGATTGGCAAGACAAAGGTTTCAGAAAAGAACAAATGTATTTCTACAGTGGCCTTTCTGCTACATAGGCTTGCTTTTAGACCTTTACAGACACTTTGACTCAGGACATTGGTATCTGGACAGGATGTTTTCACTTGTCTTGCCACCGGTTATGGGAAAAGTTGAGTTTAAATTTGTAACAAAACTTAGTACCGAAATATAACCTCTAAAATAATAACGGCGGAGTAGAATGAAAACCTCATTTGTTATATCAAACATAACAACCACAGATAAATCCCAACCCCATCAGGGGTGCGTTCGTCACCTTCCATTTGGCAGCGCAGCTTCTCGAAGGCCTCGGCCGTGACCTCGGCGCCGAAGTCTCCATCGCAAGGCAGCTCCTCCAGGGCGGGCGTGGACTCTGGGCTCGGCCGGTCCGACAAGCAGCTCTCTGAGGAGCACTCGTCCCCCCCCGCGCCCTGCTGCTGCTGCTGCTGCCGGTACAGGTGGTGCTCCACCAGGAACTGCAGCTCTGCACACAGGAGGGGACAGAGGAGGCGGAGGTTGGTGGAGGTGGTGGTGAAGGAGGTGTTGGTGGGTGGAGGTGTGGTGGTGAAGGAAGTGTTTGTGGTTGTTGGGGTTATGGGCGAGGCAGAGGTGGAGGTGAGGTGGTGTTGGAGTTGGTGGTGGTGGTGGTGGAGTTGGAGGGGAGGTGGTGGTGGCGGAGGAGGTGGAGATGAGGTGGTGAAGAAGAGGTGGGGTTTGAAGGCATGGATTGAGGACGAGGAGGTGAAAGAGGAGGAGTTGGAAGTGCAAAGGAGGTGGAGGGGCAGATGGTGGAGGCGGCAGTTGAGGAATTAGAGGAAGAGGAGGGTTGGTAGGAGGAGGAAGAGGGTGAAAGGCGAAGGGATAACGATGAAGAATAGGTGTATTGGGAGGTGTAGGTAGAGAGAATGGTCAAATGGTGTGGGAGAAGACAAGATGTTTGCAAAGTTGGAGTGGAGCAAAAGGGAGGAAGAGGAGAGGACAGAGCATTGAGGTAAATAACCCATATCACATACCATGCCCAAGTGAAGTAAAGGAAGAACAGGAGAGATGAAAGCAAAGAGATAATGAGGTGAGAGACTAGACAGTAAGGGAGAGGAGGCACTGCCTTGGTTTAGCATGCACAAATAAAAGAGGATGGATACCGATGGAGGGCTTGATTAGTTTAATCACCTCCTTTAAGTTTGTTAATCACCTCTTTGAGACATCTTTGGTTGGGCCTAATCCACGTGAAATGTTTTTTAGTACACTCTCATTAGTGGAAGGCTTTTCTTAGAAAATGACTCTCTGCTCTCCAGGGACCGTTCGCACACTCCTTATTTACATGTTTCATATTAAAGGATGAGAATTTTTGCTCATTTTGCTGCACATCCGTGAGGTTTGAGCCTTGAGATTATAGGCATTGATCGGGGAGATATGTACTTCACATTTATACTCGGGATACGGAGCTCCCATGGGGAACCTAATGAAATACCTTTCATGGTTGGGGTGCCTTTGGGTCCTTTCCTCCGCTGTCTGGGGGAGTTCAACAAGGCTGCCTGCATGAGAGCAAAATAGGAAACTGGTGAGCATGAGCAGAAATAGAAGGCATTCATAGTAGGAAGTGTATTATATATAATCTATCAAAATGTGATATTGTAGGGAATAGGTTTACCTTATACAGCTGGTTTGGCAGGCGGTCTTCATCTATCTCTGTACGGAAGGAAGAAAGGAATGAAAGAAAGAAAGAAATATAGAAATAATTAGAGATAGGTTTCCACAGATACACTGTGAATAGCCTGGCAAAAACTAGCCTCGCAGGAAAAATGATTATTCAAAATAGCAGGCAAGATATACTGGTAGGACCAGGATGACGGTTAGTATGTTGGTTCAAGGTGACCCCTGTACAGATATTTGATCCCAGGCAAATATGCTTGTTTCTATACTACCCCTATGATTCGAAACTAAACTATGTTTTTTCACTGATGCACACTACTCCAATACTGAAAATGAAAAAAATAAGCGAACACGCGTAACAATAAGCCCAGTTAATATGCAGTCTCTGGGGCTTTCTGTATGGGTGTATGCATGCAGTGATACAACTAAGAGACTAATGTTACACCTTATTGACATGTGTTACAATAAGAACAGTTCCATTCAGACCAGGGAAGTCATTCTATTCTAGAATTGAGCTATGCAAATTATTCACTGCAGTTGGGCAATGCAGGGAAAAACTCATCGTTAGCATCATGTCATTCATAATTCAAACGTGGTTACAGCAATTCCAAAAAGATAAGAATACCAGTTCCCTGCTGCTGCTATGATTGATTTAAAAGGTAGTTTTTGAAAAATAAATTGAATTTGAAACAAGATGATTATAATCACAGCGTTGTAACAGGATCTGCATCTTATTTTGTGAGAGACCAACGTTGGTCACATGACTCAACCTGACTGTGTTCATTATAGAAACTACACATAAAGTGTGAATTAGCAGACACTAGCAACGAATGATGGTGATCTAGCGCGCGTATTAGCTTTGAGCTTTCAAACTTCCCTAGGACACCACCTTGTTGCTTGGCAACCTATGTATCCCAAGGCAGTGGTAGCGTTCATGAGAGTGCACATCGTATCCTAAAAGTATACACTATGCCGAGTGCCAGTGAGGTTTCTCTCTCACTACCCTGATGTCATACTAAAATGTATCTCTGAACAATAATTGTGTTTCACTTCCAACCATTTTTCTTCATAGACTTTGTAAATCACGGTCAACACAGAGTTCTATTTCTGCATCCTTGAAGTTGCGTTCCACCAGGACATAATAAACTTCAAGGATTTTTGTGAGTGATCACCAGAAAATAGGCCAGCTTTCAGACTGAAACCTAGATGGAGAACAAAGCTCTGGCTCAGAATCTGAGCATTTGATGAGGTGCGTCTGACATCTGCCCAAGGAAATAATCATAAATCCCAGACATACATATCAATCATTTTTAATACTTCAGACTACACAACTTTAGTTTATGGTTATCTATTGCATTGGTTACATGATTAGCTTAGCCATTTTAATGTTGATTAATAACCTAACCAACTCACAGTTTGTGAGTTGGTTAGTTATTAATAAGTTGTGGTAGTTTAGTTATTTTGGTTTTCTGAATCTCTAGAAAACATTGATTAACTTTAATCTTCATTCTAAAATGCAATCTTTTCACTCTTGAGATTAAAAGCCCTTTATCCTCTTTGTATATCTCAGAGTTTCCTGTTTGATCCCTCGACTACTCTTTGTCAAAGATGGCAAGGTGTTTCTGACCCTATCTTTTAACAAGCCAGAGGACAAGTTATTGCGCCGCATGGTGTGCTAAATAATGTGGCGTGGATTGGTGCAGCGTGAGGTATCGACTTTAAATGAGTGTCTGAAAGTGCTGCATTATTATTGATCAAACACAGTCCATATTCATGACAGCGACACCATACATTATGACAAGGTTAAAAGTAATATGAGTATAGATAAACATGTACATCGTCACATTTGATGTAGCCTCCATAGGGTCCAAGGTTCAGAAAGAGTGTAAAGGTATAACTCTTTCAAACTGTTTTGCCACTTAAATCCCAGCTGGCTGAAGTGAAAGCAGATTGGGTCAGGTGCCTCCACATGGTGGTAAACTGCCACAATTTCCACTATTTTCAGATGAAACAATTTCAAATAGTATGTAAAAAATAAAATAAAAAAGACAGACGCAAAATTTTATGTACTTTCATTTTAAATGATTACACATCATTTAGCAATCTTTCATGCATGAGCACAGCTATTTTGTGCAGTATCCCTGCTGCCTTACAGCAATTTAAATGTTTTTGATCATCTCCTGTGCTTTTTATAAGAAAGCTGTTGTACAGCAATTACAGCTATTGGTAGTGTGCACCAATTAGTTTCTCAGGGAAGCAACAACACAATCACGACAAATAACCACTCAGGTCTTTCTTTTGTTACCAACCATTTCCTCTAGGATCAATGAAGTCATATTTACCAGTATCTGGATCTTTTCTGTCCTCTGACTTTCTGATAGAGTCTGTGTTAAATGGTTCTCTTAACTTCAGTATCAAGGTTAACACATTCTACAAGTGTCTGTAGAGATAGCAAGAGAGAGAGAGAGCAATCAAGAGAGAGAGAGAAAGAGAGAGAGAGAGAGAGAGAGAGAGAGAGAGAGAGAGAGAGAGAGAGAGAGAGAGAGAGAGAGAGAGAGAGAGAAGAGAGAGAGAGAGAGAGAGAGAGAGAGAGAGTTCACCATCATCTCCCTACTTTTATCCTTGCTCTGTGATCTGCTCCCGGAGTGAGGCGTGCAACACATGACAGAGTGAGTGATTTGTGGAGACATGAATAATGGAGAGGCTCTGTGTGATCTGGGGCCACAACTAGGGTTGCGCAAGCATGCCTCACCTCTCCTTCATTATCATTTACATAGTATTCCATCGTGTATATACCCAACATCCCTGCACCCTGCTTCTCCTCATAACAACTCTCTCTCTCTCTCTCTCTCTCTCTCTCTCTCTCTCTCTCTCTCTCTCTCTCTCTCTCTCTCTCTCTCCTCTCTCTCTCTCCTCTCTCTCTCTCTCTCTCTCTCTCTCTCTCTCTCTCTCTCTCTCTCTCTTCTCTCTCTCTCTCTCTCTCTCTCTCCTTCCTTCTCTCTCTCTCTCTCTCTCTCTCTCTCTCTCTCTCTCTCTCTCTCTCTCTCTCTCTCTCTCTCTCTCTCTCTCTCTCTCTCTCTCTCTCTCTCTCTCTCTCTCTCTCTCTCTCTCTCACACTCACCCTATGTCTCTCTATCCCTCTCCCACTCTCTCCCACTTTGTCTCTCTCTCTCTCCTTGTTTTTTAATTATTCTTGCTCTGTGTTTTAATTAGTTATTTTAATTTTAAAAAGCCAAGAAGACAGGTAAATGCAATTTGTTGCATGCATAAAATATTGCAAATCCCAGAATAGTGTCTCCTTGTCGTTAATCCTTGTTTACTGCCAGATGATCTTCTCCAACCTGTATTTTGCACAATTGCAATCCTCTTCTCATCCCTCCCTCTCTCTCTCTCCCCCCTTGTGTCGTTAACATCGTCAACAGCTTAACAGGCTGTCTTCATTTTCTCCCCACTAATCCTAAATTACTGTTTGCCATTCTGTTCCACTCGCCCAACATCTCAAAATCGGATTAAAAAGGCAGATAAAAATAAAACCCTGACTGCAACAACAACATTAAGAACAGGTGTTTATGGTGCTTCTGTGAAATGTCTGTTAACCCATCAGCCCTTCAACCATCAGTGTTCAGCTGAGAACCAAACCAACATGAGGTCGTATCCATATCCATAGATGGCCTGGAGCCCCTTCTGACTCTTAAACACACACAGACGAAAGGAGGGGAAAAGAGGACGAGAACAGTAGAAGAGCAGTCTTGGTTCCATCTTGAACGCAGAACTTCTCATTCAGTTCCCCCAGCCAGCTAGCGTTTAGAATCAACAGGTGAATAAGGGCTGTGGAACCGTGGAATTACAAATTGAGGGTCTTAGGGAAGACAGTGAGGGATGAAACCACACCGATGAGACTACTAGGACTCAAGTGGTGGGCTTTGGGAGGAGTCATAGTCAATCAGAGAGTTCTTCAGAGGAGAAGGTTGGGGTTGGGTTTGATCGTTACAGCACCAAGACAGGTGCGTGTCTGTGTGTGTGTGTGTGTTCGCGTGTGTGTTCGTGCGCGCGCGCGCGCGCGTGCGTGTGTGTGTGTGTGTGCGTGCGTGCGTGTGTGTGTGTGCGTGTGTGTGTGCGTGTGTGTGTGTGTGTGTGTGTGCGTGTGTGTGTGTGTGTGTGTGTGTGTGTGTGTGTGTGTGTGTGTGTGTGTGTGTGTGTGTGTGTGTGTGTGTGTGTGTGTGTGTGTGTGTGTGTGTGTGTGTGTGTGTGTGTGTGTGTGTGTGTGTGTGTGTGTGTGTGTGTGTGTGCGTGCGTGTGTGCCTCGTGAGAGAGAGGAATACCCTACCTGGTGATGACTGATCACTGGATGCAACCAATGTGGCAGGGGTGGGCCTGCGTCTTCTGATCTGTAACGTAACAGAGACAACAGAGCATTAAGTATGACTGTGATTACAACTGCAGCAGCAGCAGTAGTCATAGCAGTGTATACATATTGAATCAAGGCTTTGTCAAGGCTTTGTGAAGGCTTTGTCAAGGCTTTTATCTACCGTATATATTACAGCAAGGATGGATTCAAAAGCTACCAGGTCCTTGTTTTTTCCCACTTGCCATTAATCCCATTAGGTTTTAATGCAAGTTATCAACAAAATGAGTTTACAAGGCCCCATCAGACATGTGATTGGATAATAAAGGAACTGTTTTGTGGATTTTTGATATGGTGTTTGATATGTGCTTAGGGGCATATAAAAACACAATAAGGTTTCGATTGAATGGGTTTTGTGTATAAAATCCGCTGGGATGCCCAATGCACCGAGCCGTCAGTCATTATACTCGCTTTATAAATCACTTGTGTTTTTACTCTCCTCTGAGGGTGGTTTCGTTTTATGGAAATAGCCCTTCATCCACTCACCCACACACACAGACGCACAGGTTAATTCATGCACACACACACACACACACACACACACACACACACACACACACACACACACACCACACACACACACACCTACACACACACACACACACACACACACACACACACAAACACCTAAAAACTACCCATACATCCTTGGCGGACAGTACTGCTGACTAAGGGCCCGGGTCATGTGATCTGCAGTCCTCCAGCCTACGGTAACAAGTAGCCCAGTGTGCTCTGTATGGTCCACCTCCCTTGTCAGTGATATCAGGGCTCACACAGCACAAATATGCAGGCCCAGTGCGCAAGATCAAGCCATAAGGAGAACAGTACATGCAGGCAATGTTACCGTTGCAGTGTTTTATTACTCAGTTAAGATGTATCGGGGAGATGCCTGGGGAATCATTTTGGAATGGTGAATATAGAGTGTTGTGTGATAATCACCCTTGAATACATGCAGTGTTTGATGCATAGAGAAATGTTTAACTTTGACCAAGAATGAAGGATAGAATTGACCCCCTGGATGCTTTATCGGGTCATGTTTTTTGATTGATTGTGATTAGGAAGGATGTTTATTTGCAACTTAATACATTACCATCACAGCTTAAACAGGCTCTGCATCCACACACACACACACACACACACACACACACACACACACACACACACACACACACACACACACACACACACACACACACACACACACACACACACACACACACACACACGCACGCAGGCACATGCATACACGCGAAGCACACACACACAACACACACACGCACACACAGCACGCACACACACACACACACCACACGCACGCACACACACACACACACACACACACACACACACACACACACACAACACGCACGCAGGCACATGCATACAAACGAAGAATTACACACACACATGAGCACACAAAGCACACACAGCCACCCACATGCACCCACCCACACACACATATCATGGATCCAATGAACAAAAGGCAGTTGATCGATGACGTTTTTTCCATGGTTTGAATGGCACAAAATGCATATTAAACATTTTGTCCTCTTTTCACATCACTCAAAGTAGAAGTGCGAGCGATCTCAAAGCTATGGCCTGATTTAATTGGATATGAAGAGCTGAAGTGGCCTCCTCTCATGTCAAAAACAGTGGCTTGGGTGAGTGGAAAGAGGGACGAGACACCATCTTACCCCATGACCCTCTGTAATAGCATTCAGAGAGGCATGGGGGGGCGGCCATTGTACGCACACAAGGACATGAAAGAGAGAAGATGTCGGACACATAAAATAACAAATGATTCAACTGTCTGCAAATCTCTCCAAAGAAAATAAAACCTTAACAGCCTGACTTCCTGCACCAAGAAAACGTGTCCATGTAAGCTGATTGAGGATTGAGGTGTAAAAGAGTCATTTCCCAAAGCTGGCTGGCCTCTCCCCAACATGACACAGAGACCCACAATGCAGAGTCAAAGCCATTATTCACTGGGTCATTGCTATTCCCGGGCAGCCTTCGGCGTCGGCCCAGCCAGTGTGTTACTCTGCTCACACAAATGCCACTGCCCCCGGACGCACACGGTCTGCACCCGTCTAAATGCCATGCCAGCCACCCAACCTCCAGCCTGGGCCCTTCAGGAACAAAACAGATCCAAAGAGGACCACAATGGGCCTTGTCTTGGTGTTGGGTTGACAGTGAAAGACCCTCTCTTATTTAGTGGGAGAGAATGGAGGAAATATTTTCCAAATGGAAAATGTTGATGCTCAGACGGACATTTGAGTATTTCATTTTGATGGAAGATGTATGTGGAGTTTTCTTTGTTTATTACGGCTACACTTGGGATCGCTCCCCTTTAATTGAATTATATGCACATTGTTAAAAGAAGTTTAAAATGGTCGGATAGTGTTTACTGCCACAACAGACCCCAAATTGTATAAACCACTGGCTTGGTTTGAATCTTGGACAGGACACCAGGTAGCGGGCTTTATATCAACCCTAGAGGTAATATCATAGAACAAGCAAGATTATACCAAGGGCATGCCCCGCAAAGAAGTGGTGCTGCGTCACTGAACTGGGTAGCTAGCGCCATATTTGATCAGAGGGGAATGACTCTTGAAGTATCCATGAGCTGCCCACTTGACCAACAGGCATCTAAAGATGTTACCGTTTTTTTGCTTATACAAAACATGCTTATACCAAAGTACCGGTATAGGCACGCTTATACCAAAGTAACACAACTTGAAGTTCTTGTTACTATACATTTAACCCATGTAACCATACCTTACAGTTATTCTCAATCGTTTAAACATGTTTACTGAAACTATAGCTCAATTTATCAAAACTCTGAACACAAACCTGAGAAGAGTTGCAGTTTTTCTCTTGTGTTGTAGACATGGTCCTTTGGCCTAATCAGGATTGGAGGTGGAATACATACTGATCTACATGTAGATCAGCATACAGCATGACTCTGGGAAGCTGGGATTGTGACTTTAGCCCAATTGGAGCTCATTGGATAGACAAATATGCATTGTATTCTGATACGATTGTGTCAATGCAATATTTATATGATATATTCACAGTATTGTATTACAATATGGCAACAGTCTTTATACTATATGTACCACCTAATTGCAACTTTAAAAAAGAAAGCTATTTCTAAACGATTTCATACATTGGAATATGTAACATGGCCTCGTAAAGCCAAAACATATGTAAATAGTATTTTGATGGGAGTGTTTTGAATTGATCACACCAGTGTTTAATTGATGCTCTCTAAGAGATACTCATTTGATAACTGTGTTTACTGTTTTCAGTTTTGAGAAGAATGTGTGTAGTTTTAACAAAATGATTAACTCTCCTCAGGCTTATATTTAGAGTTTTGAGCTATAGTTTCAGAAAACCTGTTTAAACGATTGAGAAAAACTGTAATAATTTTGTCAAACTATACACAAATTCATTCAAATTCATCAATTAAAAAGCTTTTCGTGGGCCAACAGAAAATAAAAAATAAGAATATAAATGAAGTGAAACAGATCTACATGTAAATCAGTATGTATCCCATCCCACCTCCAATCCTGATCAGGCCAAAGGACCATATCTACAACACAGTAGAGCTCACCGAGTGTGCATAGTTCATAACAATAGCGCTACTCTGCACTTAAGTTGCAATTGTGCAATTGTGCAACACCGTTGCTCCTTTCTACAACACACTTGCTCCTGCACACTACACACTATTTCATACATAAGACACTTAGTTCAAAAATCTCAGCATACAATTGGGTGAACACGTCTATTCAAAATACAAAACACATTGGGGAATTGAAAATACTTGGATACACACCTGAAAAAACTAACTTACAAAACTGACCAACAATCAGCCAGCTACAAAAAGGCCAAAGGGCAATTGTGCACGCCCCGGGGCAGTGCCGGGTAAATATATCATTGTGTGCCGCCATAAGCCTTCGAGGGTGAAATGCAAAAATAGGTCCCTACAATATCCAACATATCATCACATTTCTAGATGCACTTCATGATGCCAAACTAGGACCAGATACAGTTTTTTGCCCGTTGGCTTGTAACGTTTTGCAAAACTTGGCTCATTGTGTCAAATCCTCAAACACACAAACTGCAAATAAGACACAACACTGAGAAATATAACATTCACAATCTCTGTCAAATTGAAACTCTGCTATCGAAACCTAACAAACCTTTCTCAAAATGTCACTCTGATGACAAAATGATGCACACTGTGCCATCATATGGAATCACACTCCTCAGATCAGCAGCAACACACTGGTCTACTTATATAAAACACTGCAGATCTTTCATGTTCACTGTTTTTATTCAGTTCCACAGAGTGCACGGTTTCACAACCAAAAAAATCCATTACTGAATACTGTACATTGCAAATACCAGTACTTTGAGGAGTTTCATTAAATTCAGTTTTAGCTGAAGAGGCTAATATACAACAACATTTACCAAAATTCCCAACTGTACTGGTACATGCAGTAAACACAGAAAAAACACTGGCAATTTGTGGGCATGGTGGGCTTATGGGTCCTCGAATCGTGGGCCGAATCCATCCATGGATTGACCTCACCTCAATGTCTCCACAGGCCTGTTCCATTGCCTGCAGCAGAGGCAACATGGGCATATGTGGTTGGCGGTTCACTATATCAATACATCCTCAAGCCGGGAAAAAAAGCTTCTATTAGGGTGTTAGAAATAGCGAGTATGCGACTTCAAAATTTTGTTTATGTTGGCGTACCAGTTCCGCGACCAAATAGCGCCCCGATGGAAATATGAACATATCCCAGACAGCAACAAACCTGGGCCTTGTGTCTTATTTGCTTGTGTGTGTTGGGTTTTTGGACCACAAATGAAGCCAAGATTTGCAAAACGTGTTCAAGCAACATGCAAAAACTTGGCCGGCCCAATATCTGCGCTGTTTTTGTAGCGCAATCTTTGTAATGTATAAGAGGTCAGAATTAGCAGAGCACTAGTAAAATGGAGAAATATTAAAGGGACAATTCAGCACATAGCTTGACTTTCATCTTGGCTATTGAAACGGGATCAGGAAGGTCATAATGAATCTGCTACTATTTACTACATCATATTGAACTCTAAATGGAACTGTTCTCAAAGGCTTTCAATTTCTGCTCTCTCTGAAACTCTTGTTGCAATTTCAATCTAATACTTGTTCTTTCTCCATGGCTTATCTCTAATCCTCTCTTTCTTTTTTCATATAGATATTGACTCGTGTCATTTGCTCCAAAGGGAGGGCAGAAGGACAGCTCAAATTCAATCCACAATTAGTAATTTGATATGGCTGTAATGGATCCTGGCGCATGTTCCTCCATACGTGCAAACACACCAAAAACAATCATCAAAATTGAGCCCTGCAATAGACAGAGACAATTCAAAATAGTCTGATTACATGGCAAAAACATAATGTGTTCAACTATTCTTAACCGCATTTTACGTGGCTTGTCGGTTTTATCTCCGGCCAGTGGTTTGAGTGCCTGGATATAAAACAGATAGCCATGCTGCAAGAGAATTACTATGATAATCCACTTGTCAAATCCTTATTGGAAAATAGCCTTCGGGTTGGCTGGACCCTAGTGCACCTGTCTCAGTCGAGGACAACAACACGGGATAATCAGCATTTCAAGTTGGTAAGGTCATTACTCGAAATTGTGTTATATATGTTGTATATAACGATACAGAAAGTCTGGTGATATGATAGGAAACAAACCTTCCTGGAAATTTATCAGATATGTTGAATTCTTCTTCTTCTCCCATGTTATGACATGTGAATGAGACGTATGTTCTAGCCATCAAAAGGTCATATTTTGATTCTTAGCGATTAAAGTCTGGTAAAGCGATTACGCAGCATTAAAAGCACAGAACAATGAAGCCTAATAAAAAGAGCTGGAGGAGGGATATTTAGAAAGCTAACACTCTAAAGCATACGCATTGCAACAACCCAGCTGCAGAATAGTCTGCAGAAATGATTTTGGTTTTTGGTTCAATGCCCTCATACCTAAAGAAGTTCACGGGTGTTGAGGGACACAGCAGATAGCGCCAAACAAATTAGCTTACAGACAAAAGGCTACTTTTGTGTTGGAATCAAGTGGATTCTTCTGCTTAAGTCAACACATTTCTATATCTTCTTCCTAGGAATGTGCTGTTTTGATGTTACGATGCTGTGGTACATTCAGCATGAGCTAGTTGTTGTGAGCACACAGTGTGCCAAGGTTGAGATAAGACACAGTTTTAGAGCAGCAGTTTCAAAGCGTTTAGAAGAGGGACAATTTCTCCCATTGACTGACTCATCGTGTTCAGAGGTGTCAGCAGAGCAGAACTGCTGAACCATAGAGGATGGCCCATTGTGCTACAAACACACACACACACACAGTCACACACGCACACACACTGACCCATGCTCACACCTCTATGAACACACACAAACACACACACAGACACATGTGTCCAGACCTATACATACACAGATAAATGCAGAAACACTCAAACACTCGCCTACCACCTACAAACACAAACGAACACACACAACACACCACACACACACACACACACACACACACACACACACAACACACACACAACACACACACACACACACACACACACACACACACACACACACACACACACAAACACACACCATCCCACATTTGCTCAGTGGTACCAGCATGGTGTTCAGGTTAAGTCTTTGCTGCTGTACCCAGCAGTCTTAATGCCAGGGGAATGTCTTAATGCCGGCTTTTAGGAACCCTGTCACTACAAGCCGAGAGCTACAAAGTCTTTCAGGCATGAGGAGCAGGATGAAAATCAGTGTTTATGAATGTTAACAGGTTAGAGAGGAACACCAGCACCTGGACACCACTAGCAAGTTAACACTGCAGGCTTGAGCAGACACAAAGAGAGCAGGGAGAGGAGAGAGAGGAGAGGAGAAGAGGAGAGAGAGAGAAGAGAGAGAGAAGAGAGAGAGAGAGAGAGAGAGAAGGAGAGAGAGAAGAGAGAAGAGAGAGAGAGAGAGAAGAGAGAGAGAGAGAGAGAGAGAGAGAGAGAGAGAGAGAGAAAAGAGAGAGGGGGGG
>OLKM01000260.1:72500-73626 GCA_900291075.1 Melanogrammus aeglefinus | reverse complement strand
GAGAGAGAGAGAGAGAGAGAAAGAGAGAGGGGGGGATTACTGAGCAAGATAGGTTTACTGAGGAGAGCAATGCAAATTTCTTTTGTTTGAAAATTCTTCAACGTAACTCCAAATGATATAACCATGACCATGTTCTGCATCCACATATGTTCTATTATGCACTTTTAAAAACCGCTACAATGCAATATAAGAAGACCTACGAGGGAGCTACCCACAGAAACAACCTCCCACAAACAAAATCAATAAATAATAAAAATGCTATCCTATCCTATTCGTAATAGCTAAACGGCGGGCCTGTAACAATGACAAGATGCTATCCGTAACAGCATAACGGCTGGCCTGTAACAATGACAACATACTATCTATAACAGCATAACGGCAGGTAACAATGACAACAGAAGCACATGCAGCATCTTCACACCTAACCAGCAACAAGAGCTGGGCTCCAGTTATCTCTGTGTGATTTCTGCTCTCTGCTGGTAACTGATTTGATAAAAAGTGAGTCCGTGGCACTTTCACATTGAGGTAAAGAAATATTTATCACTAATGAGTCATTCTTGTATTTTTGTAAAACAAAGAGAATGCCGTTGGAAATCAGCATGTCGGCATGTGTATGGAGAAAAACAAAAAACTGAAAAAGTTTTGCATCATCTGAACGATAAGTGATGGTCTTATGGAGAGATGTTTCAGACAGATGAAGTCATCATGTGACAGTGAACCTCGGGCTGAGCTTTCAGATGAATGTGAATGAAGAGTCATTCATCATCCAGCAGGTACACTACAACTGCCATGACAGAGATTGTATTCCTTCCAGAGGAATCATTAGCATTTCATCATCATTTCAATGCCCATCATTCATTAATATTCCTGCAAACGTCTTCATGTTTAAAAGCTTCAGAAACACACAGGTTAGTTGCTGTTTTAAGTATTTGCAATTTAGACAGTTTGGGGTTAGTGTGCCACAGGTACTGTGGATAATGGGGTTTTGAACCTATCCTTTCATCTAAACAACTACCTGACCTGACTACCCACCACACAACATCACACACAACACACACAACACACACAACACACACACACACACACCACACCACACACACACACACACACAACACACACACACACA
>OLKM01000260.1:40000-67500 GCA_900291075.1 Melanogrammus aeglefinus | reverse complement strand
CTATTGCATCCAAATTATTTTTTGGCCTTGTATATTGTTCCATAATGTTGTCATGCGTCATTAGAATCCCAACCTATCCATGTTTTCTTGCGGGCATTCTAATACACAACACAATTTTAAGACATAGCCAACACAACTGAAGTGTTTAACATTCAATTAATATAAGCCTCCAGTCATCTGGCCAATGAGATGGCAGCGTTCGGTCTGACCAGAGGTCAGGTAACCTTAACAGGGCTCCCAAGAGAGAGCCTGCACACTCCTGCATGCATGCCCTCTGGTCTTTCTACTGCAGTGTTCACTACACAAACACACATATCACGCACACACACACACACACACACACACACACACACACACACACACACACACACACACACACACACACACACACACACACACGCACACGCACACGCACACGCACACGCACACGCACACGCACACTCCATACTTTTGCTTTCCTTCAGCACGAAATTTCACAAACCATTTCTCCCCAGGACAATGCAAGGTTTTTTTTTTGATAAAATAATAAAAAGACAATACCCCAAAATGGTGAAAACTAGCAAGAAACAGTCAACACAGAAATATTTGAGTAGAAGAGGTATTTTATCAGCAAAAGGAAACACCACAACATTGTTAAATGGTTAGTGTCCACAGGAGAGTGGACCTCAGCTGTGTTCGCATGAAAGTCACATTGGCGTTTCTTTTTAATTTCTCGCCCTGAACATAACGCCGTTAGACCTCGTTGGGTGTGACGGATTGTGCTGCATCGTGCACATGCTCAGTAAAAGCTGTGACCTCTCTCACTGTTGATGCGTGCAAGATGGCCGCCCTCCAAATTGATCACCGTGAGTAAAGGAGGGAAGGTGAGCGCATGTTGGAAGGCTTATTGAAGGTTGTCCTGCGTGTGTCTGTCCGTGTGTTTTTTTGCGCGTGTGTTTGTCTGTGTGTGTGCGTGTGGGCATGTGTGTGTGGACTTAACAACGAGGCTGAAGACACCAAGATGGATATAAAGTCCTAGGAATGATTTGCATACAAAGTATGAGACGGGGGTTTGGTGTGGGTGGGTGGGGGTCCTTTTTACAGCATCAGATATACAGATCTCAGGTAAAAATCCTCATGCTTCGCTTCTTGAGTCATGTTGCAACTGCGCTGATTAAAGAATATATCCTCCTTGATAACAGATGTTCTATCAATCTATATATTATCTAACTACATATCTGTCTCTCTCCCTCCCTCTCTCTCTCTCTCTCTCGCTCTCCCTTCTCTCTCTCTCTCTCTCTCTCTCTCTCTCTCTCTCTCTCTCTCTCTCTCTCTCTCTCTCTCTCTCTCTCTCTCTCTCTCTCTCTCTCTCTCTCTCCCTCTCTCTCTCTCTCTCTCTCTCTCTCTCTCTCTCTCTCTCTCTCTCTCCTCTCTCTCTCTCTCTCTCTCTCTCTCTCTCTCTCTCTCTCTCTCTCTCTCTCTCTCTCTCTCTCTCTCTCTCTCTCTCTCTCTCTCTCTCTCTCTCTCTCTCTCTCTCGCTCACTCACTACTATCTTCATATTGTACACTATTGCAATAAAGACTTGAATATATTCTTTATATCTAAATGTGATATTGCTGTGTAGGCTGTTTCCAGAGTAAATGACTGGTAACACTTTACACTTAGGCCTACATGTATTATTACTTTTACACTCTACAAGTGGTGATTATTTAAAGATTCATTAGCTCATATAGTAATGAGCATTTAGTAACAGTTACTTAACAACTAACTAACGGTCTAATAATTTATGATATGTTCATGTCACAAAGATAATGCTGTTCATAGTAACTACGGTATTCATTTATACATTATTTAACCTAATCTTAACCCTAGTCCTAAACCATATGCTAATGCTAAATAATAATGTTCATTACTGCATTGACTAATGTTAATAGGCTAGATGTTTGATTAATGTACACTTATTGTAAATTGTTAACATTACTTAAACCCATGATGCAATTTCTGCTGCTGTTTGAAAGAGTGTAATAAGCAGTAAACAAGCTTATCGTAAATAATAGATTATCACCCAGTAAAGAACAATTGTCAATGCCCATACATTAATTAAATATTTACTTCAGAGATGTATAGGTCTTATAAACAGTGATATTGCCCCCATGGTAATGTATGTTGTCCACCGCAATTTTTCATTCAACGGCTCATTGGTTGATAACATTCGAAGTGGAATAGAACACAACAAGCTACACTATAAATAAGACCGTAATTGCACCGCGATAATTCACGTTGTTAATGCAGATGTCTATTTGTTATGCTAACACAAACCCACAGACCCACACACAGACCCAAACATAAACTAACATACACTCATTCACACACACACACACACACACACACACACACACACACACACACACACACACACACACACACACACACACACACACACACACACACACACACACACACACACACACACACACACACACACACACACACACACACACACACACACACACACACACACACACACAAACTGAAGGATTTCCATCAACCTATCCTGGGTAGAATTCACGAGAATCAATGCAAGCACAACATCCGGCAGAGCAGCTCCTCAGCTGGGATCACGAAGCAGGCGATCGAAATTGAGCCAATGAGTGAGTCAACCCGCCGAAGAAACAACCCTTGTGCTGCAGCCTGGTTAATCGACTGCGGAAGCAGGGGGGGGGACGCATCGCGTAATTGCATGTTGGAGTCTTTTAATTAGCACTCGGGTTTATTGCTCACTGTTTCCCCAGGTGGCAAGGTACTCCAGCGTGAAGCACGACCGGTACTAGGATTTTTCTGCAGGAAAAGACGTCCCCTTTCAACGGAGCACCGTGTAAGACGGATCGGCCCCCCAGATGAACCCATAGTGAGGCCGGTGGGGGTGGTTGTGTAAATAATAATGATTGGGATTTCTTGTCACTCATCCTTGGTCTTTGGTGTGCGTGTGCAGCCGTGTGTAAGTGTGTGTCTTATTCAGGAAACTCATCACTTATCCTGTGTGAATCCATTGAGGTGAAAAGCAGTGTGTGTACAGCATTGTTCGTGTTTGGTCTTCTCTGAAATAAATTACAGCAGGTTTTGTTTTAATTATATATTGTAAAAAAAATCTAAAACGAATTATCTTTTTGGAGTGTTTTCTAGTTGAACGATAACATAAAGGTCCAGCTAATAGGGTAGCTCTTACGTCCTAGAGAAGAGCGAAATAAAGAAGAATGAAGGATTTCATAAGGTATGAAGATCACACACACACATACGTACACATGAGTGTATGCAAGCACACACACACACACACACACACACACACACACACACACACACACACACACACACACACACACACACACACACACACACACACACACACACACACACACACACACACACACACACACACACACACACACACACACACACACACACACACACACACACACACACACCCACACACACACACACACACACATGTACAAGACTGCAATTGTGATTTCCAGTTATAAGCGTTTTATTGAACAAAGGAAACAGAGCCCATTTTAAGTTTCTTTCACAAAACATTAAAAGCATGCTCCGCTCAAGATTTGAATCCAGAGATGAAAGTGTTTGTTTGATTCATCCACAAAACAGAACAGCATGTCATAATGCGAGGTCAACTATTGTTTTTCTGTGGTTTTATTACCTTTATTATCCAGGTTGGTCTCATTGAGATAAAACATATATTTTTTCAAGAGAGACCCGGCCAAGACAGCAGCAGCATACAATACAACACAATAATATTAACAAACGAAAATGCATAAATTATGGTTTATGGATTCATATTTTGGTGTTTTCTCCACAGTGGTGTGCTGCTGATAGGGATAGCTGGAGGGACTATTTCTTGCCAAACCTCTGTGGCACAGCCATACTCCAGATCTGAGAAGGGGCGCCCTGCCAGTCACGAGACTGTATCCTCTCCTCGGACACTAGCTGGCCCCTGGAGCCACGGCCAAACCTGGGAGAGAGAGGGAGAGAGAGAGAGAGAGAGAGAGAGAGAGAGAGAGAGAGAGAGAGAGAGAGAGAGAGAGAGAAGAGAGAGAGAGAGAGAGAGAGAGACAGAGAGAGACAGAGAGAGAGAGAAGAGAGAGAGAGAGACAGAGAGAGAGAGAGAGAGAGAGACAGACAGACAGACAGACAGACAGACAGACAGACAGACAGACAGACAGACAGACAGACAGACAGACAGACAGACAGACAGACAGACAGACAGACAGACAGACAGACAGACAGACAGACAGACAGACAGACAGAGAGTTAAGAGGCAGCCCTGCATAATATTTAATTACAATAAAGAAATGATGTATGAAAATGTATAATTAGTTGCATAACCAAGAACCATTTCCCACCTCAAGATTCAACACACCTGCAAGGTGCAGGTTTCAATAGGGGTGCAGCTGATGCATTCCCCAATAAAGACATGAGGGAGGCAGAGGACTGGTCTTATTCTAGAGCACTGGGGCTCTTTTTACTCCCAAATATACCGCACAGACACACACATGCACATGCACACACACACACACACACACACACACACACACACACACACACACACACACACACACACACACACACACACACACACACACACACACACACACACACACACACACACACACACACACACACACACACACACACACACACACACAAAATAATACATATTTGAAAGCAATACAGAATGCCTGGGAGCAGACCTTTCTGCATGATAATCTATTCTAATTAGAATTGTTACCTGGAGGGTGAACGGCGACACAGGGTAGCCTACTGTCTTTTAAACATTCAGAAAAGAGGGCTGGAGTGGCTTCTTCTCACCGCCACCAAATTGCATTGGCAAGATTCTTAGATAGTGATGATCTTGAAATCAAGGATCAAGGACACTGGACAAGAGAGAGAGAGAGATAGAGAGAGCGAGAGAGAGAGAGAGAGAGAGAGAGAGAGAGAGAGAGAGAGAGAGAGAGAGAGAGAGAGAGAGAGAGAGAGAGAGAGAGAGAGAGAGAGAGAAGAGAGAGACAGAGAGAGAGAGAGAGAGAGAAGAGACGAGACAGAGAGAGAGAGAGAGAGAGAAGAGAGAGAGAGAGAGAGAGAGAGAGAGGCGGGGGGGGACTCACCTCTGGGGCTGGTGGGGGACAGAGTTTCTCGTGTCCCTCTGGGATCCCAGCAGCAGAGACCTCAGTGCTGACATCAGCATACGATCATCAACCCTGTTATCTATGTCATCATTTAGCTGTCATACACACACACACACACACACACACACACACACACACACACACACACACACACACACACACACACACACACACACACACACATACACGCCACGCACACACACACACACACACACACACACACACACACACACACACACACACACACACACACACACACACACACACACACACACACACACACACACACACACACACACACACACACACACACAGAAAGAAGTATATTCATTTGTGGTCTGAAAAATTATACACTTTCATTTACAGCTCACACACTTACTATCAATAAAAATATTTCATACTTCATTTGATCTAAGATAATACTTATATATAAAAACTATCCTCAATGGAGTGAGGCAGCCCCAATTATCACCAAAGATTTTCAGTCCTCAGCCTTATCTAAGGTAGGAAGGTTCAAATATGAAGGTTAAAAGGTTAAAATTCTATCTCGACTGTTTATGGTCCGTCATGGCTTATCACACTGATCTGCCCATCTTACCATCCCCAGCAAGCGATCGGCCATGTTCTCCTCCATGCTGTCAGGCAGGATATCATTGGTCTCCACCGCACCCTGCTCCTGGACTGCGTGATTGACACCGGCCACAGCCAATACCAGAGCTAGGAGCGTCAGTGCAGCTGTGGCATCCATGATGGTCAAACTAAGGATTTAAGACGCGGAGGTTTGAAGGTGAGGAACAGCAGTCGTCTGAGGTTAGGCCTGGGGTTTTCTCCTTTCCCAGCTGGTTCAAGGACTGTTCAGCACTCCACAGTCCAATCTTATATACCCCCTCGCCATGACGACAACCTGCCCCCCCCCTCTACCCAGGGGCCAGGAGGCTGAGGAGTGGGATACGGAGGTGGTGCTGAGCACTTTGGGGGTCCATCAGGTCCATTAGAAGGATCAGGGCATTAGTGCAGATGGAGAGCCAGGGGGGGTTTTCTGATGGGGCCCCTGGGGGCAGACACTACGTAGCTCTCCAGGTTATTAAACAGATAAATCCATGTGAATGGACTCACATCCGCCCAAACCTCCGATGCAGTTAAGATGCACAATGGACAACGAACATGGTGACTGTCAATGACATGGATTATTTCTAATTGGGGGTTAAAATAATGTACTTATAATGTGATAATATATTTTTTTAACCTTTATTGCTAAAATAAAGATTCAAAAAAGAAATATAGACTTGATGAAACTACCACTTATGAATGTATGTATCTAAAATATTTTAATCCTGTTATAATGATTAATGAATTTAATAATCACCATGTTTATACATTTTATTTTATATACTGTCATCTATACGTAAACTAGGATACATAAAAGAGAAACACTATAGAATCATTGAAAACGCTGGTTTTAAGGGAAATCTGTGCAATAACTTCCGGTTTTGTTTGAGGAGCACAAGCACATGTTTAAATATTAAGATTGCAAAACATATCGTATCCTGTGTGTATGTGTGTGTGTGTGTGTGTGTGTGTGTGTGTGTGTGTGTGTGTGTGTGTGTGTGTGTGTGTGTGTGTGTGTGTGTGTGTGTGTGTGTGTGTGTGTGTGTGTGTGTGTGTGTGTGTGTGTGTGTGTGTGTGTGTGTGTGTGTGTGTGTGTGTGTGTGTGTGTCTGTGTCACATGTCACTCAGTGATTAACCCATGTGGATAATAAACACATTAACAGATTTGGCTTATAAACAAACCTAATGGGCGACATACACACATTTATTCCAGCTTTTAAAAAAAAGCCTGCAGAGAGCACGCACACACACACAAACAAACACAGACACGCAGTCACACACACACACACACACACACACACACACGCACACGCACACAGCACACACACACACACACACACACACACACACACACACACACACACACACACACACACACACACACACACACACACACACACACACACACACACACACACACACACACATACGCACATGCACAAACACTTGCACAGGATTCACAGGAGACATTTCTGCTTTAGGGCCAAGGGTGTTTGGCTGATTTAATGGTACAATAATTCAAATGAATACAATTCTTCACTCCAAGTTCAGAATTTATGATTATTTACCTGTAATGTTCTAATGAACTCATTAAATACATCCGAAACATAAACAGCATATATATATGTATATGTATATATCCCCTACGCCCAAACCCTTCATAAATACTAGGGTGTGTTTATTTCATTTTTTTAATGGGTGCTTTATTTCAATCAGAGGCAACCTAACCTAAACTATAGGTGTTACAGGTTTTTGAATATGTTAAATGCGTGATGCCACATCACAGAATTCACTTCACATATTAAATACATACCTCTTAATATGCATGAGTAGTTTGTCTTGTATTCATTGCCTTAGTATTTCAACCCCTATTTCAGAAGAATGTGAGTAATGGCTCCCTCTTGTGAGGGAAGGACATATTACAATAATACGTCCTGAGCGACAATTGCCTCAGTAAAAATGTTTCAACCTTTATTAAGCACGACATAGGCTATGTAAATGTGTTGTGATCAGTATTTTTTTTATTTATTTACAATGTTAAAACAGTGCATCCAAACAAAAATAAATAAAACATTGAACAAAAAAAATAAAACAATAAAAGGGATGGCGTCAGATGACCAACATAACGTCCATGCATCGATCATGAGATTGTCCAGCAATACCTAAAACAAGCTCCTTGTACATGCTTCATAGCCACTTTCTGTGCCCAAATGCACCAATACGCCCAATCAAAGTCCTTCTTATGTGCCAATGTACAATGTGCCAAACGTAAGTATTTCTTATTTCCTCTTCTCTTAAAAACAGGTCTCCCTCCTGGCAGACATATTCCATTCACTCTCCGGGAATCTTTCCTCATGCCCAATTTGTTTCATATGAGCTGGGATGCATTCCCATTTCCATAGGTTTTAAATAGATACTTGAAGGCAGCATTTTAAGTATTTCCCCCCCCTAAATACAGTAGCGCCACATTTTTACAATAAGGCACTTAATTGTATGCAGTTAGAAATGTAAGTACCAAAGTAATAATGTACAACATCCTGGTTGGCACAGGGCCTTTCTCCAGGTACATTGTTCAAGCAGGTTAGTACATTTAATCAAATAATTTGATGAGTCTTTTTCTTTTTACAAAGGAGATGACATCCCCTTTTACAAAAACGCCCAGGCTATCTGAAACCTCGTACATTTCATATTTTTATTTATTTACACAACTATATGTGGGAATATGGTATGTTTTCTTTAGAAAGTATGAATCATATTATTTAGATAAACCTTCATCGACCTTTGACTAACATTAGCTGTTCAAAGACGACAAAATAAACCAAAAGGTATATATATATTTGTCACCTGAGCTAATCAGGCTAGCAGATTAGCAGATGTCATAGACTGTCAAGATTTCGCAAGCTATGTTGCGTTTCTCATGATCTTTTTCAAGTTCACTCAGAAAACAAATATGTTTGTCTATATTTGGTAACCATAAATTAAATTGAAAAAACTGGCTCCTACTCTGATGGGCATTGTGTTAATCTGAAAATAATATCACATAAACAGGAAAATTGTGTGGCCTGTCAGCCTTAACCAAAAACACAGCACTTTGGTATTTTGAATTACAGTTTATATCTGTAACTAATTGATAATGTTACATAAATTTCATTAAAAAGCTAAAGCCATGTTGTATATAAAATATATGTTTAGCCAAAGTTAGATTTGTTTAGACAGAAGTTAAGGAAACCTTCCACCATACAAGTGTGGGTGTGTGTTTGTGTATGTGTTGATGTGTGTGTGTGTGTGTGTGTGTGTGTGTGTGTGTGTGTGTGTGTGTGTGTGTGTGTGTGTGTGTGTGTGTGTGTGTGTGTGTGTGTGTGTGTGTGTGTGTGTGTGTGTGTGTGTGTGTGTGTGTGTGTGTGTGTGTGTGTGTGTGTGTGTCGGTCAATATTGATGGGGGTGTGTGTATGAGGTAAATTTGAGCACTTCTTCTGGAGGCTGTGAGGCATTGAGTGAGCTACACTCTTGAGTATTGATTCATGAGGCTCAACATTATTGACTGTAAATGTTCAAATAGAAATGCAGTGCAAATATAGACAATCCATCCAATGCCAGCCCTCAGCCCAGCAACTCTGTGTGTGCGTTTGTCTGTGTGTGTGTGTGTGTGTGTGTGTGTGTGTGTGTGTGTGTGTGTGTGTGTGTGTGTGTGTGTGTGTGTGTGTGTGTGTGTGTGTGTGTGTGTGTGTGTGTGTGTGTGTGTGTGTGTGTGTGTGTGCGAGCGTGCGTGTGTGTGTGTGTGTGAATGCAGGAAGAAGGCAGAAGATAGAAAGACCAGCTCAGGAAATAACGCACATTGAATCCATTAATATTGCTACGGTACGATGAGCAGAGTCAGTTGGTGATGACATCAGGTCCCCGTTCACTTTACAAGTTGATGGTTGTGTCACACCAAATTTGTACCGGGTGCCAAATTTGTACCGCCTATGTAATCCATACGTAATCCATTCTAAACCTGCCTGGCAACAGACGATCGCGTCAAACGTTGCCTGGCAACGGACGATCGCGTCGAATGACGTGGGAAGGTTCAAGAACATTCGCAAACTCGTTCATTGAGCGCAACAAGACAGATAACACTTATTTTACAAATTACATTTACCGGTATTAGCGTTCCTAACTTTATATTTATATTGAATTTATCTATTTCCCTAAACAGTAATAGCTAAATGTTATGGAGATAACGTGAATAATAATAAAAAAACATTTACTAGTTAGTAAATGCCTGCTCCTATCTACCCATCTATCTATCTATTATCTTTCTATTTTTTTATCTAAGTATTACCTATATTCTATTATCTAAATTAAATTAAGGAAATTAAATTAACACTAGCTAGACTATGATACACTTTAAACACTTCGATTAAACAATTAAATGCAATGCAAATATAAAGTAAAAACAAATGTTATCTAGCGATCCGTTATCTGTATTATGTTATTTCGTCTTTGGCAACATGAGCGCAAATGTTTTTTGAAACCTGCTTGAAACACTCAGTTTACTAGCTTAATTCGATTAAACAATTTAGCGCGATAGTTTTTTGAAACCTGCCTGGCAACAGACAACCCCTTACATAACTGATTACGTAGGCGGTACAAATTTGGCACACGGTACAAATTTGGTGCGACAGTTGCCTTGTGGGGACGTCAGCAGCAGCTCAACCAGCGGTGAGTGTGGGGTGCAGTACACACAGGGTCAGCTAGGAGGCGCTATCGCTCCAGTGGGTGCTCCATTCCTTCTTCTGGAGGGGCCCCGGCTTCTCTGTGGAGAACAGAGGTCGGTCCTGGCGAGGGATCTTCACCGCGTGATACTGGGGCACCTTGTCTTTGTACTGGGCCCGCTGGAAAAAGCCGCACTGTTGGCCGGAGACAAAGTAGAAAGAAGGGAGGGAGACATATGTTAATGCTCCGAATGATCTCGGGGATTAATCTCAACTCTGTTGCGCTTCAAAGGCCATATAGGTTTGTAAAACGTATTCCAGGAATGTGCCAAACTATTCAATCTGTTAAACACAGAGCAGAGGGCAGAAAGCAGTTATTCTGTTGTACACACACGGACAGAAAAAGTGCACAGCCACATGCTTTACACTACAAATTAGTTTCATTGAAAAGAACCGCACGCTCCACTCTCAAAAGTGCCAATGTGTGGAAAGCATACACACGTGGCAACACACACACAGAGAAACACAGGACACAGCACCTGGAAGCAGCGCTCGAATAGATTTCACATACACACTGTCATTCGGGCTTGAAAGCTAGGAGTGAGCTGGAGGAGGTGTTAGATAAGTGGTTGAGAATAAGTGGTGAGGAGGAACAACTCCACATGAAGTGGACCACTCGGAACCGCTGCCAGTGTGTCAAAAGAAAAAATGGGCGAGAAGCCTTCACACACTGCCAGGTCAACCACAGACACAGCAGAACAGCTTTCTGAACAGCCTGTCACGTGAGAGGTCTGGGCAGTGTTCAGAGGGCCCACAGGTAGGGAGAGGAAGAATGCGGCCAAGAAGGATATTGATTTGAAATTTGTGTCTGTATATACTGGCCCAGCAAGGACGCAGTGTGATGAAACATATCGATTAACACTTTTATTGTTGTTTACTTTTACCATTCTTGTCTCATTGTACCAATAACTGAAATGTGCGTGAATAATCTCTGAGTATCTAACAGTGTGTCATTAGTCAACGGCTGTTTGCCTGCGCTTTCCCCTCTGCGGTATCCCCGCCCGGCGGCCATACTGACCACCAGCCCAGACCGGCCATCAAAGCACTCGCACCATGCCCCTGCTGCGCACACCAAGACCACCAAAGCCATGGGAATGGAGGGAGAGGCTTGTTTACCGCTTTGGGAAAGGGGGAGGGGAGAGCAGGCCAGAGTAAATGGGGATGGGGGGGGGGGTGGGATATTTTTGGGGGATGGGGTGACCCTATAGCTCAGAGGCCTGCTTCTCCGCCTCCGAGGGTTGGACCCCCAGCTGGGCGCGGTAGAACTCCGTCTCAAAGTGGCGGCGCGGCTTGCTGCGCTTGAAGAATCCACACTGGAGGAGCAACAACCCCCCCCGGTGTGGAGGATTGAGGCAGGGTGGAGGAGGAGGAGGAGGAGGAGGAGGAGGAGGAGGAGGAGGAGGAGGAGGAGGAGGAGGAGGAGGAGGAGGAGGAGGCGGAGGAGGCAGAGGAGGAGGAGGAGAGGGAGGAGGAGGAGGAGGCGGAGGAGGAGGAGGCGGAGGAGGAGGAGGAGGAGGAGGGAGGAGGAGGAGGAGGAGGAGGAGAGAGAGGGAGGAGAGAGGAGGAGGAGGAGGAGGAGGAGGGAGGGAGGAGGAGGAGGGGAGGAGGAGGAGGAGGAGGAGGAGGAGGAGGAGGAGGAGGAGGGAGGAGGAGGAGGAGGAGGGCGAGGAGGAGGAGGAGGAGGGAGGAGGAGGAGGAGGAGGAGGAGGAGGAGGAGAGGAGGGACCGTTTGGAGGGGAAAGATAGAACAGATAGTATAGAGGGAATTGAGAAGAGAGAGGGAAAGGTAGGTGGATGAAAGAGTGAAATGTTTTAAAAATAAACAGGAAGAGGAGGACATTTTGGAGGGAAATAATGAGTGTGGAGAAGGAGATAGGAAATAGAGAGAGTGACAGACACGGTGGGAAACACAGAAAAAAAAAGAAGGGAAATAGTTCAGCAGAATAATCATGGAAGGAATAAATGGGAATGGGAGAGAAATAAATAACACAAAAAGAAGGAACTGATTGACACATGTAGGAAAAGGTTTGCGAGAGTGGCTGGAATGAGGTGATGCTATTGAGAGGAACTGGTTATCTATTCTAAATAGCTACTTAAAAATATGAACAATTAAACCTACACTATGTAAGGTTTCCCATTAACACCTTGTGTGGCTTGAGTTGTAGTAACTAATTATAATAACAATAATAATGTGAGGCTTTATAGAAAATTCCCTGGCTGGGCGCTGGGCGAGAAACATTATAGTATATGTTTATAAAATATATTACAGTTTTTCTCAGTCACTTTTGGTACATTTCTCAGATCAGAATTGAAATTTGCAAAACTGTAAGTGCATTTCTCAAAACAATTCGTACAAATAGCAAAACACCATCGATTTCATGCAAAAGCCAGTCTCTTGCTCCAAATCCTTAGTTTGTTTCTCAAAAGTAAATATCTGTGTCAGTGAAAATGTCAGTGCCATCACAATGACAAGTACTTGTGCCATTGTGTACGGATAAGACAGTCAAATTGCTTAGTCATGTTGTCAATATAACAGTGTACTATGGAGGGATGTTCTGATACAAACTATGGCTGAAGTATTGAAGACAATTATTGTAAATTGTATGTTACACCTTAGTGTATGTGGGAGATTGATTGCAAAAGACTGGACAAGATTCGCATTTACGCTTTGACTGTTTGTACTGTAATTTGTTGACAGACCATGTCATTGCTAGAAATGTGAACATAGGAAAATCTTCTGTTCAGTTTTACACAGTTTACCTTAGGGTAAACTGTGGGGTTTATGCATTGTTGTAGGAATTACAGTGCAGCCTTCCTACACCTCCTGACGTTCCTGTCTGTTGGGCCACAAATTCTCATTCTCACACAGCCTCACTCCTCTTCCTCTTCTTCTTCTCTCTGGCTGTTGACCCTGTCCAATTCCTTGTCCTTCCATTATCAGAAAATGTAACATTGTGTTGTGCTCCAGCTATATATATACTTGCCAGTTCATGGTTCAGGCGATGCACCTCTGAGCTATTTCAGTAAACTGGTTGATCGTTGGTTGATCTAATACTTCACAAATTTCCCTTCTTTAGAGAGGGTCAACATTCACCTGGTACCAATTTACCAATTCAGGACAGATTTAGAAAAAAAGTCAAATGGAAATGTATAGAAATATGCTTGACATATTATGACAACTTGTTCAACCATTTTGCATGTAAAGACTTATGCAATGAACTAATGCCTAAATGTTGTGGGGGTGAGACTATTCAATAGAGACCCATTACAATACATTTTGATCAACATGACATAAGCAATTGATAATGTAGGAAAGAGCAGAGAATTTTACATAATCATTTGCATGAATTTCCCAAGGAATTTGCAACTTGTTCAAATAAATGAGAAACTGCTTTTTTGATGTACACAAGTGACACAATGATGTGAAGATTGAACAGGTAGTTTTGAGAATTTCAATTCTGATCTGAGAAATGTACCAGAGCGACTTAATGAGAAGGATCAACCATACTGGATGGAATCTGAACCCAATCTCGTCTACACTAATCAAGTGTGAATAAGACCTAGTTCTAATGCAATCAATGCTAATACTATATTAAACTTGCATTGAACCCCTTCTACTTTGTTCAGACAGTGTAAGTTTCGATCATTCATGACGTATTCATGTCTCATGACCATTGATTCCAGCAAGTCTTGACTCAAGCCAATAACAGAGAGACAGAGAGGGAGAGGGAGAGAGGGAGAGAGGGAGAGAGGGGGGGGAGGAGAGAGAGAGAGAGAGAGAGAGAGAGAGAGAGAGAGAGAGAGAGAGAGAGAGAGAGAGAGAGAGAGAGAGAGAGAGAGAGAGAGAGAGAGAGAGAGAGAGAGAGACAACAGACAGACAGACAGACAGACAGACAGACAGACAGACAGACAGACAGACAGACAGACAGAGACAAGACAGAGACAGAGAGAGAGAGAGAGACAGAGAGAGAGAGAGAGAGAGAGAGAGAGAGAGAGAGAGAGAGAGAGAGAGAGAGAGAGAGAGAGAGAGAGAGAGATGCAGTGTATATCCATGTGTAAATGACTATGACTACGGGGGTTGGGATCAGTTTACCTTCCACAGGAGGCAGACCAGCAGGGTGAGCAGCAGGATGCCCGCCAGCACGGCAATGAGGATGACCCACCAGGGGATCTGGTACTGGTCGGCCAGGCCGGGCTCTGGGTACACCATCACTGGAACCTGTAGGTCCCACACAAAGCCCCTCTCCATAACACACTGCTTCACGGGCTTTAGACACAGCAGTGATCAGCTAACATTAGCTGACCCACCACTGAATCGGTTGGGCTATGTCTGGTCTCTGTACAATCTTAGCAAGTGTGGGGTTTTTTTGCGTAGTACTTATCTGCAGCTGTAACTGTAATTGCATCCACTCATCCACAGATGAGTGGTTAAGAGTTAATATATAGACTAAGCATTTTGTGAAAGAATTAAAGAGAGTTAATTCTGTCTAAGTATGTGGGAAGATGAGGATTAAGCCAAAGCCAAGAATATGTCTGTACGTCTTCTTGGCTAGCTCAGTGTCCTGGGCAGAATGTGGGAGCTGGCAGAATAGCCTCCTTCTCACACTTGATGTCTGCCCAAAGCTTCTCCTGACAGCACCACAGTGTCCAGCTTTGGCTTGGCCCAACGTCGGATCTGACTGTGCTTTCGCATCTCAAAATAACATCCAGTCTCCTCAACGAGGGGTCTTGCACTTTATAGCTCGCTCCCTCCATCATAAAGTCTGCAGAGCCCAACATTTAATCTCATAGTAATGCAATCTAACATCTGATCACCATTTGATTCATTCAAAGCACCCTCTTTAGTTGTACTTGTACAGCACTCAATTTCTCCAGTTGCTCCCGTATTGATTGTATCCCTTGAGTGTTCTCAGCCTTGGCTGGGAGGGAGTGGCTTTGGAGTGAAGTGTCCGCTAAATCTATTGGTTAGGGACTATGATCAGCTTACAGGGTTCCTTGAATTAGTCAATATAACATATTGATCGGTGCTGATCTATTAACAGAAGGACGCCCCTTCAAGCTTCTTTGAACATAATAATAGAACATGTCTGGTTTGGTATTGAGAAAGTAGTTTGGTATTGAGCCGTACTGATGTCTGTGACGGTACAACAGGTTCCGATAAAGGTTGTGAAGCCTAAATGATAGCCTCAGTGGCTAAATGTGAAAGAGCCATCAACGCGATGGGAAGGTGGTGTTGTGTGTCTGATAAGGTTCTCCACCTGCGCAGCAGCGTCCCGGAGGAGCAGGTGTTTGATGGTGGACTTCACAGTGACGTTGGCCCGGACCACCAGCTCCAGAGCACTGATGGATGGGAACTCCTGGGGATCGAGGAACGGAGAAGAGGAGGGATGAGGAAAAATGACCAGAGACGGTGTGCATGAGAGAGAGCGACGAGAGAAAGGGGACAGAGAGAGAGAGGGGGGGAGACCTTCTGGTCTGGTCTTAGCTGATGCCTTTGTAAGGCCTTCTCTTACCTCTATGAACGTGCTGTTCCATAGCCTGGCGTGTATTTTGAGGACAGCCTGACTAGCCAGACTATAAAGAGGGCACCGGAAGAGCACACATCGTGCAGAACCCAACAGACAGTCCTGGGTAACAGAGAGAAAGAGAGAGATAAAGAGATTAGCGGCTGAATATGTGATCAATGTGAAGCAGAAAATCTGGTGTTGAATTCTGCACACGTGAATAATCTATACGTGTGTGTGTGTGTGTGTGTGTGTGTGTGTGTGTGTGTGTGTGTGTGTGTGTGTGTGTGTGTGTGTGTGTGTGTGTGTGTGTGTGTGTGTGTGTGTGTGTGTGTGTGTGTGTGTGTGTGTGTGTGCGTGTGCGTGTGTGTCGTCTTGTTCCCTCCGGGTCCCTCCGCCTCATCTTACCAGTTTGAGGGACTTTCGTCGCTCTGAGGCAGCCACCGCCGGGGTGGTCCGTCCCGCGTTGCCCTTCGTCATCACCGGGCCCCCGTGATCCTCGTCTTCAGGGTGAGACCGGCTCTTCCTCCCCGCCTGATGCAAAAGGTTAAAAGACAAAGACACAGTGATTAAGGGGTTAAAGCAGAACCATTAAGCGTAAGGTACCTTTGCAAAACAATACTACTACTTACAAAAATACACATAAATGCAAAACAATGTCGTTTAGCTACGATGTAGCATTGAAATTGTCTGTGAAATTTCCAAATCAATCGGAAGAACGTTCCAATATATCTTTATTTTTCTGTTATCTATATAAATATCATAGGTTTGGCAATAATTGTCTTACTTTATGACTGGCTTGTGTTACTAAAGGAACTTGATGCACCCCTCCACCTACCCTCAGATGTTTGGACTGCAGGGCCTCTTCTACAGCCTTGCTGTGGGACAGTTTCAGCGGGTTGAGATCTTCTGACGAGGTGCAGCGTATGTCCGGGTGGTTCTCAAACTTCAGGCTGGCAGGATACAGGAGCCACTTTCCATTGGCCAACTCATACGGCCACATGATGTTGAGGAAGGCTGACCCCAGCGTCTGCACCTCTTGACCTGGATTGGATACCTGATAGCAGTATCAATATATAGATATATAGTATCCCACCCAAATGGAAGATATATTCGCCAATATGCACACACACATACACACACACACAATGTGAACAATCCCTATTCACTTTGTACGAATGTCACGCGTTCAAGATTGCATGCTCTGTGCCCTACCAAACAATAGGCCCTTAGTTTATTTAGATGTATGGTGTACTTTTGATACCTCTAGTAGGACTGGAGGGCAGGATGTTTATAGTTAGCAATCAGGGTGTTAAGACTCCAAGCCAGATGGTTGTTGGTTCAAATCCACATTACCCTAAAGTCTAGTCAAGGTGCCTAACCATACCTGCTCCTTCATGAAATGTATTTATATTCACGTATTGTGAGCAGTTTTTGAAAAGAGCTATTGCTATACCTGACAGTGGCAGAGACTGTTGTCACCGTCTTGGGTTGCTACCAGCTGGGGAAACAGCTGACCCTCAACAAACTCTCAAAGCTCTCACCGTGAACTCAAAATCCACAGGGCTTCCCACGTCGTCCAGCGTGGACATGGCACTCTCGCCCCTCACGGCCCCACTGAAGAACAGCTGGTGGGGACGGGCCACCCTGCACACACACACACACACACACACACACACACACACACACACACACACACACACACACCACACACACGTGCACACACACGTGCACACACACACACACACACACACACACACACACACACACACACACACACACACACACACACACACACACACACACACACACACACACACACGTGCACACACACGCGTGTGCACACACACACACCACACACACACAACACATACACACACACACACACAGGGTCACATGAGAGTCTCACACAGAAGCACATACTGGCACAGCTTCACAGCCCTGTCTAGTCGGATCAAAGAAGCAACATGACATCACTAGCTCCATAAGCATTCCTCGCCAACAATGTGTCTCTCTCTATCCCGTGGCTGAATGGATAGACGACATTTATTGTGTAAAGAAAGGGGAAGAGGCCATTAGCAGAGGTTTTGGAGGGTGTACTTACACACTGACCAACAGGGGGAGCTCTATCACCATTTTAGCAAGCGCTTTGACTGGCGCCAGGTCTGGTTGCTCACTGATTCTGAAAACCAATACAAAAGGAACAAGGGATATTTAATTTACCATCAAGACATTTTGGGTTGTGTTTGCAGTATTAAAAGTACAGTATAAATTATTATTTTATATTGATCTTTTTCTTTTTGAATACCGGTAGTGTTGATTCAAATTGAAAATGTAAAGAGATTCTTACGTTTTTAAAAGGAGATCAACTTTGAGCTCGGTTGTCTCTATGGTGATATTGGAAGTTCCTAAAATGATGGAGAATTTTATCTAAAAAACAAATCAAAATGTTATTTTGTTGTCCAGAAACATTGTAACATTACAATATATTGCAATACTTAAATACTAGGGTTCTGATAAAAACAAAAGAAATTTCAGGTCAAGGCATTATAAACATATTTTCAAAATTTGAAGGAATTTTTAGCAAGTATGTGTAAGTATCTTATATAATGCATGGTGACTTCTTCATTTACGTAAATCAAATGGCAATGACAAACAGTTACATCAACTTAAAGTAATATGCTTTGTGAGTGTAATTAATAAGGGATCTAATTTATTTTATACTTCAACATCTTCCTCATGGAATAACAAACACATTGACACGTTGTTGAGGAAACTTCTCCATGGTTACGGCCTCACCGTAGAGTCTCGTTTGACCGGGTTCCCCAACTCACACTCAGTCTGGGTGCCATTGTGGTTGAGCTCACATCGTACTGGTGACTGGGACCGCAAGAAACCAAACCAAAATCAATCCCACTTCATCAGGAGTGAACAAAGGTCTTCATGATCATTGCTATTATTTTATTTTTTCTAGGGGTTAAAAACACATTATTTCACGCCATTTTTTTTAATGTTTGATGATTGTTAAAGAATGTTGTGAACAATATTTTGTTCACAAGAATGCAGTCTTTTTCATTACTACAGGACTGCTTATGCCTTAAAATATGTGGCCACTAGGTGGCGTCCTAAAACCTTAAATAGGAAATCCACGGTCATGCATCAACGCAATTAAAGCCATGATTTGAGTCAAACTATATTACTGTGCTCTTGGAAGACTCGCTTGTGGAGGTTACTGCCTTCTATTGTAAAGCTTAGTTGTTGTGACCCTTGGGGCCTTCCGTAGTGTGTGTGTGTGTGTGTGTGTGTGTGTGTGTGTGTGTGTGTGTGTGTGTGTGTGTGTGTGTGTGTGTGTGTGTGTGTGTGTGTGTGTGTGTGTGTGTGTGTGTGTGTGTGTGTGTCGCTGTTACGGGGGGGTACCTGTGACGGGATGCGGGAGCCCATGTAGGAGAGGGTGGGAGGCAGGGAGATGAGCAGCTGGGCGGCATGCGCGTCGTCTCCGTCCTCGTCGGGGTCCTGGGGGTCCGAGGGGGAGTTGGTGATGGTAATCTCCAGGACCACCGATCGCTGGTCCGTCATGGAGAACACCTGCACCCCCCCATCGTCTCTGGACACAAGGGGGACAGGAAGGGAAAGGATTTTGGATTAAGATGAGAAGATGCACTTTGTTTAACCCAGACAGGGAATGTGGGGGTCACAGCTGAAATACAGGACACTAATACCAATAAATGGTACCCTGGTGCAAATGAATGCGCAAATAGGGTTGGCTTAGCTCAGAGGTAGAGGGGGTGGCCTTGTAACTGGAGGGTTGTTAGTCCGATCCCCGGCTCCCCCTAGCTAGAGTGTCGAGGTGCCACTGAGCAAGGCACCTAACGCTCACTGCTCTCCACGGGCTGGCAGCTGGCTGCATGGTTGACTATGGCGTTGATGTGTGTGTGAGCCTTTGTCAGTCACTTTGGATAAATGCGCCTGCTCAATGTCTTAAATGGAAATGTTTTCAACATTGACAATAATATAATAATAATAATAATAATTGTTCCGTTTTTTAAAGCGCTTTTCTAACTACTCAAAGACGCTTTACTAATAAGAAAGGAATACATACAGACAGTACAGACAATCAAAAAGGGAAAAATAAATAAATGAACAACACCACAACAATAGGCAACATTAAGAGAGCGGGAGAGAGTGGGCGGGGGATGATTTGTCAACTGTTGTAGGTGGTCCTGAAGAGATAGATTTCAATAAAGGTGAACATTATTGCATAATTATAGTATGTTAAGTTATTGACATTATGCATTATTGAATATATTGATTGTTTTTTCGATAAGTAAAACACAGCATGGGTTCACAGCAATTCACAGCATGGGTAAATCAATTATACAAATCCACATTCATGAACGTATGCTAATGAAGGATTCAGAAACTAATTCCGTATTGGTGATCTAGATTATTTATGGCAGTAGCAATTATAATAACTTAATGAATAGAATACTAATAAAGCATGCTGTATATTTTATTTTAGCAGATACTAATGGCCAAGCCGCTTAAACTGAAAACCAAGGTTTGAGAGCATGGTCAAACACATGCAGCATCGATAGACGGCTATGGCAATTTATTTAATGCATTCACGAGCATGCACCCGCAATCTCATTTAACATAGACCCTGTGCGCTTGGTTGCCAGGCAACCGTGTTCAGGTCAACAGCACGTTACATTACATCTCTACCCTTCAACGGCAGGTTGTGTGTGGCACTAACTTTGGCAGAGGGGTGAAGAGGTCAGAGTTCAGAGGTCGTGTTCCAAACTGGTAGCTCAGCTTCAGGTTGCTCTGGCAAATCTTGTCATCGCCACAGCCCTCCCGCAAGAAGTTAACCTGTGGGGAGAAAAATGGAATAGGAAAATATAATATGTATGCACCCATTTTGAATCCTATTCCTTCTCTTAAACCAATCTGCCCGAGCCTCAGTGATGTTGTGTAGGATATTGTTGTGCCATTTTGTGTTTGGATCTAATAAATACATTTTGGTTGGCATGTTTCAATTGGGTTCAAAACGTTTATATAAATGCGTGAGAAAGTGCTTGGGCCACCAATAGTTCTTAGCAGAGTGGGCGATGCAAAATGTACAAAGGTCTTTAAAAAGGACGTTGTCCCCGGATGGAATGAAGGGAGCTTTTCACACAGCTATTTAGAGATAAGCTAAATTCCTCTTGGTACTTCCAGGGAAAGACAAAGAACACCATCCATCTCAATCCGTCCCGCTGACCTCAGAGTGCAGGGTGTTGGAGGGCCACACGTTCAGGATAGGTGCCAGCTTCTCCAGCCGCTTGGAGCCCGAGTGCCTGCGTGGCGGGACGGGCTTGATGGTGTGTGTGATGGCCAGGGAGATGGGCCGCAGCTTGTCCCCCAGGTTCTCCTGTACGGAGACACCTTCAAAGTTCATAGGTCACCACAGGAGGTGAAGAGTCTTTGTTTTGGTCCGTTGGAACGATAAGGCTTTGGTCGAAGTGTGTGAACCATGAACATCCATGTGTGTGGATTGCACTGTAAATGGCTTGTTTGTATGGGTGGTCTCAATATAATCTGGAGATGCAGATCTATATTTATGTCTTCATAATGAAAACAAAACAGCAACAGTCACCCTGGTACACACATGTTTTGTCATCAAGTTTACTAAGACAACAAACAACCTCTTGCTTCTGGCGCGCTATTGGCTGGGCGTCAGTTCAACCTTCATTTTATCTCTGGTTTCCTTCGCTTCATATCAATGCGTCAGGTGCGTGTGACTCACGTGCAGCTGGAACACAGCGCTGGTGCACACAGGGTGCCTCTGTCTGTGTAGCTCCACTTCCTCTGTCTGAGTGTACTCCGGCATCAGCGAGCTGCGACCCAGGAAGTTAACGCGGTGGGGCAGGCCCAGCTTCCTGCGCTCGGCGTCAGCTTCAAAGTGGACCACCAGAGCTGGGTTGGACGAGAGAGAGAGAGAGAGAGAGAGAGAGAGAGAGAGAGAGAGAGAGAGAGAGAGAGAGAGAGAGAGAGAGAGAGAGAGAGAGAGAGAGAGAGAGAGAGAGAGAGAGAGAGAGAGAGAGAGAGAGAGAGAGAGAGAGAGAGAGAGAGAGAGAGAGAGAGAGAGAGAGAGAGAGAGAGAGAGAGAGAGAGAGAGAGCGAGAACAACAGCGAAGAGAGGTAGAAATGTCAGGACACACACACACACACACACACACACACACACACACACACACACACACACACACACACACACACACACACACACACACACACACACACACACACACACACACACACACACACACACACACACACACACACACACACACACACACACACAGACTGCATGTTGAGAGAGAGAGCAACAGCGATAGAAAATATGTAAACATCATCTAAGGGAATATTATATGACACAGCTGGTGCCCTGGCCTTAAAATAATGCCTAACCACGGTTAAAGATACTGTGTATCAACACTGTGGAGTCCACTGTGCATGAGAGGTGTTCTAAGTGGTGGTGGTGTATTTAAAGGGGACGCGTGGAGACTTACTGATGTGTGGAGAGTAGTGCTCTGGGTGGGCTGTGAAGGTGAAGCATGCCTTCACCTCCACGCTGGAAAACAAATAGGACATTGATTTTACCTTGATTTGTTTCATTTCAGAATTTCCTTATGGGGAAGTAGAGAACCCATACTTATTTATCAGATAGACATACAGTATATATCAGACAGACATCAATAGGAGAGAGAGAGACAGAGAGAGAGAGAGAGAGAGAGAGAGAGAGAGAGAGAGAGAGAGAGAAGAGAAGAGAGAGAGAGAGAGAGAGAGAGAGAGAGAGAGAGAGAGAGAGAGAGAGAGAGAGAGAGAGAGAGAGAGAGAGAGAGAGAGAGAGAGAGAGAGAATATGACAGAGACAGAGAGAGAGACAGAGAGAGACAGACACACACTCAGAAAGACAGATGGATAGATATGTAACTAGACAGTTAGACAGAGAGTTGAATACATGTTGATAGACAATAGAAATACCTGATTTTATTATTGTTTTGTTTAGTAGTTTTATGATTTCTATGCGGTTCTCCTACCAAACTCCATCTCTGCCCTGACAGTTGCGTTGCTCCAGATCGATGTTCTGAGGCTCTATAGAGAGGTCTCTGACCACGTGGATGACCGGACGGGATCTGAGACACCACCGTAACAACAAGGGCAACAAGCACATCAATGGAAGAAGAGGGCATTAAAAACAGCTCACGCTTTTATCCAAGGAGACTTCTAAGTGAGGCTGAGAATAATCAAAGGCATACGATCAATACTGGGGATACTTTAAGTGCTTTACGGCAAAAGTTTTAAAAAGCAAAGAACCGGGTACTGTATAGCAGTAGGAATACACCTTGGTTGGAAATTGGTCAATACTTTCAACAGATATGGTGCTTTTGTACATTTGGGTACATTTCTGTTTTATGCTTTGTGATTAGAAGTTTTAAATGATTCTTGAATGTACTGGGACACAAATGAACTACTATAATTTAATCAAATCAAAGTCTGTCTCTAAACCATAAATTATACTTAAACTAAAGTGCGATCAGGTGTCTCCTCGTTTCCTCACCTGAAGAGAACCACCGAGTCGTTGAGAGAGCCCACAGCCAGGTCCGGGTACTGGTTCTTATCCACGTCCAGACCGCCAGAGATGGAGTAGCCGAAGCGCCTCACGTCAAAGTCCCGCCCGTCCAAGACCTGAAGAGCAAGGAGCATCCGTTCAAACCAACACAGCTTTGGACAGCACAAGCCACTCACGGGCTCCCTTTCTTCCTCTTCATCACTTAACCAAGTCACGCCCCGCCTCATCACAGCGGGGGGGCGTGTGTGTGTGTTGTGTTGTGTTCTGCACTCACCTGCGCTGGCTTCGTTTCTATGCCCGCGTCGGACCCTCTGTAGATAAACACCTTGCCGTCGCCGTCGAACGGCGCTCCGACCGCGATGTCTGCCCGGTGTGAAAGAGGAGAAAACAGCAGTTATAGTATCACCTTAAAGGAGACAAAGACCCACGCTTGATGAATATCATTCAATTTAAACACTAATTCTATTTGACATTATAACAATTCAAATCCATTGAAGTGGTAGCTGCCCGAATGTAATGAGATACAGACTAGCTAGATAAAGAGAAGAAGAGTTCCCATGATGCCGACCTCCGTATCCGTCCTGGTCCAGGTCCCCGATGCTGCTGACCGTCATGCCGAACATGGAGTCGTAGGTGCCGTTGAGGCGTATGGGCCGGGCCTGGTCGTCCCAGTGGCCGAAGGGGTTCAGGTACACGTACACGGCACCGCCGATCTCCGCCTTGCGGTCAAAGAAGTTTGGGGCGCCCACAATCAGGTCTGTCCAGCTGGGGGTGGGAAGCAGGCGGGAATCAGGGAGGGTTAGAAACAGGAAAACCCAAAAGATAGAGCCACGTGGAATCTTTGATAAAGTATACGTCTTTGTTGTCCTTTTGGTTTGTTTTGTGAATTTGTTTAATTGTACGGGCTTTGTGCTCCTACATGGACGGGAGATTAACGAGAGAAGAGTGAAGTGGGTTTGGGAAGAGAGGGAATGACATGCAGGGTACGACCGCAGGAGGGAATGGAACCCGAGTCGCTAACAGACGTATTAATGACATGGTTAGCCCATTAGTGGGCGGAGCCACTGAACCACCAATCTTTACCGCTGAGTTGAATGGATGTTTCCACCGGCTGGTGCTGGTGGAGGAACCTGGTGTACCACTCACCCGTCCCTGTTGAGGTCGGCGGTGGCCACCGAGTAGCCGAAGGACGAGGCCAGCTCCTCCCCCCAGAAGATGTGCTGCGGCACCAGGCGGTACACGTTGTCCTTCCGCAGCAGCACCACCGCCCCCGTGTGGTTGGCCCTGGGAGCGCCCGCCACGAAGGTCAACTCACCAAGGCTCATGATGCCCATGGCGGAGTCCACCGAGAAGCCTGGGGATGGATGGGGAGAGAGACATAGGGTAAGAATGAGAGAGAGAGAGAGAGAGAGAGAGAGAGAGAGAGAGAGAGAGAGAGAGAGAGAGAGAGAGAGAGAGAGAGAGAGAGAGAGAGAGAGAGAGAGAGAGAGACAGAGTGAGGGAAGGAGAGAGACAGAGAGACAGAGTGAGGGAAGGAGGGAGACAGAGAGACAGAGTGAGGGAAGGAGGGAGAGAGAGAGACAGAGTGAGGGAGAGAGAGACAGACAGACAGACAGAGACAGAGTGAGGGAGAGCCAGAGTGAGGGAGAGAGAGACAGAGAGAGAGAGAGAGTGAGGGAGAGCCAGAGTGAGAGAGAGAGAGAGAGAGAGAGAGAGAGAGAGAGAGAGAGAGAGAGAGAGAGAGAGAGAGAGAGAGAGAGATTGAAGAGAGAAAAAAAGAAAAGCGAGTATGTGTGTGTACGTGTGTGTGTGTGTTAAAGTGTGTGTGTAAGAGGATGAAGAGAGAGGAAGGGTCAGTATTGACCATGTGGCTCAGAAGCCTCATCTCTCCTCTGCATTGCATGTAGTTCTAATCATCCCCTCACTAATGAAATGTGTACCTTAAGTGACTATTGATTTTATGCCAAACTCAGTGCGGTGTTAAATATCCACCGTCCACGGTGCACTGCGGTTGTGAGTGGAGGTCTAAGCCGGGGAGGGGGAGAAGCTGTGGGTCTGTGTGCATTTGGGAAGAGCAAATGGGGGGTTGTAGTAAAGTGAAATAGAAGAAGATATACTGGGCCTTCACTGTTGTCTCCTGAGATTCATGGTGCCACTGAAAAGTACCGGTTGCCACTGGTGATGAAAACGTAGTGGCGGGACATTGATCAAGTGGCTGATTGTGTGTGTGTCAGTGTGTGTGTGTACCTGTTTGAATGGGAGAGTGTAACCATGTGTTTGCATATAAAGTAGGCAGCAGGACTGTGGGAAGTGAGCTTGTGGGCGAGGGGGCTGGTGAGGGAATGCTAAAGTGTTTGACGCCGTGGGGATAGAGATGTGAAATGCAAATGTGACATGTTGGCACGCTGTGGAAAACATGGCTTTGTTGAAATAAAAGCTAAACTTAACCCATGTTAGGGCATGCAGTGGCTGCTTCTCTAGTGATGGAAGTGAGAGAGGGCTGCGACCAAGAGAGGAGGGAGGGTAGGGGGGTAGGGGGGGTTGGGGGGGAGGGGTCGTTAGTCAAGAGTAAACATGCACAATTAATATCCATGAAGAAGACAACGACGACAGACGGACAAGAGGGCAGCTCTAGGGGTGGCAGGTGTGGAACGCGACGGCCGCCATGACGGTTCCCGTAAAAGAGAAAGGGATCGACCTTAAAGGGAGAGGCTGCTACTCGTTAGTCCCCGTCGCTCTGGGACAGGGTGATATTCTCTTTAGTCACCGTCGCTCTGGGACAGGGTGATATTCTCTTTAGTCACCGTCGCTCTGGGACAGGGTGATATTCTCTTTAGTCACCGTCGCTCTGGGACAGGGTGGTATTCTCTTTAGTCACCGACCAGGCCTCTGTTAAACCATGGGCCTGTTTCCCACAAAGGTTTTGAAAAGGCCGCGGGGAGGGTGGCCGTGACGTTAATGTCCTCGCGAGGACAACCGGGACCTTAAAATGGTCGAATTACAGGCAGTAGAGAAAAAACGGGGAGGAAACCAATTGATTGTACAGCGATATAGAAATAGGTTAACCTCTGATTGTGTGCATGGTAAGACTGAGTACAACTCTAACAATAGGCCACTTGGCTTAAAGGGCTATTATTAAAATATAAAACATAGAAAAATAAAGTACAACTGGCCTCCTATTTTGTCCCAAGCGTACAGGTCCCCCTTTAGGGCTAGGTATTGATGTGGTATTGATCCACCTAACATGACCGTTATAACAAGGCTACCACATGATGACTTTAGGCTTGTGTAGTGTCATCAATGAGGATGAGGATGTATCAGTAATAGCTGTCCCTCTGCTCTGTCATCAATATAAAATAATGATTGTTGCGTTGTCATTGGGTTAGAAATTGATGAAGGTGTGCAAGCTATTAAAACCATGATGAAGGTCACTGGGGAACTTTATGAACGTAAAATGAACCAGGAATCTGGAGGAGTATATGGGGAGATATTAGAGAGATATTGGAACCACGCTGGTAAAACACTTGCCCTTTAAAAAAGACATTTCCGGGAAGGTATATTATCCTTTTTAACAGCGAGCCCCTAAAGGTCTTGATTATCGACGCCAAGAAACCAGACAAAACAATCACTCACACCTAAAGAAGACACAGGCGGGAATAATACTTCATATATATGTATAAATGAAGATATTTGCTTCAGAGATCATTCTACACATACCATAGAAGGTTAAGGGTTATTAAGAGAGGGCTGTGCTCCTTCCCCACAGCCATAACCCTCTGTTGAAGGAGGTCCCCGGCCCCCTGTTGTTAACGGAACAGGGCTTCATCCACCCCTTCAT
>OLKM01000260.1:22500-35000 GCA_900291075.1 Melanogrammus aeglefinus | reverse complement strand
TTCTTGCGAACAACTCACTGGTCAGCCAGTGTTACTGGTCAGCCAGTGTTACTGGTCAGCCAGTATTCTTTATTTGTAGAATATATCAGATATGATTTTATTGATAACATTGAAAGCACTATCGATCAGCATTGACTTCAGATACTTCCAGGTAATTTTCAAGCTAAGAGCTAGTTGAAGAAGTGAAACTGACCCTTCCTAAAGTCACACATTGTGACTTCACACATTGAGACTTTAAGAGGGATTAAATGGGATTTGATCCTGTTGACCATGGGATCAAATACCAGTAAGGGGGTCTGGTCATGTAAGTATATGTTTTTATTTCCTTTTTTAAAACGTTAACACATCTAAAGGTAAACAAATCCCAACTTCTTCACGCTTCCAGTGATGTGAGGGAATATATGCGACTAAGGGGCTTTACTGCAGCTTTCTGATATTTCTTCATGTTCCGCCCAAATACCGTTCAGTGTTGTGGAAAAAATGGTATTTCTGGTGGGATGGATAGTGATATTTCTGGGTGAGGGTGGGGGTGGGGGTGGGGCCCGGGGGGGGCGACGACGAGGCCCTGCTGAAGCCTTCTGCCTTTTTTGGGCTGGCTGATACAGGCTAGGAGGCTATTTAAAAACCCCAACGTTGAGCCCCAAACAACGTCAGCCATGGTGTGAGCACGAGACACAAGGGAACAGACAGGGTGAGGTGGACAGAGTAATAATGAAAGAAAGAACCGAGACAGAGCTATGGCGTGTGTTTCTCTCATTAGCAGCGGGTGTGTGATACAGACCTGGCTTGGGTTTGGAGATGTGAACCACACAACTGGAGTTGTGTGAAGCTAGGAGGTCCACATCGCCCTAGTGTGTAACCATCTTAAATTAGAGCCCTCCTTATGGCGTGCTGGACGCTTGGCTATATATATGGCCCGGCTAGCTGATAACGTGGGGGGCCAGACAGACAGACACCACCGGCAGAGGCGTCCCATCGGACTATATTTGAAGGACCACGTAAATTGTTAGTCAGCCACGCCACGTCTAAGCTGTAGCTAGAGCTCATTTTCATATAAAAATGTCTTGATACGAAAGAAGACTAGTGTACGGTAGAAAAAGTGGGGAAATGGTTGGAATAGGAATGAGTTCATCAAACCGGCGATAGTCCCATATGTTCCATCAATTGAACTATCCACGTATATCTATACGTATATCTTGGTAGGTTTGTTTTAACTACTGGTTCTTTCGTGTGTGATGGTGTGACTTTGAGCTGCCAGAGCTCCCAGAAGGGTGCGCCCATCGTCCCCTGTCGCTGCTGCCATGAAGGGCAGAGCCCCAGCCCAGCCCAGCTGTAGCTGGGTGACTTATCAACTGTTACAGCTGGTCCAGACGGCCAGGGAGCTGTTTATAGCCATGAACACAGAACCAACGGCATCTAATGAAGACTCCAACGGATCACTTGCAGGATCCCTGTCTTGTGCCATGGGATAGCCAAGACAAGGGACAACATAAAGTAGCTCAAAATAAATAAACAATCACTGAGTAGAAGTTTCACTGAATTGAATATTGCATTGAATCTAATATTATATTAGCCTGTAATATACATGAAGGAGTTCTAAATGTCTTTATCTCATACACTATAGGTCTTTATCACAGGGGTGTAAGAGGCAGGGGTAGCTCATTAAATGTAGCTTAAGAAAAATGTCAAACAATCACAGAATTACATTCTCGTTCAAAAATAATTATCAGTCCCTTTGGATTCAAATTCCAACACTGTTCATTGCAGGCCCCCCCCTCATCTGTCTGGCCACTTCAGGTACTAAACAGGACTACAAGTGAGCGCCACTATATATATATCCTTCTTTCATGCTCCAGTCTGTTGTATTCATCGCCAAATGTTGTTTCAATCAATTATCTTCTTCCTTTTTTAACAATCCCATTTCTAGTTAATTATGGGTGTGTCGGTACTTCAGTGGCCCTCATTAACGCCTTAAGGTACCCCTGTGTTCCCCCCTACTAGCTAGGGTACGGAGGCCTAATGGAGGTTGGCTCGTTTCCTCAGAAGAGACATTCCAGGGTAAATACAGGAATGGCTCTTTAAATTAATTAGGGCATCATTACATATTCTCAAGCTCACCAAAACTAGGTAAGTTTGTGAAGTCTGTGCTGTGGCTCTGGTCTACTGGAACCAGACTTATAATAACGTTAAACGGTACATAAAGGTGAAAGGTAGCGCCAACACATACATTTCTGCAGCTTTTCCTCATTTCTATAGTAGTATCTGTAGTTGTTCCGAGTTGCGCCCATCTCCATTGTTTATATTTGGCATGACAACAGCACTGGATCGTATATCAGAAGTAGTTTGAGTCCAAAAAGATATAACAGTCAGCACCAGATCGGAAATGGAAAAAGTGTCTAGTATTTATAGAAGGCGTTTAGCAGCGTTTCCCGTTGATGTTTAACAGACATCCCTTAAACAGGTTCAGGGTTATCTCCCCTGCACGGCGGCTGTGTTGTAGCCAGCAGTCTGCAGCCACTGGTTTAGCCTCTGGAATAGGTGTTGCCATAAATCTCACAAGGCGGAGAAGCCAAGAGAAGAGAAAAGGTGATTTGAGGAGACAAGAGGAAATAAGAGATGGGAGATAATGCAAAATCTTACTTTCCATCCATCATTTCCTGTAGCAGTGACACACAAATGCAAATGCAACAAGATGCCACTCACAGAGAGATAGAGATAGAGAGTGAGAGAGAGCAAGTGAGTGAGTGAGTGAGTGAGTGAGTGAGTGAGTGAGTGAGTGAGTGAGTGAGTGAGTGAGTGAGTGAGTGAGTGAGTGAGTGAGTGAGTGAGTGAGTGAGTGAGTGAGTGAGTGAGTGAGTGAGTGAGTGAGTGAGTGAGTGAGTGAGTGAGTGAGTGAGTGAGAGAGAGAGAGAGAGAGAGAGAGAGAGAGAGAGAGAGAGAGAGAGAGAGAGAGAGAGAGAGAGCTCTAACCAAGTCATGGTCCCAGACACATCATTCGCATTACACCTCTAAACGCTACGTTCCCTGATGGCTTCCACCATTAACCCTCTCCAATAATGTCACACTCAATGCTAACTCATATGTTTAAACAAATTGGACTCAGCCAAGCTAAAAACCTTATCCCCATCCGGATCCTGATTACGTCTGGAACCCACATCACAGCTTAGCATTCCAGAATGATGGTTTATGTTGAGGAGTGATGGCGCTACTACCTCGCTCTTTCTCCTCAGGGTGTGCAGATAGACAGGCAGGTGTGAGGGTGGGAGACTGGGTGGTCTGCTATATGAAGTACACAGGAGCTTTATGCTGATGGAGGTGGGGCCTATGTGACATGAGGTTCCAAGACGCCATTTCTTCTGGACGCTGCAAGACATAATAACCAGTGGAGCAAACAGGCTGGTCGGATTCACTCCACGCACCGACAGAGACAGAGAGACAGAGAGAGAGAGAGAGAGAGAGGAGAGAGAGAGAGAGAGAGAGAGAGAGAGAGAGAGAGAGAGAGAGAGAGGGAGAGAGGGAGAGAGAGAGAGAGAGGAAGAGAGAGAGAGAGAGAGAGGAGAGAGAGAGAGAGAGAGAGAGAGAGAGAGAGAGAGAGAGAGAGAGAGGAGAGAGAGAGAGGGAGAGAGAGAGAGGAGAGAGAGGAGAGAGAGAGAGAGAGGAGAGAGAGAGAAGAGAGAGAGAGAGAGAGAGAGGGAAGAGGGAGGAGGGAGAGGGAGAGAGGGAGAGGAGAGAGGGAGAGAGGAGAGGGAGAGGGGGAGAGGGAGAGGGAGAAGGAGAGGGAGAGAGGAGAGGAGAGGGAGAGAGAGAGGAGAGAGAGAGAGAGAGAGAGAGAGAGAGAGAGAGAGAGAGAGAGAGAGAGAGAGAGAGAGAGACAACATCTCTAAAGGAAGCCTTTTTATTAGGTCTATTTTACTACTGTTAGGGGCAGGGCAATTTTCAGAAAGCACTCATAGAAGGGAAGAGTTTATGGAATGTGGTAATAAAAGGCCATTTTATAGAAAGCGCCTTTGTGTTTGTCTTTATGGATACTAATTTCACGGTTCACATTGATGGCGATAGAATGTACAAGACTTCTTCAAATAACCCATTCAACATCGTCATGTCCATGTGTCTTCTAAAGCTCAAATTGGACATAGATAACATGTCACACGGGGCAGTGATTTCACACAGCATCATCGTGTGTTTTTCATTTCATTGTCAGGGGGGTTGAGTCAGAGACACCAACACCACTCAAATTGCACTCACTCCATAGCCATGCTCATCTTTCAATAATCCCATATTCGACACAGAGGGAAAGAAGTGTGTGCGCGTGTGTGTGCGTGTGTTTGGTGTGCGTGACTTTGTATGTACTTGTGTGCCTGTGCGGTTTTTTTTTACGCGTGCATGTTTGCGCGCGTGTGTGTGTGTGTGTGTGTGTGTGTGTGTGTGTGTGTGTGTGTGTGTGTGTGTGTGTGTGTGTGTGTGTGTGTGTGTGTGTGTGTGTGTGTGTGTGTGTGTGTGTGTGTGTGTGTGTGTGTGTGTGTGTGTGTGTGTGTGTGTGTGTGTGTGTGTGTGTGTGTGTGTGTGTGTGTGTGTGTGTGTGTGTGTGTGTGTGTGTGACAGACAGTCTACTGGAATGCAAGCATGAATCAGGCCAGCGCAGCCTAAACCAACACAACATGAGGTAGCTGGGGCAGGAGATGGATGGGACAGGGAGAGAGGGCCACATAACGCACAATGCACTTAAGCTTTCTTCATCTTTCATAAATCATTCAGCATCATACACATTGATAAGGGCCCAAATCTCTTAGAATGTTTATTATTAAATGGAACAATATTGGAACACATATTACAGCGTTACATATTACAGAGTTTGTTGTAATTGTTTGAGAGTATCAGTTCTATTCAAACAGCCAGACAGTGACAAACCGTTTGGCTCTCAGCTAAACAGTTTTTCCCATTTAGTTTAAACGCTTTGAAATGTAATGAATCTTAGAAAATGTTATGAGATGTCGGTTTGCCGGCCTGTAATAAAAATATACAAAAGTGTGGTGTTAAGTTTGTGCAGGAGTATATATTATAATTAAAATATAAGCCTCAATCCTACAGGCTTCTTGGCGTTATTGAATAGAGATGAATTTGCATTGACCAAGTTATTAAGAGAAGAAGCAGGCACATTTAGATTTATTAAAATATATCAACCCTATCCCCCATCCCGTCCATTCTACTCAAGGGAATCGTTCCTATCTGTCTGCTTCTTAAACACACCCTCACATGGACAGATCCACACTCCAGCAAGACACACACACACACAACACACACACACACACACACACACACACACACCACACACACACACACACACACACACACACACACACACACACACACACACACACACACACACACACACACACACACACACACACACACACACAGGGTAGCCTCATTACTCTCCGGTGTGTTCATTGAGGAGAGTGTGTGCAGTGACCCCCAGCATTCATTCTGTCCAGTACCCTCTCCTCCCCTCCCCCTGCCTCACCCCCCTACCCTACCCCACCCCAAACACCACCAACACACCCAGCACCACAAGCACAATTACACCACACACACACACACGCACACGCACACGCACACGCACATAGACACACACACACACACACACACACACACACACACACACACACACACACACACACACACACACACACACACACACACACACACACACACACACACACACACACACACACACACACACACACACACACACACACACACCACACACACACACACACACACACACACACACACACACACACACTGGGGTTACAACAATGTATTGCATGGTGGGATTCATCTAGAGGTGTTCACATTCTCTACTTCTATAATCATTTGAAACAGATATCTTATCTCAGCAGTTGAGTGTTGGCCTGATCCTGATGCATCCTCCTATTGGCCAATGCATCTGTCCATTCCTAACGTGTTTCTGCCATTCGGCCTCGATGAGCCTAGCATGGGGGCCCGGGGGATCTGGGCCATTCTGTTGTTACCCTGAGGAGACTACAACCTCTGACCTTAGCGCATGCAGAAACACACACACACACCCAGACACACACACACACACAGACAGACAAGGACATGCATATGAAGTCATGAACCAAAAGCGCAGGCTTTCACACAGAGCAGTAGAGGGAGACCGATTTAGAGGGAGAGTGTCACACACACACACACACACACACACACACACACACACACACACACACACACACACACACACACACACACACACACACACACACACACACACACACACACACACACACACACACACACACACACACACACACACACAGACACACACACAGACACACACACACACACACACACACACACACACATGTACACACACACACACACACACACACACACACACACACACACACACACACACACACACACACACACACACACACACACACACACACACACACACACACACAGACACACACACACACACTTGAACAAACACTCACATACCAAATTGACAGAAGGTAGCAGAACAACTGTGTAAACCCAGTATTGGCACGCTAAGCGTTGGTAGGCTCTGTACAGGCCCTGTACAGACCTCCTTGGGTCGGTCTATTACAAGACACAGTCAGAAGTCTGGCACAGAGGAAACACACAGTGAACCAGCCACACCTGGTCAACACCTCACTCTTTCCTTCTGGTTTTCCTGACAAGAGAAGGACAGCTGAGAATGGTGGCTGAGAATGGTGACCACGTCGTGAGTCACTGTGCTGTATAGGTCGAGAATCTGCACCCGAGTCCAAAGCCTCCCTCTCCCCAGACGGAAACTAAAATAATTTTGACAATGCAAACTAGAACGAGAGAGAGAGAGGGAGGGAGAATGATTGATGGACAGAAGCAGCTGCCGCTGTGTGTGTAAGGATTGTTGCAGTGTAGGATCCCAGGCAGGAATTTAGTCACTTCCTATTTGACATGGAAAGCATGTTCTGCTACCGGATCAGATCCAATCCCACTTAACAATTTACCTTTAACTATTTAGCTTTTGTATTTTTAAGTATTTAAGACAATGGTAATTCAATCCCTAGTTCCCATGCATTTTTTAAAACCCTAAAGCTGACCAGCTGCCCCGCTACAGAATCAATAAGAGTGAAGAGTGAATGATCACTCGGCTTTAGCCCTCAGGTGCCAGGGTAATGGAGACACAATCCCGTCCCTTCCATCCATCCATCCATCCATCCATCCATCCATCCATCCATCCATCCATCCATCCATCCATCCATCCATCCATCCATCCATCCATCCATCCATCCATCCATCCATCCATCCATCCATCCATCCATCCATCCATCCATCCATCCATCCATCCATCCATCCATCCATCCATCCATCCATCCATCCATCCATCCATCCATCCATCCATCCATCCATCCTCCATCCATCCATCCATCCATCCATCCATCCATCCATCCATCCATCCATCCATCCATCCATCCATCCATCCATCCATCCATCCATCCATCCATCCATCCATCCATCCATCCATCCATCCATCCATCCATCCATCCATCCATCCATCCATCCATCCATCCATCCATCCATCCATCCATCCATCCATCCATCCATCCACATCTATCTTCTTCTTTTGTTTCTGCACATTAATGCTTTCATTTGTTCCGCTTGGTATTTTCTTCAGGAGCATCTTGGCCTGGCAAAAAACACCATAAAACATCAGGGCCCTTATGCAATTCCCATCTCTGGCGCTTCTCTTGCTACTAAATTGCTCAATCTGTAGCCCATCAACACACACAAACAACAATGGAAAACAAGGCAGGGAGATTTATAGAGAAACAAAGGAAGGGGGGGAGCGAGAGAGAGACTTCCTTTAATTTCCTCTTAATGACAGAATAAAAATTGAGACAGATGCTTCCTGACTGCATCTTTGCCATTCTAATCCCATTGGTCCCTGTGGAATCCTCCACATCGCTGTGCAGGTCCCACTGGTCCCTGGAGAGAAGGCAAACCTGGGGCCTCCAATCATTTAGCTAATCAGGAGAGCCAACAACAACAACCTTTAACAAATACTAAGGTTTGGAGCATGAAAGGGTATCGCACATATTTCAGCATTGGCTCCTCCCTGATACCAAGAGACAACCCATACACCACAATGGAAAGACAAACCGCAATGGATGATCTATGGAAGAATCCATTGTCCTATAATTGTTATTGTGGAAGGGTGTCCGTATTTGTAAGAGGCAATCTGAGAGATAGGCTCATGCAAATGACATCAGTATTTGTATAAAGAACCAAAATGAATGATCACTGTCAGTGCTTTTGTGTTTTGTCAGATAGCATCTCGGAGAAATATTAGTCTTATCGAATATCTTCTCATTTAAATGTCCCCTTTGTCTGTGTCTCATGGTATCTCCCAAAAGAGCTGCCATCAGCCAATTGATTAAATTGCACCTTTATTGGACGAGGCATAATAGCTGGACTCACAAACAAGCATTAGAGATGTCATGAATTATTAATCTCTGAATCTCAGGGTTAAAAGTCAAGAGAGAAGCTGGGCCACCCCAAACTCCCACCCATATATAGACACACACACACACACACACACACACACACACACACACACACACACACACACACACACACACACACACACACACACACACACACACACACACACACACACACACACACACACACACACACACACACACACACACACACACACAAGCACACACAAACACACACAAACACACACTGCTAAAAGCACTTGAAATTTGCCTATTTCATCGGCTATGTTTCTTTCACTAAACGGCGTTGAAGACAATAGAAACAGCAGCCGAAAAATGTCCGCTGATAGCAGCCAACATTAATCAGACCACATGCAATTTATGAATCTGCACCAGGATCATGATGAAAAATTGGGATTAAAGGTAATATTTCATAGAATATTTTGACCTACACGCCCAGTGTCTAAAACACAATCTTTTCCACCATTATCATCAGTACGATGCACGTTGAAGCTCTCTAGCTCCTCTAAACCCCCACACTGGACATTTCTGCAGATCTGAGCGCGTGTTCCTCCTGACGCTGCAGATCAGCCCTCTCCCCCCACGAGCACGTGGTCCACAAAGACTAATATTGCTGAAAGCTCTCTGCCAGTAACGGCTTCTTCCAGCCGAGCTATTATCCAGGGCCGGGCCGGGCCAATGGGAGGGTCAGTGAGGGAGAATGCTAAGCAGGGAGGATAATTGGGAGGCAAAGAGCAGTGGCGTAGGAACCCCCCCCCGTATGGTGGATTCCTGTGTGAATCGGTCAGTGGGCGTGTGTCAACATCATAGTCTTTATTTAAACCAACACAGACACGTCCTACATGTTGTAAAACACTGCCATGTAACTTCATATATATTAATATACGTGTGCACGTTCAAATAAAACCATTCAAATAATCTAAAGTGATGGAATTTGAAATAAAATCTTTAAATTTTCTTCAATGGTCAGCAAATTCCATTTCTGCTCATTTCAATATTGAGCAATATAAGCTAGGAGTGTGTGTGTGTGTGTGTGTGTGTGTGTGTGTGTGTGTGTGTGTGTGTGTGTGTGCGTGCGTGTGCGTGCGTGCGTGCGTGCGTGCGTGCGTGCGTGCGTGCGTGCGTGCATGCTTGTGAGTGTAAATCAGTGCAAACTCAAATATAGCGTTGCCTGTATCTGAGTCTGAATGTGTGTGTGGGAATGCATATGCTTATGCTATTCACTGTAAGGCCAACCCCCTTTGCACTCTGTTCCCGTGCGTATAAATAAGGACAGCAACAGGGTGAGCGACTACATTTACAAGGCTTTCATATGAATGGCCTTTGGGAGATCCAGGAACAAAGCTGGGGGACACACAAAACGAGAGAGAGAATAGGGAGGGAAAAATAATGAATTGAATTAGGGAGGGGAAGGGGGGAAGGTTCATTGTCAACCCTTAAGCTTGAGCTCAAAGGACTGCTCTTCTAGGAGTATTATAATGCAAATCAGCTGCCTAAGAAATTGTTCATTGTTGCTGTGAAACGTGTGCATCTCTTTAGCTGGTATCCATGCAAGCATACATGTTTCTAGAGCGGTTACTAGACTGCAAGATCTTCTTGTAGCCAAAAGGCTTTTATTTTGTTGTTGTTTTGTTGTTAACCATTTACTATTGCTAGAAAAAAGTTACTATATGCGCTCCACTTACCATCTGCAGGAGTGAACATTTCTGTTATGGATCAAGAGGTGCAGACCACAATCAAATAATAAAAGGCATCGGTGGAGATCCCTGAAGTCTATATCAGAAGGATGCATTACAGAGCGTAGGGTTTCATACATTTTAATGTCATAGCAAAGTCATTTGACACGGAGAGTCAAGACTTTTTGAGCTTGCAAAGTAAATTTTGAAACTGTAGATTAAAAAGCTCAGACTGTAACCCTGCAGTGCATTGTCTTGACGTAGGTTCTAGTGTTGTATATATTGTTCCAGCCATAAAAACACTCCTATAGATGGTAACACACAGAACAGAATTTTTTATTGAACTCTTGGTTTCAATGATGTCCAAAACAATGAATCACATGCTAGTGGAAAGGCACTATAGGTAGACCTACTTAGGGGGTATTGACAGTAGGAGGGCTAAGCCTACGGGACATCCTGTCTTCATCAGTCATCACGCTATTAGTGGAAAGCCTCTAATATCATTATAAATAGCAAACAAGTCAGGAATACCCTGCCACCTCACACCCCACATACTTGACTGCAGCAGGAGACTGCAGTTTCCCACTCCCACTGGCTTTGTTACTATTACGTTGAATAAGTTGAAAAATAACATGCCACGTCTGATATTAAACACCAACCTGTGTGCTATACTTTCACTTCCTGCTGGACCTTAAGCGTCCGGGGGTCTTCTTACAACATGTCAGTCAATATAGTCACCAAGGAGCTTTAGTAGCTCAAGTGTGTGCTGTGAGTGTGTGCATGTTGGTGCTGTGTGTGCGCCTGTTTGTATGTGTGGTGGGCTGATAGTGGGGGGCATAGATGGTGAGGCCGGGGGTTGTGCATAGTTGATTGCTTGACCTTTGCCGCCGTAGGGAAAGGTAGTCTGTGAGCAGAGCGGGGAGCCTGTGACTATAAGTCCCCTTGCGGCTGAAGCAGTCGGCCACATTGATGCTCCACGCAGGATCACGCAGGATCACACAAGCTTCCCTTGAATCCCCACGTCGTGTGGGAGCACTCGGGGTGGTCAGGCTTTGGTCAGTGAAGAAAAAACAGCCGCCTTGGTCGTTTCAGGTGGCCTGATCCTTCTCTTTACTGTGTTGAATTGGTTTTCAGTAATACAGTCTTCTAAAAGGAACATGACTCAAGCAAACCTCAAGACCACTACAGTCTTATCGGATGCCGACGCTATTGTGACTAACGCTGACTCAGCAGAAGCCAGATCATTACAGCAGCAAGATCGGGTTCATGCTCCATTCAGATAGAGCTCTCCAACGATGTGACCACCGGCATAAAGTCGGGAGTGTTTCATTACATTACAGGTTGAAGGCTATTCACGCCTGCAACCGTCGCTTTGAAATCAAAAACCTGAAAGGCTATAAAATGGGGCATTTAAGGCCACGTTTTATTATTTTCTACAATGTCTATGACTTAGGGATGAAAGAATAGACAAGAATGGTGGCAAACTATGGTGTAGATATGACATCATCCTCTAGATGACCTCACGTCTGATATCACCCAGCATATTCAAAATGACTGGAAATGATTATTCATGCTGTACTTTCAGTTGATCGATCACTTCAGCTGATTGGGAAAAAACAAGTTGTATTGATCAACCAATGACCTTCATGCCAGCCAAATTAATCCCAGGACGTATCACTGCAAATGCCAGAGGAGATGACAGGACTTTGAATGGCGACAGCTCCTCTGGAGGAGTATTCCCTGGAATAAATTACGACCACACATTACACAGAGTCTCTGCTACCAAGGGTTTAAAATAGGTGTGTGTGTGTGTGTGTGTGTGTGTGTGTGTGTGTGTGTGTGTGTGTGTGTGTGTGTGTGTGTGTGTGTGTGTGTGTGTGTGTGTGTGTGTGTGTGTGTGTGTGTGTGTGTGTGTGTGTGTGTGTGTGTGTGTGTGTGTGTGTGTGCACCAGTGGGCTAGAGTGGACAGTGGGGAGGACAGACGTGGCGCTCCTCTGACAGGCTCCCCATTCCCCAGCTAACACTCTGGCTGCTGATGTCACAGTGCCAGGTCTGACCCGGCGACAGGAAGGCTACGGCGGGGTACATTGAGGAGAGGCAGCAGTTAAATATGGAGCTGCCTTGCTAAACAGGGTCCTCTGACACCGTGACACGGATCAGGGCCCTACATTAACTGCTGCTTGAAAACTGTATATTGTTGAATATCAAGGAGTATGCAGAACTTTAATGACGTAATATATGGTTTCATTATTTTTTCCTTTTGTAAACGAAAAAA
>OLKM01000260.1:0-17500 GCA_900291075.1 Melanogrammus aeglefinus | reverse complement strand
AGCTAAACATGACGGTCAATCTCAATCGGAGTGGAGCCCCATGCAAGATATCACCTCCTGGGGTCTCAATGATGCTAAGAAGGTGAGGAATAAGCCCAGAACTACACGGCAGGACTTGGTCAATGACCTGAAAAGAGCTGGGACCACCGTTTCCATGGTCACTGTTGGTAATACAGTAAGACGTCATGGTTTGAAATCATGCATGGCACGGAAGGTTCCCCTGCTTAAACCAGCACATGTTAAGGCCCGCCTAAGTTTGCCAATGACCATTTGGATGATCCAGAGGAGTCATGGGAGAAAGTTTTGTGGTCAGATGAGACCAAAATTGACCTTTTTGGTCATAATTCCACTAAGCGTGTTTGGAGGAAGAAGAAGATGATGCTTTACCATCCCAAGAACACCATCCCTACTGTGAAGCATGGGGGTGGTAGCATCATGCTTTGGGGGTGTTTTTTCTGCTCATGGGACAGGACGACTGTACTGTATTAAGGAGAGGATGACTGCAGCCATGTATTGTGAGATTTTGGGGAACAACCTCTTTCCCTCAGTCAGATCATTGAAGATGAGTCGTGGCTGGATCTTCCAACATGACAATGACCCAAAGCACACAGCCAGGAAAACCAAGGAGTGGCTTCGTAAGAAGCATATCAAGGTTCTGGAGTGGCCTAGCCAGTCTCCAGACCTAAATCCAATTGAAAATCTTTGGAGGGAGCTGAAACTCTGTGTTTCTCAGCGACAGCCCAGAAACCTGACTGATCTAGAGAAGATCTGTGTGGAGGAGTGGGCCAAAATCCCTCCTGCAGTCTGTGCAAACCTGGTGAAGAACTACAGGAAACATTTGACCTCTGTAATTGCAAACAAAGGCTACTCTACCAAATATTAACGTTGGTGTTCAAATACTTATTTTCAGCTGTATCACACGAATAAATTGTTAAAAAATCAGAGATTGTGATTTCTGGATTTTTCTTTTTAGATTATCTAACGCAGTGGACATGCACCTACCATGACAATTTCAGACACCTCCATGATTTCCAAGTGGGAGAACTTGCAAAAAACAGGGTGTTCAAATACTTATTTTCTTCACTGTAATTTGTTGAATTGTGTACTTAAATTTCCACAAATGTTTACACATACAGTGGGGAGAACAAGTATTTGACACTGCCGATTTTTCAGGTTTTCCCACTTTCAAAGCATGTAGAAGTCTGTCATTTTTTATCATAGGTACACATCGACTGAGTGACGGAATCTAAAATAAAAATCCAGAAAATCACATTGTATGATTTTTAACAAATTAATTTGCATTTTATTGCATGATATAAGTATTTGATACATCAGAAAAGCAGAACTTAATATTTGGTACAGAAACCTTTGTTTGCAATTACAGAGATCATACGTTTCCTGTAGGTCTTGACCAGGTTTGCACACACTGCAGCAGGGATTTTGGCCCACTCCTCCATACAGACCTTCTCCAGATCCTTCAGGTTTCGGGCTGTCGCTGGGCAATACAGACTTTCAGCTCCCTCCAAAGATTTTCTATTGGGTTCAGGTCTGGAGACTGGCTAGGCCACTCCAGGACCTTGAGATGCTTCTTACGGAGCCACTCCTTAGTTGCCCTGGCTGTGTGTTTCGGGTCGTTGTCATGCTGGAAGACCCAGCCACGACCCATCTTCAATGCTCTTACTGAGGGAAGGAGGTTGTTGGCCAAGATCTCGCGATACATGGCCCCATCCATCCTCCCCTCAATACGGTGCAGTCGTCCTGTCCCCTTTGCAGAAAAGCATCCCCAAAGAATGATGTTTCCACCTCCATGCTTCACGGTTGGGATGGTGTTTGTGGGGTTGCACTCATCCTTCTTCTTCCTCCAAACACGGCGAGTGGAGTTTAGACCAAAAATCTCTATTTTTGTCTCATCAGACCACATGACCTTCTCCCATTCCTCCCCTTGATCATCCAGAGCAGTGTTTCCCAAACTTTTTTTCTGGGGACCCATTCTTTTTAAATTACAAACCATCGCGACCCAATATAAAAAATAGTAGGCCTACACTACTATCAAAAACATGCTTCTTGTTTAAAGTTTTTTAAATGCTCATGCCAAACAGGTAGGTGTGTGTTTATGGGCAGTTATTGTTATCAAACAGTCAATCAATCAATCAATTCGTTAAGATAAAACTTTATTAATCCCCCAGGGAAGAAATTTGGGTGCTTCAGCAGCAAGAAGTAAGACAGTCAAAACTGAAATTGTAGAGATAGATGCCAAAATAGTGCAAAAGTATTTCTGTAGCCTATAAGAAAAAATATGTTCTTTTAATATACATTTATTTGGCGACCCAATGTAAACCTCCCATGACCAACATGTGGGTCACGACCCAGTCTTTGGGAAAGAATGATCCGAGACAAAATCAAATTTAGAAATACTCAATCAGTGTGTCTTTAAAGTGTGAAACCTGGCTGTTGGAGAGCTCACCTTATAGGCTTGGGCTGGGCCAGTGGGCTGCAGCCCATCAGCTTGAGCATGGCCTGGTACCTGTGGAACTGGGGTTGACCCACCTGGGAATGCAGCTGACTGCTATTGTGTTAACAGCTAGTTAGATAATTGGTTACGTGGTAAATGCACCACTCTAAAGTGTACACAACTATTGATTGTAATCTCAATGTAAATGGTTTCTTGCTTGCCTGTTATGGTAAATTAAGCAAAAGTCAATTGGTTTGCACTGTGCCTGCACTATAGTGCACTATTATGAAGAACATAGCCAGCCTTATTTGTTTCTGACTAACACACGCAATCACACACAAATGGGGTCTGAAAAAGTATTTTTTTTTATTATCATCTTTGCAGATTAAGTGTTATTTTTTTTTCATAAAACTTTTGTAGACGTTGAAACAGTTAAACTCTAATGTACTATAGTGATTTAGTTTAAAGACGAGATTTTGGTTGTTGATGGCTACAATCCATACACAAATGTGTTTTTTACAAGCCACACGCTGGCTTATTAACAGGAATAAATGTGAACCAAGACATGTGTATCAAGCACACCCCAATAAAGCCCCAGAACAGCATAAGAAAAAGTCAACAAAAATTTTGTCAAGTATTTCACAAATTTGCGAAACATGCAAAGATCTTTGAGAATGCTTCACAAATACCAAAAATCTAAGAACATTGTTTCTACTCGTAAAAAGGATACTTGTAATAAAATAAATTGGATTAATTAATCTCAGAAGGAACATTTGGGCAATGGTAGAGTAATCTGAGTAATGGCACCACCCACCCAATGGGAAAAAAGTGCAAGTTGCAGAGGAAATAAGAGGTGGTTGAGATATTGGGCATCAGAATAGGTCACTTGAGGAAAGGCCTGGTTTGATAATAAGTGTTACATCAGGGAACAGAAGGTAGGCAAGATACATATTTAACTAGTGACTCAATCCACTACTTGAACAACTTGCAGAGTAAGGCGTTGTTGGCCAAGGCATAGAATACTGCACGTGGGTTCTAAGATACAAAGGACCAAGAAAAATACACAAAACATAAGTGTTTCCCCTAGATTTTTTTGTAGTAGTGGTGCTGTGAATTGGTAACCTTAATTTTTTTTTTTGGAAAAATAGCCCTTTTAATGGTTACTTCTGGTGAGATTTTTTTGCGAAAAATGTAGATTGAGCTTCCAAATATGACATAACCAACAGAGACGTGTCTGCTGCGACCAGATCATTGTGCCTTGAATTTGGCAGATTATATTTTTTTGCAGTGGCGTTTATAATCCAGCAGCGGTGGTGCACCTCTGCTGAATGTATTTAGGGGAAACACTGCAGAACATTTATTAAACGCAAGGACATGCATAAATTTAAGTTGCAAAACTTAATTTTAAGATAAAATTCTGATACCATGCTACCGAAAACAAAAAGAGGCCATGCTGGGAAGGACTGATAAGACTCACAAAATGGAGCGAATCAGGCTCAACATTGGTAAAGGTATGGAAACAAAATGAAAATGAATAAAGAACTGAGAATGAGTAAGAAAGGATGAATTGGTATATAGAAAGACCAGTTAAAAAGGCACGTTTGTCTTGACATGTTTGTCTTATGTCTACATGCATTAGCCTTAAAAATATCCTAAATAAAAGAAAGCACAAATGCATATTATATTTGGTATTGAAGCTAGTTTTGTAACATTCAAAAAAAAAAAACAGTTCCTTCCTAACAGGTAAATCATTCAGTACACGATTGTTGGCCACTGATAGCTTTGGATGTACTGAAAATGGCGGCACAAAACGAAACTATAACAGCCTGAGCGGTTGGCAACATGATTCACTCACAACACAACACAACTGAAAGTGTACTTCACGTGTCAACTGTGAACATGCCAATCCAATACATTTTTTACATTTATAAAAAGAAAAAAAAGCTGGTATTGTACAACACAATGAGGCTTTAGGCGTGTTTAATCTCACAGCAGTTTCCTTTACATGTTACAAGTTGAAACACAGCTCTAAAAGGAAAGTAGTTGTAGAACAACCATTTCGCCAATATTATTGAATCCCAGAACATCCATGTCTGCCTCCAGCTAGCATATCGTAAAGCGAGCACTGCTGTCTTTAATTGACAATGGGGATATTTAAGTATCACTAGCCAAAGTCATTACTTTATGGTGCAGGAGAGGACTATCACTGAGGGGGTGGGATGACTGATATTACACCTGATAAATGTTAGATCCTACGATAAGGCCTGTTCATAAGGATTAAAGGATGCGTTTCCTGAGCACACTGACATTCGAAAACACAGAGGTACCGTGCCTTAGGATTGGTGTAACATGATGCAAGTTCTGATGTTAACAACCTAGAGACCACATCAGTCCCTTGAAAACGAAAGACTGTAATCCTGTTTTGAACAAAAAATGAAGGCATGATGGTCCAATGGTTAGGCTATTTGAATCAAGCCGAGCGGTACTGGGTTCCATTCCTATGTTCTCTGGCTAACCAGTGACCCTCAACCATAAACCCACCCCTGGTTCCATAACATGTATCTTAGGTCTCTGATGCTGGATAAACACGCATACATACTGAAGTAGTTAAATATGGAACAATATATCCTCCACAAACAAGCTTACTTTTATTTACCTTAACCTAAAACACCTAACGCTAACGATGCACACAGAAATATAAAGTGCCATTAAAGCCCAGCATCTCAACCATCATAACACACAGCAACAACTCAAGAACAATAAAAAAACAAACAAACTACGTAGAAGAAAAGCACGACAAGGCAACGCAATATGGCTCAGGTGCTCGCTTAATATCCGGTCTTGGGCGGAGGGTGAGCATAAGCCGGGTTGTAGGCGGGCTGGCCATGGTTCGCTGGTGGGGGCGGCGCATTGGCCTGGGCGTGAGGCTGGCTGGGAGGCTGGAGAGGGTAGGAGGGCTGTCCTGGTGCGAAGGCAGCCTGGCTGTAGGCCATCGGAGACGGGCCGTAGCTCGGGCCCACTGGGGAAAAAAAGCAACATGTTTTCTTTGAATGCAACTTCAGGACTATTTCAGATTTCAACTGGCTTTGTATCTTTACAATGTAGCATATGCAAATCAGAAAAGGCCATTTCTGAAGATATTGCGGTGTGAATGCTGGCTGTTGAAAGGCTCATGCTCAACTAGATTGCTGACTTTAAATGATTTCTAACATGTTAAGGGTTGAATGGATTTTGAACAGAGTTAAAGGTTTGAGGTTTTAATTTAGTAAGAGTAACAATATTAACATATGAATAAGAGTTAATCCAATGGCTAAACTCATGTGATAGTTTGAGACTAGGACTAGTATTAGTATGATTAGACATAGTGTGAGTAGTATTATTAGCATGATAGGCCTATTAGTCGTAAGTAGTAAAACTACTTGTATATGATATAATATTATTGGCATAAATATCAATACTTAATAAGTAGTATTGTTGGTATCCTAAGTAGTAGTAGTATTGTGAAACAGTGTCGGTACAATACATATTAATATTGGTATGATGTGTTTTGATGTATGATGCATGTATTGATGATGTAGCATTAGAATGATAACAAAGGTTCATACATTATTAGTGGTAACTTTGCCATTTGTTCACATCTAGTTTAGCGAGTTTCCTTGGGTCACAGAATGATGAGGCTGACACTGCTGGAATCTCGAGTCTCGCTTTAATATTACATTTTTTAGCTGGCATGGTGTGAAAAATATTGCTTTTAAGTAGCATTAGCATCCAAAAAAAATAGCCTACCTCCCTTTGTGCTTCTACCGTAGTAGTTAAAGTCTAACTGAAATTGATAACTATAATGTTTTAAAGCTGAATGTTAAAAAGTATATCATATTTTAATTCGAAAAGTAAAAGCCAGACCAAGACTCACTGGCTTCCTGGTAGGGTGGAGGGGGTCCAGGTGTATATGCTGGGTAGGGTGCTTGGGGCATGGGCTGACCACCGTAGGCTTGGGGCATGGGCTGAGCACCGTAGTGCTGAGGCATGGGCTGTGCACCGTAACCAGGCTGGACAGGGACGGACTGGTAGCCTGGGACCTGGCCGCCCTGGTAGGATGGCCCCTGAATCCCAGGGGATGCTGTTGGCTGCTGGGGGTAATGTTGAGGTGTGTGTGTGACCACTGTGGTGTGTGTGGTGGTGGCTATAACCGCTGTCAAGGAGGATAAAGGATAGAGAGGGAGTAAGAAACTAAAAAGCCCTTCTCTGCCCAAGCCATATTAGAAAACCAAAAAGGTAAACATTTGACAGCTAAATTATGTTCAATTTAGTCCTAACACTTACCCTATGTCATCAATACTAACACAGTATTAACAGTTTATTTACATTTACATTAAGGGTATTTAGCAGACGCTTTTATCCAAAGCAACTTACAATAAGTACATTTTTCAGAAGAAGGTATTGCTACATATTCACAGACATATAGAACGTTTGAGAAGGTTCTGATTTAGGCTAATACAGTATGGCGGTAGATTTGTCCTGTTTTGAAGGACAGAGTCAATCTACAATGACTACCAGTATCTTTTCCACCCCCGAATAGACAACTCCATTCTGGGGAGGAAAATAAGTGACGCAGACTGTCCCCTCAAAATTCCTGTGTGCATTCCAAGGCAACGCTTTAGCCTACTCCACTACAACGTCACGTTGTCCTGGCAACCGGATTTTCAGTTCTAAACAACCCAACGAGAGTTTGCGTTTTCCATTGCTTCCATGTGTTGTTTCTTTCAAAATGAGAATAAATAAATTTCAAGAGCTGAAGATCACTACCAATGGAAACATGTCGAGGCGTTCATGTATTCCCCTGGGGTATTAAAAGGAAAAGTTTGCGCTAGCATGAAAGATAAAGTTGTATAATTATTTATTTTTTACATGAAGAAAATCTATTCTCAATATTACTTACATCATTGGTAAAGCAAACTCGCAAATCAATTCTCAAAACAATCATTATTTTTCTATAAAACGTCCGTTTGACATAGGATTTCCCCTTTGGTTTGTGTGGAACCGAAAATAGGCAAGAGGAGCAGTATTTTTTAGGCCAAACCGTTACTTCTGCATAAACGTTTAGCAAACAAATGTTTGCATAAATGCTTGCTTCCTGGGTAGAAGGAAGTTACTAGTTTCAGTTTTGTTGCAGAAAAATGTGAAACTTTCCAGTTTGATTCAGCGAATTTGTTGCTCAAGAAGTTTGTTGCCCAATTAACATACAAAGGGGGGATGATTGCAAAATATGCCATATGGACCCGATTTGGTTTTTAGGTCAGATTTAAGATAAGCTGGAATCTGGTAAATGCTTAGGTAGCCACCAATCATAACCAACGTTCCCACCAATCAAGCAATGTACTGTGGTACTAGGAAAGGGGTTTCTTACGCCGTGGCTTGCGGCAGATCTTGTAGAGGCAGCAGCAGGGACAGACACAGCAGGAAATGATGATCAGAATGGTGATGATTACAGCCCCAGCCGTGGTGCCGATGGTTATAGAACTATTGGAACTGCCATAAACAAATTTTAGAAAATTATTTGGTCTCATAAAATGTAATATTAGAATGATAACAAAGGTAATACATTCATAGTGGTAACTTTGACAACTCGTTCACAACTAGTTTGGCAAGCTTCCTTGGGTCACAGATTGATGAGGCTGATACTGCTACAATCTCTGGAGTCTTGCTTTAATATGACATATTTTTGTAGCTTGCATGGTGTGAAAAATATTGCTTTTAAGTAGCATGAGGAAAAATAGCCTACCTCCCTGTTTGCTTATACCGAAGTAGTTAAAACCTCACAGAAATTGATAACTTTCTAATGTTTTAAAGCTGAATGTTAAAAACATATCACATCTGGAGAAAAAATATTAACTCAAAAGAAGTGGCAACAGAAAAATCTCTACAAAAAAAAGAGGTCAACGCAACATGTAATTGCAATTCAGCAGGGGTGTACTGTTGCATAGCCTAACTAACAACTCTTTTTCTGTTGATAAAAATGTTGTGTGTCAATGATGAAGTAATAAGAACTTAATAGAATGAAATACCGATAATCAATGCAGTTCTCCTGCCCTTCTTGTGTGAATCGCATGAAGGAATCTTGACAACAATATCTTTCGACACAGGATCCACAACAAAACGACGAGCATGTCTGTGCTAAGTGGTAGACATCATCGAAGTCATCGTAGGATTTGCAATCGTTGACTCCGGCTGGAAAGAGACAAACAAGTTTGATGAAACAGTGAGAGGAAGCCGGAAACATGGTTATGCGGACTCGCTTATAAATATGAATGAATTAATGGGGTAATTGAAACATTGCAAACGGTCTCCACATAGATTCCCCCCCCCAAAAACCTTCCTTTAAACCAGAACAGTATAATGAATAGGCCCAACGTTGCTTTACTCCCTGTAGGTGGATTGTAACCAATATCAATGATCAACGTGATGAATCTTGCCTGCTATATTCTGATCTAATGCAACATGCGAAATGGTACTTGCGTCAATAAAAAAACAAATGGCGTCCGTTAACTTACTTTACCGGTTGAAATATAGGCTAGTAGTAACAGTTAGCTTCCTAAACACGACAAACATGTGGTAGGTTCGTTGAAACGAAAGCTAGAAAACGACAGTGAGGACATGGAGTAGGCCAATATAAATATAAAATGAGTTGTATTAAATACCCAACTCACCAGACACGATCAGGATCAGGATGGCAAATATAACACACTTGATAACACCAGAAAGACCTGCCGCCATGGCTATAACTATTTGTTGCAAGGAATCTCTCCTTCTCCTTCCTTGTTTTGTTTCAAGGCAAACCACTAGCCCTGGTAGATCCGTGTTATGATTCACATCCGGTATGGCACCCCCCACTGGCTTAGTTGACTTGTAATGTACCACCCTTTATGGGCTACATGAGATACCAAAAAAATGTGATGTCTGATTGATTTGGTTATTTCTTCACACACACACACACACACACACACACACACACACACACACACACACACACACACACACACACACACACACAACACACACACACACACACACACACCACACACACACACACACACACACAAAATCCTCCCCCGGACCAAAAAAGCCTCGTCTTTCGAAAAAGTTCAAAAAGAAAATGACCTAAAACAAGGGTGAAACTTGGATTTGCATTTGAACGATGGAGACAGCTTAGAGCCCAGAAGGATCTCAAGACGGAGGACGATTTGGCTAATGTTTTCTTGAACAGGTTAGCATTGAGCTCATGCTAAAATTAACTTCAACGTGTGGCCGTCGTCGCATTAACTGAACATAGCCACAAGATGGCAGCATCATCGCACATATGAGGAAACCGGAGGCAGGCTCTCAAAACCAAAACCAATCAGAGCATGTACTACGTCATATAGGCCACGCCTACTCCGTATCTCGGCGAAGTCACGCCTCTTCCGATCGAGCCCATGGAAACGCATAAGTTACGTTATTTGTAACTCTAGTACATCTTATGAGTATAGGCGAGCCTTTTAAGGCTATCGCTATAGGCTCTATGCACAAACTCCACCTACTTCCTGGATTTGATGCAGCTCCTTCATTCCTGTCTTACATTATTGACAAAACTGATTAATCCAGGTGTGTCTGAGTAGTCCCAATGGTCAGACACACCTGGATTAATCAGTTTATCCAATAATGTAAGACAGGAAATGAAGGAGCTGCACTAAGTCCAGGAAGTAGTGGAGTTGTGCATAGAGCCTATTGGGTTATCCCTAGGCGTGAGCCGTAGCACTGAAAATTTTGTAATCCCCGCCCACCAGCAGCGTGGGCCTCAATCACGTCCGCGGGCCACCCATATACTCGGGCGCCGGCGGACGATCTGCTCCCTACAAACAGCTTTTTATTCATTTTATTTAAAGGGACCATGAGGGCCGACCACTTAAAAGGCTGCCGCCGTTATACTCATAGAATCTAGAGTACAATTACTAACTATCGTTCTAATCCGTTATAGGCTTTTGCCTTTTAGGCTATCGCTTATGGGTTAAAAGGGCGAATGCGACGATATAGTCTATGCCTCATTGGTTCCCGATTGGTACTCAGAAACACAGCTACACTAACATATAGTATCATGCGTCCAGAACATAGCACTAACATTAATGTCATGCGTCATACAGCATGTCATCAACGAGCAGTTCTAATTGTGTTCGGATAAGACAGCGAAAAGCTTCTCAGCATGAACGATTCGAACTCCACCTCACATTGTCTTTACATATTGCCTGAGGAATGAGTCACACAATCACACTCACTCCCGACAAAAAGCACCCAGAACTGAGTGCGTCGTCATAGAGAGGCCGCGACAGTCTCTTAGGGGAAAACCTAATAACAGAGCATGGGCAAGCCCAGGAGGCGAGGCTGTGCAGATATCCTCCTATCGTGCTATCCTCTTTGCAGAGCGACAGGACGATATTCTCCTCTGGTCGAGTGAGCTCTGATGGTGTCTCAGGCGGCTCAGCCCCCGCTGACACATAAGCCTGTGTGTTAGCATATCACACAGCCAATTACAGCCGTTGTTTCGTCAGGGGGAGGCCTGCGGAATTGGTCTTGTAATGCACAAATAACTGTTGAGATTGGCGCTAGAGCCGCCGCGTGCGTTTCACATCAAACAGATGCAAGGCGCATCGGTGCGCACTACGGGGGACAAAGAGATGGGCTGTGTCGTCGCCTCCTCTCAGATTGAGAGGGAGAATGAGAAACATTGAGTGTTATTACCGTCATCTTAACGAGCTGTAATCACTCTTTGGTGGTGAGGTAGAGAGTCGCGAGTCTGGGCGTAATAATCGGCCGAGTACTGCCCGGTGCCTCGTATTCTAAGACAAGAAGGCTACTAGATATGCAGACAGGTCGCTCATGGCTCTCTTAGGGCTGACGTTCAGCGGCCAGCAGCAAAGCTGTCTTGGCTTGAGTTCTACTCTCAATACTGGGTAGGTATCTCGGTTCAAGATGGTGCGTGCAGTGAATTGCTGAACCTATGCGCTGTGCTCAGCGCTAGTGTGAAATGCGCGCTGATGTGTGAGTGAGAGTGATGCGGCTCACGGGGTCGCTCTCTCCTCACACCTCGGATTGAAGGTTCATTGAGGGACGAAAAGACAGTTATCCCCGAAAACCTTCGGTGGCTGAAGAGAACAGCAAGCCGCGTACGTTTAGCGTGCTTAGAAAAGCCAGCCCTCCTTCGCATAGTAGGTGACTGGGAGGAAAGAGGAGCACTTGCGGCAAAGGGCAGGAGATGGGATCACCACCCTCTCCGTGCACCATCTCTGGAAAAGCCGGGCCCCATTTAGCCGAGTAACACGTCTGGTGAGTCAGCGTCTGGCACCCTGGATGGTCGGTACGACCTCCGGGAGAGGCCGAGACCCTCTATAGCGCTCGCGTCAGGGGCCGAGGCCTACAAGCGCTGGCCGAATCTCTGGTTAATCTATGATGCTACCCTCTTGCCTGTGAGAGTAGCGTCTCGCCGCCAGGAGTACTTCAGCCGGCCCGAGAGCAGGACGCTGGAGGCGGGAAACCACGGTGCACTCGTGCGTGCGGCTGCTATGAGAATCATACACAGCCGCTCTCTGGACGCGGTCCAAGACTGGGGAATCAGGGGACGGGTGGAAGCGTACAGGAGTGTGTTCGGGCCACGGTCTGTTGCGACGTCAACGCATCCCACCCGAGCGGGGATTGTCCTTCGCGCGGAGAGAGAACCTATCAAGCTCGCACTGTGTGGTCTCCCGCGTGGCGAATAGGTCTTTCTGACCTCGCCTTCCCGACTCGCTCCATATCCTGATTATTCAGATCGTGGTGCAGAGTCCAAGCCCTCCTGGGGGAGGACCCCCCCTCGACATTCATGTCGGCCCCTCTGTTCAAGACACCGGGGATGTACGCTGCTCTGATGCAGGAAGCTGTGCGTGCCGCCCAGCATAACAGGCTGTCTGCGCTATGCTCAGCAGCTGTGCCGAGCGCACGGTCCCCCTTGGCCGATTATGGTATCGCTGCTGTCGGGCCTTGTGTACCGTTTGCGAATCATTACGTGTTGCGATTCGTCAACATTGGGCAAAGTGTTTGGGACACCTTCTAATAACAGTGAGGAGCTCCAATGCGTACTATGCGATGGTCACGGGGGCAGCCAAAACGCCGCCCACTACGTGGAAACTCGCATGTTACTCCCCAGCCCACAGAGAAGCATCGTGAACACTGGAGATGGTGACCGTTGCTTCTGCCCAACGCGCACCCTCTCGCCGAGAGTTCGGGGATCGCCCCCCAGTGGGCTCAAATCGGGGCCCACTGATTGGAATGGTCACTCTTCGCCCGCCGCCCGTTGACGCACCGGGGTCGATGCGCAGGCGAGGAAAACCATCTCTGCTCAGCCGCCTATCGCTGATAAGCAGCCCAACTGCACCCACCGTGTGACGGCCCAATCATGCCCAGGCCAGCCTCATGACAGAGAGGGCTGTCACGACGCTGCCCGGGGAACAATCGCGGAGGGAGAGACCACCACGTCTTCCCACTTCCTCTGCTGGAGTGCCCTTCTTCTGCATTCACAGCTGAATCCAGCTCACCCCCATATACCATCACACTCTGTGAGGGGAGGGGGAGCTTTCTTCCAGTTTTATGCGAAGGCCTAGAATTCGACAGGTGCAATTACCAGTTTTTGTTTGAATAGCCGCTTCCTCCTTGGAGTGAGCCATCAAAAGCAGATCGCTCCAAGTAGACAGTAACTCGCTCTCATTCCTGTTGCGTGCAGCGGCCTGGAGAGCCCGTCTCCACGCACCTTCGGAGAACCGTCGATGGGCTAGAGATATAGCCGAACAGACGGTAATGTACCTGAGTTAGTGTGACCCTTGGATGAGAAACGCAGGAATTTCCTGTTGTTTGGGGAATCACTGTGGACGCTGGAAGTAGCATCCTTCACAATCATTGATATGAACCAGTCGCCCGGTTTTTACACCACCTGTAACACTCGTCTGATCTGTTAACATGTGAAACGGCCTCTCCGCGATGCATTTGTTGAATAAGGGCTGAGATACGAGAAATCGGTCTCAGCCCTCCCTGTTTCTTCGGGACCAGGAAATAACCGGGAATTAAACCCTGCATTTCCTCTCCCTGCGGGGGACTGGCCGGAAATCACTTTTTTTTTTTTTTTTCGCTAGAAGCTGCTGTTAGCTCCGCCAAAAGTGGGACAGCTGTTATCCTTTGGACTGACAGCAGTTGGTTTCCACTTATCAGATGATGTACTAGCCCCTTGTAGTCAGAATAAATCCCGTTGAATCGCGGCGGAACGCGAGGTGTGAACTGCAGGGTGTGACCCCTTGCTGATTCAGCCCCTGTCCATCCATTTTGGCCAGCTGCATGCGTTCAGCCATTCCGAGTAATGTCTCCGAAAACGCCCCGTGCAGCCTCTTGTTTCGATTGCGCTGTCATGGAGCCACGCGTTGAGCCCCCTGCCGCCGTCTCAGCGAGGGAGGATCTCCTCCTCGCAGCCCATGGGAGCTTGCCGAAAGCGGCATGAGTGCTTTCTTGTCATTAGCAGAGCATGCCCTGCCCTGTTCAGGCTTGTGATAATAGTGAGCCTCCCTCTCATCCCGAGCGTTTGGGACGCGATGGAGAATACACTCGGCATGGGGTAGCAGGACTGCCGACACTGGTGAACGACCGCGTGTTCATGTCGTAACAGAGAGCTCGTTATCAGCGGGCGCTCGCCACATGTTCATTGCCTAGCATTGATGTGGTGTAGGGGAAAGTAATTTAGGGCTGGCTCGATCCTAATACGAGGTTATAGTGACGGCCTGCCTAATATGTGGTGGAATGCGTGTGAAAACAGTTACGGCTGAAACCGGTAGGCTCTGGCGTTAACTGTGGTGTGAGGTGAAAACAGCTGTCGAGTTTAATAAGAGGTGTTTCCGCTGTCACACGCTTCTCCCCTTCGCCCCGTTAATAGCGGACGCTTGTGGCGGGGCATCGCCCCATGAGCTCGCTGCCCGAGGCCTTCGCTGGCCGCTCGCCGCCGCCTGCGATGGAGGCGGGGGGGTGGTAAGCGGCGGCGGCCTGTAAAGGTAACGAAGGCTGGCTCGATCAATAATGCGAGGTTTATTGACGGCCTCCATGCTGTGGTGAGATGCGTGGTGAAACAGTTACAGACGAACCGGTAGGCTTCTGCGTTAAACTGGGGTGTGGGGAGAAGACAGCCGTCTTTAGAAAAGAGACGTTTCCCGCTGTCACATCGCTTCTCCCCCGCCCGTAATAGCCGTGCTTGTGGGGCGGGCAGCGCCCTGAGCCCGACTGCCCGAGGCCTTTGCTGGCCACTTGGCCGCGCCTCGCATGGAGGCGGGCGGGCGATTAGCGGGCCGAGTTTGGCCTTTCAAAAAGCAATTGGCTGGCACGATCAGCGTCTGCACGATCAATAAAGGTTTATTGACGAGTCCTGCCTATACTAGTCGGGGTACGCCGCCAGCGAAACAGTTATGGCCCGAGCCCGACAGGCTCCGGCCGTTAACTGGGATTGTGGGGAGAAAACACCGTCTCAGAAAAGAGACGTTCCTGCTGTCACACGCTTCTCCCCTCGCCCCGTAATAGCCGGCGCTTTGTGGGGCGGCGGCATCGCCCCATGAGCCCGCTGCCGGGCGCCCCTGCTGGCCGCTCGCCACATCCCACGCGGAGGCGGGCGGGCTTGTGAGCCGGGGGGCCAGGAGGAGCTGCCGCGGCGCCGCCAACGGTGGCTGTTGGGGCCCACCTCGGCCGGGCGACGGGAACCCGGGCGGGGCGCGTCTGTCGCGGGTGAGGCGGACGGCGGAGACGTTGTCTCCGGAAACTTCTCTGCCTCCTCGGAAGCAGCCTGCATTTCGTCCACCATAGGACGACAGGCGGCCCGAACAGGCCCGTCCGGGGCTTGATGGGGGCCACTCCAGCACTGACCGCCTCACCCGCTCAGGATGGCCCGGGGTCTGTTTGTCAGCCACAGGTCTCCGCTGAATTAGTGCTGCATGCCGCCGTCCGGGCCGCTGTTACCGCACCGCGTGACAGAGGCAGAGATGACACCGGCAGCTTCGCCACGTCGATGCCCGTCGGCCAGACGATGAGGGTCAGCCGCCATGGTGGAGATGTCATGCGCTAGCAGGGCGATGTTGTTCACAACCGCCATCTGCTGCATCATGCATTGATGCGCCCTGTCTGTGAGCTTGGCCGTCAGCTGGTCTTTGGGAGTGGGGCGGCGGCCGCCGAGCCCCGGCTTCACCCCAAAGACAGCGCACAGAGCGGGGTCCAGTGGCGGTACCGCCCTGTAACCCCGGTCTGTCAGACCCTCCGTCTTCGTGACCTGAAATGAAGTCTTTCACCGGAGCTCCGAGCCTTCCCGGGCTCCGCCGCAGCCCCACTAAAGTAATGCGTCTGATGGCGGGAAACACGCAGATCGCGTTCGAGACGGGAGGGCGCTGTCGCGGCTCGAGCCCCCAGATTCCCCATGCAGGCTGGTCCGGCGCTGGGGGCCTGAGGGCATGGGCACCGCAAGGCCAAGGGTTTTGCGCTAACCCTGGCGATAATGCCCGCGAAGCTCTCCACCAAAGCTCCAACCACTGGAAGTGAGTGTGGCAGAGGACGGCACAGTTGCTGCTGCCCCGGCTCCGGCCCCTCCATTCGAGAGGGGAAGCCGCGGGAGACACCCTCCTCCTCGCCGCCGCGTCGGAGTGGATCCGGACTCCGCGCCGCATAGGATGGTGGGTGACGCGGCATCTGTCGAGCGGTATGGAGAAGTTCGTCGCACCTTCGGCCGACGGCAGGCAGCAGTGTCGGCTACGGCGCTATGTTCCTACTTCCGCCGACAGCGCCTTACAATGCTGGACATAAGCAGAGCGGCCCAGCGCCAAGTATCTATTTCATAGCCCCAGGCAACCCTCGCACCACTCGTGGCCGTCTTCAGGCAGGATGTACAACCCGGTGTTACAGGACCCTGCAGATGCGGATCGTCTCTCGGTAGTCCATGGTATATTCAGTATGCTAGGATCGCTCCTGAAGAAAATTTCAGATCGGTCCGCCGGCGCCCGAGTATATTCTCTGCGGACGTGCATTGAGGGCCCACGCTGTTGATGGGCGGAGATTACTCAAAATTTACAGTGCAGGCTCACGCCAGTGATATACCCAATACGATAGCCTTAAAAGGCGAAGGCCTATACGACTTAGAAATTATGAGTTTCTAAAAAATATGAATGGGTTATCTACGTGGCTCGCTGAGCCATTTCACAAAATAAAAAAAATACATAATAAATAATATATCACCACCGTTAGCCACACAGAAACTCGTAATTACGAGAAAAGATCTCGTAATTATGACATCAGGATCTCGTTATTACGAGATCCTGATGTTGTTATTACGAGAAAAGATCTCGTAATTACGAGATCCTCGTTATATATCTCTATATCTCATATCGACATCAGGATCTCGTGTGAAGTTTTTTTAATTTTTTTTTATTTTTTGTGAATGCTCAGCGCCACCGTAGGTTTCAATGGGGAGAAAGTAATTATCTTCTGGTCCCAGTCTTTATATGCCCCGGATTACACATACATTGTTTATGGATCTAAATGATACTTTTTCATGTCAAGAAGTTACCGTATTACCCTTCGCTAAGCCCCGCCCCTTAGTTACTGTGCTATGGTCTGTCAGCTTTCGGCTCCATTCTCAAAATAAATATGCGCGTTTTCAATATACCATCAACACAATTCCAAAGTGAAATTCATCCTCATCATTTTGGTGAAAAACGGGTCTTATGGGTATCAGTGTAGAAAGCGACAGAAGTTGCAGTATTGCTTTTGAGGGATAATATCCACAATATTGTAGCGACCAGTGTTCGCAACGGTTCTCTCGTCACTTCCGGGTTCGTGCAGGGGATTCTGGGGGATTCCCGTTGTGCGTTATGTGTGCCTATATGTTGTTGTTCTTGGTCCCTGTTTACTAGTTTTTGAGGGTTATCAATGATCAGTGGGTTAATGGGTTGGGATTTTAAATGGGTGGGATTG
>OLKM01000259.1:390233-402992 GCA_900291075.1 Melanogrammus aeglefinus | reverse complement strand
GTGTTTCGTGTTCAGGTCTAGCACAACTGCTGTGCATGTGAAACCTTTCCGAGGGTTCTGTTCACCATGTGTCTCTGTAGCTGCGTGAGTATCATATAATGTTTCATTGAGAAAAAGTTGGGTACCATATGGTCTAATGTATCCAGATTCAGTCTACTTTCTATTTTTTTAACGTAGCTATTCCTGGATAAGGTTCAAGTTCGAAATGGTCAACCTGTAGGTATTTTCCATTATTCGATGTAGGAAAATCACTCCCAACAAAGACATTTTCGATCACAAATTATTGTTTAAACTATATGCCTATTGGGCCAATAGGTGGTAGCACTTCATTAGTACCCTTTTTTTTCTGTCTTAGACAGGGGATTGAGTGTCGTCTGCCTTTATTTCCCAGGTGATACTGTGCGAACGTCTGGCAATCGGCTCGCTACGAAGTCCTAAATTTACCATCTGTAAGTGAAAAAGAAAAAAAAGAAAAAAAATATATTATACCCTATAGTATATGATTATTCGGTCACGGCTAATTCACTAACTTGTAGAACTGTCCACAGTCAGAATACAGAAGTTAACGTTGGATAATATGTACTAAACATCCAAACTGATCATCATTTGCTACAAAACTGTGTTCAACAAAACATATTATTGAAGCCGTCGTCGTTCGACTACCACACACAACCTTCTCCAGTTCTCAAGTTGAGGCTCCGATAGAACAGAACATATTTAGGCTGGGGATTTCCCTTCTGAGTTTCCCTCCCGTGTGTCCCAGTTTGAGAGCCTGCTTACCATGCAGATCGGCCATTACAGCTGCCCTCGGTGTGCGGCTTCATCCTCTATGCTGGTACATTGGAGAACCGCATTTCTGCACGGTCTGCTGGTTTGAACGAGAAACTCAGTAGACCGATCCAATGCCAGCGAAGCATTGCATTAGTAAAATAAATGCAGTGCACCGTTCTCTTCCATGGTTACTCTTTCGTTCCACCTGCATGAGGAAACTTGTTTGGGAACGTTGGTAATACAGTTGAGCGCTGCGCCGAAGAAATGTTGACACTCTGCCAGTGACGTTGGATGAAAGGATGACTGTTTCATGTAGTGTTGGCTAACTAGGCTCGGCTGCCGAGTAGTAAGGGGACCGTCAGGAATTATGGGCTTAATCTGTTGTTGTTGTCTGGAAGTTCCCTGAGCAGCGGGGAACACGGCTGGTACGTTTGGTGTTAAGCAAAATAAAAAGTTAATCCGTTCAATCGCGCTGTCCGGCTGCCGTCCCGTCACGGTATTGTTAGAAAATGTTGAAGACGTAAAAGTGGCGACGAAGTGACGTTGTGGACCAAACTTGCGTCTTGTGGTTCAGTATGAAAGGGGAGAAGTTTTCCTTGGTGTTTCCCTCACGCAAAGTCCCGTGGCTCTACAGTGATTGCTTCAGCTGGTCGTAGCGACCTATTCTCATGTAGTACAACGGAGCCTAAATCCAGAGTAGTTCTAATAGTATTGTGAATTGTGCTGGAGTATCGTGGGCTCGTAGTTTTGTTGTGGTGCCCTTTGGATTGTATACAGTGTGAGCAATGGATGCGTAATCTACACCGGTTTAGTCGGTTTAACTTTTTTTGTCGAGAGCGAATGGGATTTACCAGTGTGGCATTTCGCAGTGATCGTTCCTTACTTTTTGCGACTGTGATCGGTCTCCAAGGCCTTTACTCTGCTTCGGGATACATCCTACAACCACCAGAGAGACCAGGGAGTAGAACCGTATGCCAGAAATTGTGGACATCTTGACCAACATTCTCCCCTAAACCTCTGGTAATCGCCGAAAGATTCATTTTTCACCGGCGCGACATCAGGAGAGGGTGAGTCTGTAACTACGTTTGTGTGGTATAGCTTTTTACGTAAGACTGGCTGAACCACTTGTGAGTTTGGTGTGAAAACTCTACTGCATGTGCGTTTAGGCACAGGCTGGTATGCGGACTGAGAAATGAAGCAGCACAGAAAAGATTGCGTACAGAAAGTGATTTGAGACTCTTGGTGAAAGGCCATTAATGTAGTTTAGTCTGTGTCCATGGAAATGGCATCTAAAGAAGCCCCCAGCAGCTGCATGTCGGTAGGGAAAGTTTACAAACTCAGGCAGCAGCAACCAAGATGTGCAAGGGACCATGCTTTGCTGTGTGTGGTACATCTGGGCATCTTGCATCTGCTTGTTGGAGCAAAGATATGGATTGCCATAAATGTGGGAAAAGAGGCCATGTGCGAGCGAGCATGCAGCAGAAGTAAAAATGAGCAAAGAGGAAGGCTCAAGGGACTGGAAATAGAATGAAAAGTGCACATTACAAGAAGAAAAACATGTTCACACAGTCACATATGAAAAGGAGAGTAATAGTGATTCTTCGGAGGGGGACATGTCTTGCCACAGTGAATACATACAAGTAATGACTGTGGTGAGAGCTCAGATGGTTTCTGGAACCAAAAGCCCAAGTTGGGAAGGGACATTCCATAAAGATGCAAATAGACACATGGGATCGAGGGCATCATTTAGTGTCTATGGAATCTACATATGAAACACATGAGACATCTCCCTCTACGTCCTTCAGACACGGTATTCTCAGAGCATACACTGGACACCACGGTGCACATGAAAGGGATGACCGATGTACTGGTGCATGTAATGATCAGACGGGTGAGGCTTCCAATCACCAAGTAGGAAACTAACGCCGCCCATAATGGGTCGGGTTGTGGTTAAGGCGATCCGTCTCAACTGGCAAGAGGTGAGAAAAATGTCAGACAGTTTCTACACAGCTTCAGATGTTACTTGGAAAAACATAAAGAGATTCTATCCTGAGGATTTTGAAACTCGGGTGCTGGGCATGGATGGAAATATTACGGTTTAAGCTACATGCTGTCAAACCTGAATACTAAAACCTGTGTTTTTGAAAGCGAGACCAGTGCCGTATGCTATCAGGCCGAAGGTGGAAAGCTGATTTGGAGGCTTTGGTCAAAAATTAGAGTCTTGGAGCCTGCAACGACTAGTGAGAGTGGGCTACACCCATCGTTCCCGGTGCAAAGAAAAAATGGTGGAATCCGAGCCTGTGGGACTTTAAAGTAACCGTTCAACCCGGCCTTAATAGCAGAACAGTACCCCACTTCCACTGATCAATGACTTAATTTGCTGGGCTGAGTGGAGGGTGTCAAAATTCAGCAAAATAGATCTAAAATCAGGCGTTACCTGCAAATGCAAGTGGATGAAGATAGTCCGGTGAGATGCTGACTGTCAAACACACAAAGGTCTTTTCAGGTACTGCAGACTGCCTTTTCGTATTCACTTCTGCCCCAGCTCTGTTCCAGCGAGCTATGGACCAGATCCTCATGGTCTAGCAGGACGGTGCAGTGCTACTTAAGATGACATCCTGTGTACAGGAGGCAAGCGATGAAGAGCACCTGCGTAACTTGGTGCGACTCTTCAAAGGTTGAGAGAGTATGGGCTCAAAGAGTCCGTAAAGGACAAGATTGTGACTTCTTTCAACCATCCGTGGAATACCTCGGACATGTGATTTAATTTCTCAAACGGACTTCATATACAGCACGTCCAAAATCAACAGCCATTGTGGAGGCACCTCCACCTCAAAACACATCCAGCTAGCTGCGATCCTTTTTAGGATTATTGAACTATTATGGCCGTTTTTATCCCTAATCGGGCATCATGCTTACAGCCACTGCCACGAGCCTGTTACGCCAGGACAAGACATGAGACATGGACAGTCAGCTGTCAGGAGGCTTTTGAAAAAGCCAAGGGTGCGTTAACTACATCAGAAGTGCTGACTCACTTCAACCCAATCACTTCCGGCTTCAGCTCGCTTGTGATGCAATCCCCTATTATAGAGTGGGGCAGTATATATCCCCATACTGCCAAATGGTGAGGAAAAAGCCGTCGCTTCGCCTCTAGAACCTTGAACAAGGCAGATGTCTAACTAATGCTCAAATAGAAAGAGAGGCCACTGAGCATTGTGTTCCGGGGTGAGGAAATTTCACCAGTACTTGTATGGGAGGAAGTTTACACTCCTAACGGATCATCCAACCTCTCACAACCATCCTGCGACACACCACACTGGGATAACCATCCCTTGCTTGCATCAAGACTGCAGAGGTGGGCTTTTGCTGCTATGCTGCTCACGCTTACGGCATCAAATATCGTAAGTCAGATTCCCACTGCAATGCTGACGGGGTATCCAGACTCCCTCTGCCAGTCACAAAAAGCCAGATTCCAAAACTGAGGACATCTTCTACTTCAGGGAGGTGGAAAAAGCACCTGTTTCAGCTGTGCAGTGGTCAAGAAAGGACTCGCCAACGACCCAGAGCTGGTCCAGAGGTCATGGACATTCTGCTGGTCAAAGAGGCCGACCTGCTGGCGACACTGGGCGTCGCCTGAAACCTTACCTGGGAAGGAGATTGGAGCCTTTCTGTCCAGTCGGGATGCCTGCTTTGGGGGAGGCGAGTGATCATTCCACTGTCACTTCGAGCAAAAATGTTGCAACAGCTTCATGCAGGACATAGTGGAATAGTCAAGATGAAGGAAATAGCGAGAAGCTTTTTTGGTGGCCAGGCATGGACAAACAAATTGAGGAAATCACTGCATCTTGTTCAGCATGCCACAAAACCAGAAACAATCCGCCATTAGCTCCCTTCATCCGTGGGAATTTCCCCAAGAACCATGCGCAGCGTGTCCACATTGACTTTGCAGGGCCAGTGGAAGACAGAATGTTCTTGGTTGCCATTGACGCACACAGCAAAATGGCCTGAGGTGGCCTATAATGAGGTCGACCACCACCGAAAGGACCATCGAAAAGCTAGGAGAGATGTTTCTGTCGGGTTGGGATTCCTGCTCTAGCTTGTCTCTGACAAATGGACCCCAGGCTGTGTGTCGCAGGAAATGTGTCGGCATTTCTACAAGCAAATGGAGTGCAGCACATCACCTCAGCTCCTTATCATCCTGCCACAAACGGCCTGGCTGAAAGGTTGTCCAGACTCTGAAACATGCACTGAAAAGCATCACAAAGGACAAGGAACATTACACCAGAGAGACTTGCATACCTTTCTGCTGAACTACAGAAACCACGCCTCACAGCACTACCAAAGGCATCTCCGGCAAGCCTAATGCTCAAGAGAGACTGTGCGCACAACCTTTCGACCTGTTGAAGCCCTCAGCAGTAAAAGACACAGTCGAGAGCCAACAGGAAAAACAACAGATACAATGCAGAAGAACGTCAGGCTAAGGACAGACTCTTCACATCAGGCGAGACTGTGTTAGCGAGGAACTACAGTGGAGAACTTAAGTGGGTTCCTGCTACTATCCTTGCTCAGACTGGACCAGTCTCCTACACCGTCCAGACGGGTGACAGCGTCTGGCGGAGACATGCTGATCAGCTCCTGTCTGCGTCACCAGCATCAGCAGAGCTGTCCTCTGAGGATCCGACAGATGCACTGTCCAAACATGCAGTTCCTCTCCACACCTCAGTACAACACCCAGTGCCAGAGACATCTGTCCCAGCTGCAAAGGTGACTTCTGATGAAACTGGGACACCTGTGCAGTTGAGTCCTGAAGACATTCTGCCTTCAGTGGACAATAAGACTGATGCTCCTGCAGAGCGCAGGTATCCTAAAAGAGAGCGGCAAACCCCTGCACGCTGAATCTTTAGAGTAGCTCAGCAAACTATCCCCAAACCATCAGGGGCAGAATAATCCCCTTGGAGAGCAGTTGAGGGATAGAGGCAGTCTACCCTCATCCCCGAGTTAGAGTTACATGCCTGTTATGTGTGTTTTAAAAAGTTGATTGTGTTAAGTCATGTGTTGAGATGACATAATATTTGATACCAGAAATAAGCTGAATGTTTATGTTTATGTTCTTTTAAAGGGAGCTAAGTTATCTGTTGTTTTTCTAAAAGGACATCTGTTGTAAGAGGGGAGGAGATGTTTTGTGTATTTGTGAGCTACTAGGGCTGGCCGTAGTAGTTAAGGGACCCAGGAATTTGTGGTAATGTTGTTGTCGTCTGAGTTCACCTGAGCAGCGGGAACACGGCTGTACGTTCGGTGTTAGCACAAATAAAAAGTTAACCGTTCACCTGCGTCCGTATCATTGTTGGAAACAGTGAAGACGTAACAGATTATGTTTTACTTGGTATTCATTTTCGGTCTTGCAAAATATAAATATGATAAATATAGAAAAGGAAATACAAAAATTTTGTTACCGTGTTGTTCATGTTTATACAAGAGCCAAAAAAACAAGTTGAGGCAGACATAATTAAATGTCAAAGTTACATTTGTACACTACATTGAGGCGTGACCCTGCAGCATCTATTGAAGCTGCTATGGACGTCTGAAGGGCCACCCCTGTGTGTTCACCCAACAGCATGCCTTCAATAACCTGCACACGGGAGGGACGCTGGTGCAGACAGGCGCTGGTGGCTATCTCCGTTACCCTGGTGGCCTACTTGCTGCCAAAGTGATCAACTGTTGTTCACCGGAATCCAGATTGGTGAGGGACACATCTAACAAAACAAGCCAAGCTTACTCTTAGGGCTACTTCAAACTTTGGACCCCCAACGCATCCTTTGGGTATTCGTAGGTTAAGTTAAGTACAAAACATCCTGTAGTGCTTGTGTCAGCGTTTGTTCATTGTGTGTGTCTGTCTGGGTGAGCGAGTGTGGTCATAAGATGTCCACCCAAACTATTCCTTGTTTACTTTTCCAAGATCACCCAGATAGGCCTGACTTTATATCAGATGTCCTGGGTGTTTGGGTTAGTCTACACCGACTCCCTGCGTGGCGAAACCTTTCCGTGGGTTCTGTTTACCATTGTCTGTTTTTTTTTACGTCAGCTACACATGGATAGGCAAACGAAATGGTCAACCTGTAGGCTATTTTCCATTATTCGATGTAGGAAAATTTATCAAAAAATATTCCCACAAAATATTATTTAACTCTATTTAACTGGGGCAATGGTGGTGACTTATTTAACCTTGCTGTCATTAGACAGGGGATTGAGTGTCCTTTGCATTTATTTTCCAGGGTGATACTAGCTGGGAAGTCATGCCATCGCTGCTACGACGCTCCACATTTCCCACTGTAAGTAGAAACAAAGAAAAATAAATAAATAAATATATATATATTATATATATATTATATATATTATATATATATATATATATATATATATATATATATATATATATTATATTTATACCATGGTCTGGGTGAATACTCGATTCTGATTGGCTTGCTGGGTGTCCATTAAAAAAGTGATAATGGACACCTATGAAGATGTTCCGGTCAAATTGCCTGATGACAGTTCTAAATGACTGCGCTGGCTCAAACGCTTTGGTAACCGTGGCAACAGAATCACAGAACATACGTTATTTCACAGTTTATTTATCACGTAACGTTAAGAAATCATCTCACTTCCCCTCCGCTGATTAATAACTGCTCACTGCTGCGGGATCGAGCTGCTGGTTCTACTGTGTTTGTGGCCACAGCAGGTTTCCATGGCAAACGCCTGCGGGACAGGACAGATGTTAAAATAGTCCACTCAGCTCGCTTTCTGTGTGATAAACTTATGATTTTAACGGTAAAAACAACATTAAATCATGAGTGAATGATTTAATATGTATTTTTCTCTCGTAAGTGACCATGGTATAAGCGGGATAATGCCCTTCGAGGTGTCCGATTATCATAAATTAATGGACTTCGGACGGTTCACGCCTCCGCGTCGTGCATTAATTTATGATAATGGACACCTCGTCGGGCCTTATCCCTTACATATACACACACACATACAGTGGGGCAAAAAAGTACTTAGTCAGCCACCAATTGTGAAAGTTCTCCCACTTAAAAAGACGAGAGAGGCCTTTAATTTTCATCATAGGTAAACCTCAGCCATGAGAGACAAAATGAAAAAAGAAATCCAGAGAATCAGTCTGATTTTTTAAGAATTTATTTGCAAATTATGGTGGAAAATAAGTATTTGGTCACCTACAAACCAGCAAGATTTCTGGCTGTCACAGACCTGTAACTTCTTTCTTTAAGAGGCTCCTCTGTCCTCCACTCGTTACCTGTATTAATGGCACACTGTTTGAAACTCCATATCAGTTATAAAAAGACACCTGCCCACAACCTCAAACAGTCACACTCCAAACTCCATATGGCCAAGACCAAAGAGCTGTCAAAGGACACCAGAAACACAATTGTGTAGACCTGCACCAGGCTGGGGAAGTTTGAATCTGCAATAGGTTAGCAGGCTTGGGTGTGAAGAAATCAACTGTGGGAGCAATTATTAGGAAATGGAAGACATATAAGACCACTGATAATCTCCTTCGATCTGGGGCTCCACGCAAGATCTCACCCTGTGGGGTCAAAATGATCACAAGAACGGTGAACAAAAATCCCAGAACCACACGGGGGGGACCTAGTGAATGACCTCCAAGAGAGCTGGGACCAAGTAACAAAGGCTACCATCACTAACACACTACGCCGCCAGGGACTCAAATCCTGCAGTGCCCAGACGTGTTCCCCTGCTAAAGCCCAGCTGCATGACTCCGGGCCCGTTTGAAGTTTGCTAGAAAGGCATTTGGATTATCCAGAACAGGATTGGGAGAATGTCATATGGTCAGATGAAACCGAAATAGAACTTTTTGGTAAAAAACTCAACTCGTCGTGTTTGGAGGAGAAAGAATTTCTGAGTTGCATCCAAAGAACACCATACCTTCAGTGAAGCATGATGGGGTGGAAACATCATGCTTTGGGGCTGTTTTTCTGCTAAGGGACCAGGACGTCTGATCCATTGTGACGGAAAGAATGAATGGGGCCATGTGTATCGTGAGATTTGTGAGTGAAAAACCTCCTTCCATCAGCAAGGGCACTGAAGATGAAATGTGGGCTGGGGTCTTTCAGCATGACAATGAGCCCAAACACACCACCCGGGCAACGAAGGAGTGGCTTCGTAAGAAGCATTTCAAGGTCCTGGAGTGGCCGAGCCAGTCTCCAGATCTCAACCCCATAGAAAATCTTTGGACGGAGTTGAAAGTCCGTGTTGCCCAGCATAGGCCCAAAAACATCACTGCTCTAGAGGACATCTGCATGGAGGAATGGGCCAAAATACCAGCAGCAGTGTGTGAAAACCTTGTAAAGACTTACAGAAAACGTTTGACCTCTGTCATTGCCAACAAAGGGCATGTAACAAAATATTGAGATGACCTTTTGTTATTGACCAAATACTTATTTTCCAACATAATTTGCAAGTAAATTCTTTTAAAAATCAGACAGTGATTTTCTAGATTTTTTTTTTCATTTTGTCTCTCATAGCGGAGGTGTACCTATGATGAAAATTACAGGCCTCCCGTCTTTTTAAGTGGGAGAACTTGCACAATTGGTGGCTGACTAAATACTTTTTTGCCCCACTGTATATACACAGTATATATTATTTAGGTCACCGGCTCAATTCACTAACGTTGTAGAACTGCCCAGAGAATCACAAAGTTAACTTGGACTAATGACAAACATCCAAACTGATCATCAAATTGCTACGAACTGTGTTCAACACAACATATTGTTTGTAGCCGTCGTCGTTCGAAACACTCACCGTCTCCAGTTCCAAGTTCAAACCCGATCGAACAGACATATTTAGGCTGGGGATTTCCCCTTCTGTTTCCCCTCCGTGTGTCCACAGTTGAGAGCTTGCCTTACCATGCAGATCCTGGCCATCGCTGCCTCGGTGTGCGGCTTCATCTTCATGGTGGGGCTGTTTAGGAACGGCATTCTGCACGGCTGCTGGTTTAACGAGAACCACAATAAGACGACCATCCAGCAAAGCATTTGCGATGAAAAACATGCAAGTAGCACCGTCTCCCATGGTTCATCTTTTTCGTTCAACGCTGCAGGGAAACATTGGGAATATTGTGTAATACAAGTTGGAGGTGCGCCAAGAATGGTGCACCTCCAAGAATTCATTTTGGGTCTTGCAAAATATAAATATGAAAAATATAGAAAGGAAATAACAAAATTTGTTACCATGTTGTTCATGTTTATACAAGTGCCAAACACAAAGTTGAGGCAGACATAATTAAATGTCAAAGTTACATTTGTACACTACATTGAGGCGTGACCCTGCAGCATCTATTAGCTTCTATGGACGTCTGAAGGCCACCCCTGTGTGTTCACCAACAGCATGCCTCCAGTAACCTGCTCACGGGAGGGACGCTGGTGCAGACGGCAATGTTGGCTATCTCCGTTACCCTGGTGGCCTACTGCTGCAAAGTGATCAACTGTTGTTCACCGGAATCCAGATTGGTGAGGGACACGTCTATTTCAAACTTTGGACCCCCAACTCATCCTTTGGTATTCGTAGGTTATGTTGCAATGAACAAATAAAATTTTCAGAATTGGTCCAAAGTGATGCCTTTTGACATCGTCCTTCATGATGTAGAACATTGGAAAAGGGAACATTGCATGACCTCAGTTCCTGTGGTTCGATTTGTATTGTTTGTTAAAATGTGTCCTTGTACACAAATTCAACATCTTTGACCAGTGGGCGTCTTCAGTCGGTTCTCATTGTGATTGTGTTTTCCCTTCCAGCCGGTGATCACTGTACAAGCCCCTTCCAACCTTTCTGCTCCTGAATGAAGACAAATGCTTTGAAAGAAAAGAGGAATCACTGACTAACACATCCATTAACACCACATATATGGTTTACTGCCAGGCAGATGTTGAGGCAACATGCACAGTATTGGCATTGAATCGTTGTCGAAAGCATTACCTTTTACTGATTAACCTTCTGACATTTAGCCCACGGACAAGTCTATGAGTATTCCAATACAGTATACAAAACAAATGTGTATCTTGCAACTTGTATCCTTACCCTGCTTTTTCCTTGTTACAAAGCTACTTTATATTGCCTTCTGCTCAATCCTGTTATTAACCTCAATTAAAAAATGTTTTGCGATAAAGTAACACACAGATTAAACACAGATGAAATAAATAGATATATACATTGATTTGTAATATTAACATTGATATCAGTTTGAATGGAAGTTTCAAGGGTCTTGTCATGATTGCATTATTTACATGCTTCGTACGGTCAGATCGGCAGTTGGTCTGCCCAGTGTCTTTGACATGCCACTAAATACAGCGCGTTTCCCAAGCAGAAAAGTACTGGAAACTACTATTTGGGCTTCCTGTGTGTTTTTATCGAATTGAGTAACGCCTGCTTGAATTTGGATATTAGCAGAATCCTTTGCTTGAGGCCGAAGATACCCTTCACTTAGCCAGTTGGCTTCCTCAAATTGAATGTCTGGGTTGCTATATCGACGAGGGATTTGGGGAATATTTGTTACATGAGCCATAGTGCTATTTGAATAATAGGCCTATATTTAAACTTTGCAGAGGTGGAATGAATTTAAAATTTCGCTTGATGCAAAAGTGAAAAAGGTCGAGAGCCCGGGGATAACAACTTGACCAGGCGTTGCTAACTTATTAGCTCCCAAGCTTCGCACGGATATTTAGTAACGCCTGGTCATTTTTTTTCTTTGGGAGACGCGCTGTATTTAGTGGCATCATTGTGTGACTTTGTGGAAGACCAGAGGATAAGTCTTAGCAAAACATCCATTATATCAGTAGCTTGTTTTATTGCTGTTGCAATTTTAAAACTTAAAAATGTTTATATCTATCTTATGTTATCAAAAAGTTGCTTTCAATGTAATATCGAAGACAGGAAGTGAAGAGGGGCGAGCAGCTGCGTCGATCCCCCATTCCACAGCAGAGGGGCGGGGCTGCGCTCAGACGCTCAGACAGGGGGGAAGCAGAATAACGGGGGACGATAAACCGTTAACATGGCAGGTAATATAACGCAATGCTTTGCTTCTTTGTGTGTAAAGTATAAGTAGAACCCTTTGCTAACGATTTGGGGTTGTGAATTTACTAATTAGCCGTAACCTTTCCTTCCTTTTCAGATTTGTTTGTCTGGTAAGTGACTCCTTTTCAACTCTTGTGCAATCATCCGAACGCATTTTTCTTCTGACTTCCAGATCAGGAAGAGGGAACAAGAACAACGGGGAACAGCCCATCGATTGAGGTTGACCATGGTCCTCTGGTCTCGGTGACGTTCCAGAAGAACCCGGCACGCAAACAGAAGATACCTGGAGGCCCCAACCTAAAAGAATTAGGGGTACAAAACATCCCCTCGTAGTGCGTGTGCGTGTGCTGTGCGTCAGCGTGTGTCCTGGGTGGAGCGAGTGTGGGTCATAAGAGTGTTAAGATGTCAACCCAAACTGTGTCTTGTTTTACTTTTCCAAGATCACCCAGATAGGCCTGAACTTTTATATCAGATGTTCCTGGCTGTTTGTGCGGTAGTCGCAACCGTCGAAGGGCAGTGCGTGGCGAAACCGTTCTGAGGGTTTATTTTTCGCCATTGCCTCTGTAGTGGTGAGTAGTATCAAATGTTTGATTAGAAAAATTGGGTCTCATACTGGGTATAAATGTTCAGATTTCGATTTTTTTTTAACGTCAGCTAACAAAGGGATAGGTAAACGAAATTGTCATAACCTGTATTTCTTCCTTCTTTGTTTGTTTGATGTAGGAAATAATTAATCGACAAAACGTCCACAAAATATTTTTGAACGCTTGGGGCCTACGTCGGTGAGCCCATTTTAACTTGTTGGTTATTAGACAGGGATTGGAGTTTTCCTTTTGCATTTGATCAAAAGGTGATACTAGCTGGAATTCTGCCCATCGCTGC
>OLKM01000259.1:298317-390208 GCA_900291075.1 Melanogrammus aeglefinus | reverse complement strand
CATCAGAAGTGCTGAAATCAACTTCACCCATCACCTTCCGCTTCACTCGCTTGTGATGCATCCCATTACGAGTGGGGGCAGTATTATACCCAACATACTGCACAAATGGTGAGGAAAAAGCCGGTCGCTTTTCCGCCTCTAGAAGAACCTTGAACAAGGCATGAGTCTAACTATGCTCAAATAGAAAGAGCAGACTGAGCATTGTGTTCGCGGGTGAAGGAAATTTCAAAACCAGTTACTTTATGGGAGGAAGTACAACTCCCTAACGGATCCATCAACCTCTCACAACCACCTGGGACCAAACACTGGATACCCCTTGCGCATCAGACTGGCAGAGGTGGGCTTTGCTGCTATCTGCTCAACGCATACGGCACAAATATCGTAAGTCAGATTCCATGCAATGCTGAGGCGTATCCAGACTCTCTGCCAGTCACAAAAAGCCAGAATTTCCAAAACTGCAGCGACATCTCTACTCAGGGAGGTGGACAAAGCACCTTTGTTTCAAACTGTGCAGGTCCAAGAAAGGGACCGCAACGACCAGAGCTGTCAGAGGTCAATGGACCATTCTGGTCAACCAGCCGACTTTTCGGCGACACTGGGCGCCTGAAACCCTTACCTGGAAGGAGATTGGTAAGCTTTCTGTCCAAGTCGGATGCTGCTTTGGGGGGCGAGTGATCATTCCAGCTGTCACTCCTTCGACGCGCAAAAATGTTGCACCAGCTTATGCAGAGCGACATATGGAATAAGTCAAATCAAGGACCAATAGCGAGAAGCCTAATTTTTGGTGCCAAGGCATGGACAAACAACCATTGAGGAATCACTGCAATCTGTTCAGCAGCCAACAAAACCAGAAACAATCCCCATAGCTCCCTTCATCCGTGGAATTCCAAGAAACCATGGCAGCGTGGTCCACAATGAATTTGCAGGGCAGTGGAAGACCAGAATGCTGTTGCCATTGAACGCACACAGCAAATGGACTGAGGGGCTATAATGAGGTCGACCACCACGAAAGGACCATCGAAGGCTAGGAAGAAGATGTTCTGTCGGTTTGGATTTCCCTGCTCAGTCTTGCTCTGACAATGGCCCCAAGCTTGTGTCGCAGGCAAATGTCGGAATTTCAAACAAGCAAATGGAGTGCAGCACATCAACCTCAGCTCCTTATCATCCTGCCACAAACAGGCTGGCTGAACAGGTTTGTCCAGACTCTGAAACATGCACTGAAAAGCATCACATGACAAGGAACATACACCAGAGACTGCATACCTTTCTGCTGAACTACATGAAAACACGCCTCACAGCACTACAAAGGCATCTCCGGCAAAGCAATGCTCAAGAGAGACCTGGCGCACAAACCTTCGACCTGTTGAAGCCCTCAGCAGTAAAAAGACACAGTTCGAGGCCAACAGGAAAAAAACAGATACAATGCAGAGAACGTCAGGCTAGGACAGACTCTTCACATCAGGCGAGACTGTGTTAGCGAGGAACTACAAGTGGAGAAACTTAAGTGGGTTCCTGCTACTATCCTTGCTCAGACTGGACCAGTCTCCTACACCGTCCAGACGGGTGACAGCGTCTGGCGGAGACATGCTGATCAGCTCCTGTCTGCGTCACCAGCATCAGCAGAGCTGTCCTCTGAGGATCCGACAGATGCACCTGTCCAAACATGCAGTTCCCTCTCCACACCTCAGTAACAAACACCCAGTGCCAGAGACATCTGTCCCAGCTGCAAAAGGTGACTTCTGATGAAACTGGGAACACCTGTGCAGTTGAGTCCCTGAAGACATTCTGGCCTTCAGTGGACAATAAGACTGATGCTTCCTGCAGAGCGCAGGTATCCTAAAAGAGAGCGGCAAACCCCTGCACGCTTGAATCTTTAGAGTAGCTCAGCAACTATCCCAAACCATCAGGGGCCAGAATAATCCCCTTGGAGAGCAAGTTGAGGGATAGAGGCAGTCTACCCTCATCCCCGAGTTAGAGTTACATGCCTGTTATGTGTGTTTTTAAAAAGTTGATTGTGTTAAGGTCATGTGTTGAGATGACAATAAATATTTGATACCAGAAATAAGCTGAATGTTTATGTTTATGTTTCTTTTTAAAGGGAGCTAAGTTATCTGTTGTTTTTCTAAAAGGACATCTGTTGTAAGAGGGGAGGAGATGTTATGTATTTGTGAGCTACTAGGGCTGCCGTAGTAGTAAGGGACCCAGGAATTATGGGTAATGTTGTTGTCTTGAGTTCACCTGAGCAGCGGGAACACGGCTGTACGTTCGGTGTTAGCACAAATAAAAAGTTAACCGTTCACCTGCGTCCGTATCATTGTTGGAAACAGTGAAGACGTAACAGATTATGTTTTACTTGGTATTCATTTTCGGTCTTGCAAAATATAAATATGATAAATATAGAAAGGAAATACAAAAATTTGTTACCGTGTTGTTCATGTTTATACAAGAGCCAAAAACAAAGTTGAGGCAGACATAATTAAATGTCAAAGTTACATTTGTACACTACATTGAGGCGTGACCCTGCAGCATCTATTAGCTGCTATGGACGTCTGGAAGGCCACCCCTGTGTGTTCACCAACAGCATTGCCTTTCAATAACCTGCACACGGGAGGGACGCTGGTGCAGACGGCGCTGGTGGCTATCTCCGTTACCCTGGTGGCCTACTGCTGCAAAGTGATCAACTGTTGTTCACCGGAATCCAGATTGGTGAGGGACACATCTAACAAAACAAGCCAAGCTTACTCTTAGGGCTACTTCAAACTTTGGACCCCCAACGCATCCTTTGGTATTCGTAGGTTAAGTTAAGTACAAAACATCCTGTAGTGCTTGTGTCAGCGTGTTTGTCATTGTGTGTGTCTGTCTGGGTGAGCGAGTGTGGTCATAAGATGTCCACCCAAACTATTCCTTGTTTACTTTTCCAAGATCACCCAGATAGGCCTGAATTTATATCAGATGTCCTGGGTGTTTGGGTTAGTCTACACCGACTCCCTGCGTGGCGAAACCTTTCCGTGGGTTCTGTTTACCATTGTCTGTTTTTTTTTACGTCAGCTACACATGGATAGGCAAACGAAATGGTCAACCTGTAGGCTATTTTCCATTATTCGATGTAGGAAAATTTATCAAAAAATATCCACAAAATATTATTTAACTATTTAACTGGGGCCAATGGTGGTGACTTATTTAACCTTGCTGTCATTAGACAGGGGATTGAGTGTCCTTTGCATTTATTTCCCAGGTGATACTAGCTGGAAGTCTGGCCATCGCTGCTACGACGCTCCACATTCCCACTGCAAGTAGAACAAAGAAAAATAAATATTTATATATATATATATATATATAATATATATATATATATATATATATATATATATATATATATATATATATATATATATATATTATTTATACCATGGTCTGGGTGAAATACTCGATTTCTGATTGGCTGCTGGGTGTCCATTAAAAAGTGATAATGGACACCTATGAAGATGTTCCGGTCAAATTGCCTGATGACAGTTCTAAATGACTGCGCTGGCTCAAACGCTTTGGTAACCGTGGCAACAGAATCACAGAACATACGTTATTTCACAGTTTATTTATCACGTAACGTTAAGAAATCATCTCACTTCCCCTCCGCTGATTAATAATAACTGCTCACTGCTGCGGGGATCGAGCTGCTGGTTCTACTGTGTGTGGCCACAGCAGGTTTCCATGGCAACGCCTGCGGACAGGAGATGTTAAATAGTCCACTCAGTCGCTTCTTGTGGTAAAAAACTATGATTTAACGGTAAAAACAACATTAAATCATGAGTGAATGATTTAATATGTATTTTTTCTCGTAAGTGACCATGGTATAAGCGGGATAATGCCCTTCGAGGGTGTCCCGATTATCATAAATTAATGGACTTCGGACGGTTTCACGCCTCCGCGTCGTTCCATTAATTTATGATAATGGACACCTCGTCGGGGCCTTATTCCCTTACATATACACACACACATACAGTGGGGCAAAAAAGTACTTAGTCAGCCACCAATTGTGAAAGTCTCTCCCACTTAAAAAGACGAGAGAGGCCTTTAATTTTCATCATAGGTAAACCTCAGCCATGAGAGACAAAATGAAAAAAGAAATCCAGAAGAATCAGTCTGATTTTTTTAAGAATTTTATTTGCAAATTATGGTGGAAAAATAAGTATTTGGTCACCTACAAACCAGCAAGATTTTCTGGCTGTCACAGACCTGTAACTTCTTCTTTAAGAGGCTCCTCTGTCCTCCACTCGTTACCTGTATTAATGGCACCTGTTTGAACTCCATATCAGTATAAAAGACACCTGCCCACAACCTCAAACAGTCACACTCCAAACTCCATATGGCCAAGACCAAAGAGCTGTCAAAGGACACCAGAAACACAATTGTAGACCTGCACCAGGCTGGGAAGTTTGAATCTGCAATAGGTTAGCAGCTTGGTGTGAAGAAATCAACTGTGGGAGCAATTATTAGGAAATGGAAGACATATAAGACCACTGATAATCTCCTTCGATTCTGGGGCTCCACGCAAGATCTCACCCTGTGGGGTCAAAATGATCACAAGAACGGTGAACAAAAATCCCAGAACCACACGGGGGGACCTAGTGAATGACCTCCAGAGAGCTGGGACCAAAGTAACAAAGGCTACAATCACTAACACACTACGCCGCCAGGGACTCAAATCCTGCAGTGCCAGACGTGTTCCCCTGCTAAAGCCAGTGCATGACTCCGGGCCCGTTTGAAGTTTGCTAGAAAGCATTTGGATGATCCAGAACAGGATTGGGAGAATGTCATATGGTCAGATGAAACCGAAATAGAACTTTTTGGTAAAAACTCAACTCGTCGTGTTTGGAGGAGAAAGAATTCTGAGTTGCATCCAAAGAACACCATACCTTCAGTGAAGCATGGGGGTGGAAACATCATGCTTTGGGGCTGTTTTTCTGCTAAGGGACCAGGACGTCTGATCCATGTGACGGAAAGAATGAATGGGGCCATGTATCGTGAGATTTTTGAGGTGAAAACCTCCTTCCATCAGGCAAGGGCACTGAAGATGAAATGTGGCTTGGGTCTTTTCAGCATGACAATGAGCCCAAACACACCACCCGGGCAACGAAGGAGTGGCTTCGTAAGAAGCATTTCAAGGTCCTGGAGTGGCCGAGCCAGTCTCCAGATCTCAACCCCATAGAAAATCTTTGGACGGAGTTGAAAGTCCGTGTTGCCCAGCATAGGCCCAAAAACATCACTGCTCTAGAGGACATCTTGCATGGAGGAATGGGCCAAAATAACCAGCAGGCAGTGTGTTGAAAACCTTGTAAAGACTTACAGAAAACGTTTGACCTCTGTCATTGCCAAACAAAGGGCATGTTAACAAAATATTGAGATTGACCTTTTTGTTATTGACCAATATACTTATTTTTCCAACATCATAATTTGCAAATAAATTCTTTTAAAAATCAGACAGTGATTTTCTAGATTTTTTTTTTCATTTTGTCTCTCATAGCGGAGGTGTACCTATGATGAAAATTACAGGCCTCCCGTCTTTTTAAGTGGGAGAACTTGCACAATTGGTGGCTGACTAAATACTTTTTTGCCCCACTGTATATACACAGTATATATTATTTAGGTCACCGGCTCAATTCACTAACGTTGTAGAACTGCCCAGAGAATCACAAAGTTAACTTGGACTAATGACAAACATCCAAACTGATCATCAAATTGCTACGAACTGTGTTCAACACAACATATTGTTTGTAGCCGTCGTCGTTCGAAACACCACCGTCTCCAGTTCCAAGTTCAAACCCGATCGAACAGACATATTTAGGCTGGGGATTTCCCCTTCTGTTTCCCCTCCGTGTGTCCACAGTTGAGAGCTTGCCTTACCATGCAGATCCTGGCCATCGCTGCCTCGGTGTGCGGCTTCATCTTCATGGTGGGGCCGTTTAGGAACGGCATTCTGCACGGCTGCTGGTTTGACGAGAACCACAATAAGACGACCATCCAGCAAAGCATTTGCGATGAAAAACATGCAAGTAGCACCGTCTCCCATGGTTCATCTTTTTCGTTCAACGCTGCAGGGAAACATTGGGAATATTGTGTAATACAAGTTGGAGGTGCGCCAAGAATGGTGCACCTCCAAGAATTCATTTTGGTTCTTGCAAAATATATAATATGAAAAATATAGAAAGGAAATAAACAAAATTTGTTACCATGTTGTTCATGTTTATACAAGTGCCAAACACAAAGTTGAGGCAGACATAATTAAAGGTCAAAGTTACATTTGTACACTACATTGAGGCGTGACCCTGCAGCATCTATTAGCTTCTATGGACGTCTGAAGGCCACCCCTGTGTGTTCACCAACAGCATGCCTCCAGTAACCTGCTCACGGGAGGGACGCTGGTGCAGACGGCAATGTTGGCTATCTCCGTTACCCTGGTGGCCTACTGCTGCAGTGATCAACTGTTGTTCACCGGAATCCAGATTGGTGAGGGACACGTCTATTTCAAACTTTGGACCCCCAACTCATCCTTTGGTATTCGTAGGTTATGTTGCAATGAACAAATAAAATTTTCAGAATTGGTCCAAAGTGATGCCTTTTGACATCGTCCCTTCATGATGTAGAACATTGGAAAAGGGAACATTGGCATGACCTCAGTTCCTGTGGTTTCGATTTGTTATTGTTTGTTAAAATGTGTCCTTGTACACAAATTCAACATCTTTGACCAGTGGGGCGTCTTCAGTCGGTTCTCATTGTGATTGTGTTTTCCCTTCCAGCCGGTGATCACTGTACAAGCCCCTTCCAACCTTTCTGCTCCTGAATGAAGACAAATGCTTTGAAAGAAAAGAGGAATCACTGACTAACACATCCATTAACACCACATATATGGTTTACTGCCAGGCAGATGTTGAGGCAACATGCACAGTATTGGCATTGAACCGTTGTCGAAAGCATTACCTTTTACTGATTAACCTTCTGACATTTAGCCCACGGGACAAGTCTATGAGTTATTCCAATTACAGTTATACAAAACAAATGTTGTATCTTGCAACTTGTATCCTTACCCTGCTTTTTCCTTGTTACAAAGCTACTTTATATTGCCTTCTGCTCAATCCTGTTATTAACCTCAATTAAAAAATGTTTTGCGATAAAGTAACACACAGATTAAACACAGATGAAATAAATAGATAAATACATTGATTTGTAATATTAACATTGATATCAGTTTGAATGGAAGTTTCAAGGGTCTTGTCATGATTGCATTATTTACATTGCTTCGTACGGTCAGATTCGGCAGTTGGTCTGCCCAGTGTCTTTGACATGCCACTAAATACAGCGCGTTTCCCAAGCAGAAAAGTACTGGAAACTACTATTTGGGCTTCCTGTGTGTTTTTATCGAATTGAGTAACGCCTGCTTGAATTTGGATATTAGCAGAATCCTTTGCTTGAGGCCGAAGATACCCTTCACTTAGCCAGTTGGCTTCCTCAAATTGAATGTCTGGGTTGCTATATCGACGAGGGATTTGGGGAATATTTGTTACATGAGCCATAGTGCTATTTGAATAATAGGCCTATATTTAAACTTTGCAGAGGTGGAATGAATTTAAAATTTCGCTTGATGCAAAAGTGAAAAAGTCGAGAGCCCGGGGATAACAACTTGACCAGGCGTTGCTAACTTATTAGCTCCCAAGCTTCGGCACGGATATTTAGTAACGCCTGGTCATTTTTTTTTCTTTGGGAGACGCGCTGTTATTTAGTGGCATCATTGTGTGACTTTGTGGAAGACCAGAGGATAAGTCTTAGCAAAACATCCATTATATCAGTAGCTTGTTTTATTGCTGTTGCAATTTTAAAACTTAAAAATGTTTATATCTATCTTATGTTATCAAAAAGTTGCTTTCAATGTAATATCGAAGACAGGAAGTAAGAGGGGCGAGCAGCTGCGTCGATCCCCATCCCACACAGAGGGGCGGGGCTGCGCTCAGACGCTCAGACAGGGGGGAAGCAGAATAAACGGGGACGATAAACCGTTAACATGGCAGGTAAGATAACGCAATGCTTTGCTTCTTTGTGTGTAAAGTATAAGTAGAACCCTTTGCTAACGATTTGGGGTTGTGAATTTACTAATTAGCCGTAACCTTTCCTTCCTTTTCAGATTTGTTTGTCTGGTAAGTGACTCCTTTTCAACTCTTGTGCAATCATCCGAACGCATTTTTCTTCTGACTTCCAGATCAGGAAGAGGGAACAAGAACAACGGGGAACAGCCCATCGATTGAGGTTGACCATGGTCCTCTGGTCTCGGTGACGTTCCAGAAGAACCCGGCACGCAAACAGAAGTACCTGGAGGCCCAACCTAAAGAATTAGGGGTACAAAACATCCACTGTAGTGCGTGTGCGTGTGCGTGTGCGTCAGCGTGTGTCCTGGGTGAGCGAGTGTGGTCATAAGAGTGTTAAGATGTCAACCCAAACTGTGTCTTGTTTACTTTTCCAAGATCACCCAGATAGGCCTGACTTTATATCAGATGTCCTGGCTGTTTGCGGTAGTCAACCTCGAAGGCGTGCGTGGCGAAACCGTTCTGAGGGTTATTTTCGCCATTGCCTCTGTAGTGGTGAGTAGTATCAAATGTTTGATTAGAAAAATTGGGTCTCATACTGGGTATAATGTTCAGATTTCGATTTTTTTTTAACGTCAGCTACAAAGGGATAGGTAAACGAAATGTTCAACCTGTATTTTCCTTCTTTGTTTTTTGATGTAGGAAAATTAATCGAAAAACGTCCACAAAATATTTTTGAACGCTTGGGCCTACGTCGGTGAGCCATTTAACCTTGTTGTTATTAGACAGGGGATTGAGTTTCCTTTGCATTTGATTCAAAGGTGATACTAGCTGGAATTCTGGCCATCGCTGCTAAGACGCTCCACATTCCCACTGTAAGTTAACTGTACAACAAATAACAAAAAAAATTTTTTCGGTCAATGGCCCAATTCACTAACTTTTTAGAACTGCCCAGAGAATGTATACATCACAAAGTTAACTTGGACTAATGACAAACATCCTATCTGATCATCAAATCGCTACAAATTGTGTTCAACACAACATAGTGTTTGAAGCCGTGGTCGTTCGAAACACAACCGTCTCCAGTTCCAAGTTCAAACCCGATCGAACAGACATATTTAGGCTGGGGATTTCCTCTTCTGTTTCCCCTCCGTGTGTCCACAGCTGAGAGCCTGCCTTACCATGCAGATCCTGGCCATCGCTGCCTCGGTGTGCGGCTTTATCCTCATGTTGGTGGAGGTTGAGAACGGTCGACATGACTGCTCATTTTTCATTCTCAAACCACAATGAGACGACCAACCGGAAAAGCATTTGCGAAAAAATGCAGGCAAGTTGCAGCTTCTCCCATGGTTAGTCTTTTACGTTAAACACTGTGGGATACAGTGAGATTATACAAGTTCGAGGTGGGCCCAGAATGTTGTATTTGCCAGGAAGTTGGATAAAATACGCGTTTTTTTGTTGTGGTTTTCATTTTGGGTCTTGCAACCGCATCGTTGTGACGAAAAGAGAGCTGAGGCGCAAGGCAAAGCTCTCGATCTATCGGTCAATCTTCGGCGATGACCGAAAGGACGAGATCACGGGTACAAGCGGCCAAGATGAGTTTTCTCAGGAGGGTGGCTGGCTTCTCCCTTAGGGATAGGGTGAGAAGTTCAGTCATCCGTGAGGAGCTCAGAATTAGAGGCCGCTGCTCCTTTGCTTAGAAAGGAGTCAAGTTGAGGTGGTTCGGGCATCTGGTAAGGATGCCCACTGGGCGCCTCCCTTGGGAGGTGTTCCAGGCACGACCAGTTGGGGTGGAGACCTCGGGGAAGACCCAGGACTAGGTGGAAGATTATATCTTCAACACTGGCCTGGGAACGCCTCGGGACCCCCCCGTCAGAGCTGGTCAATGTGGCTCGGGAAAGGGAAGTCTGGGGCCCCCTGCTTGAGCTGCTGCCCCCTTGACCCCGGATAAGCGGATGGCGATGAGATGAGATGAAAATATAAATATAAAAAAATAGATAAAAGGAAAAATTATGTTCATGTAAGTGTTGTTCATGTTCATGCAAAAAAGAAATTTGAGGTAGACATAATCAAAGGTCAAAGTTACATTTGTACACTACATTGAGGCGTGACCCTGCAGCATCTATTAGCTTCTATGGACGTCTGAAGGCCACCCCTGTGTGTTCACCAACAGCATGCCTTCAATAACCTGCACACGGGAGGGATGGTGGTGCAGATGGCGCTGGTGGCTATCTCCGTTACCCTGGTGGCCTACTGCTGCAAAGTGATCAACTGTTGTTCACTCGGAATCCAAAATGGTGAGGGACACGTCGAACAACAGCACAAGCCAAGCTTACTTCTGGGGCTATTTCAAACTTAAGAAAAAGCACAACTCATCCTTTGGGTTTAGTAGGTTATTTTGCAAACGCTCAAATCAAATAGTTGGAATTGGTCCAAAGTAATGTCCCTTTTTGAAATCGTCCTTCATGATGTAGAACATTGGAAAAGGGAACATTGCATGACCTCAGTTCCTGTGGTTCGATTTGTATTGTTTGTTAAAATGTGTCCTTGTACACAAATTCAACATCTTTGACCAGTGGGCGTCTTCAGTCGGTTCTCATTGTGATTTGTGTTTTCCCTTCCAGCCGGTTGATCACTGTACAAGGCCCCTTCCAACCTTTTCTGCTCCTGAATGAAGACAAATGCTTTGAAAAGAAAAGAGGAATCACTGACTTAACACATCCATTTAACACCACATATATGGTTTACTGCCAGGCAGATGTTGAGGCAACATGCACAGTATTGGCATTGAATCGTTGTCGAAAGCATTACCTTTTACTGATTAACCTTCTGACATTTAGCCATCCATTCATTCTGGTGCCAAGTTTGATATTAACTCCTCTGAACATTTTCAAGATGTAAAACATTATTTTTAACACAATCATGTATAAATCCATATGTAGCAGTTATCCCAGCTCCTCCTAGCTGAGTGTTGATGTGTCCCTGAGCAAGACACTTAACCCTACTGCTGCTGACGAGCTGGCTGTCGCCTTGTATGGTTGACTCTGCCGTCTGTGTGTCAATGTGTGTATATTAAGCGATCGCTTGGATAAACAATTAGGGGCAGACTTGCAGCTTTGGATAAAAGCGTCTGCCCCAAATTGTAATCCCAGTTAAAGACCACCGAGGAGATTGTACTGACTTAAGTTAACCCGTTTATTTCAGAGTGTGTTGACAGGCGGAGCAGGGGTTCTCTTGGGTGTGTGTGGTGATGGCTGGATGCACCACAGGTGTGCAGCCTCACCCAGCCCAGAGTTGTATCAGTCAGACTCGGGCCAGATGAGGCTGCTTAAACTAGCCATCACCCACACACAGTCCACACTATACTAATAAATCATTTTTTATATGTATATATATATATATATAATTTTTTTGCATTGAATAGAATACACCCTTGTCAGATAAGTCTTTATTTCATTTTGCGTGCAAGACAATGTGTGGCCCTTTTGTGTTCATAAATGACTGCAAAGTGTTGAGTACACTCACAAAACATAATTAGGTTTGATTCAAGCTGCTGAAGGCGAGTTCAAAAGGTACTTTTTTAAGTGCAAAAGTACTCAGCAGCCCCTCCTAGTCCTATTACCACCAAGTATATAGAATATTCTAATACAGTAAACAAAACAAATGTGTATCCTTTAAAATAAATAAAATAAAATGTTTAACTTGACACGTCTTGTCATGATTGCATTTATTTACATGCTTCCTTTGGTCAGATCTGCAGTTGGTCTGCCCAGTGACTCTGTGGACCAGAGGATAAGACTTAGCAATTTAAACTCACTTAATGCAATGGCAAGTTTTTATTTGTTTGTCTGCAATATTATGGATTTGACAAGTGTCCTCGTCTTTTGCACTTTATCCTTGTTAGTTTCAAATATGCACACTTACATGGGATGAGGAAGTGGCGGCGGTGATCTCTTCCAGGTCTCCGTGGCAACCCTTTTGATGGCGGACCAGGCTGCCCCAGAGCACAGAGTGATGGCAGGATGGACATCCCCCCTCCACAGGGAGGAGGTGGGACGGCTCCTCGTGCAGGAAACGCTTGGCCAGGCAAATCATGTGGCTGGTCATGGGACAGGAAGGTTGGAGGCAGGACAGTTGTTCTGCGGCCTAGTGAAAATGGAAAGTGCCACGGTCAACTCTTTTCTTTCCACTGATTGTGTGTGGAATAACAAGGAGGAGGAAAAGGTGCTCGGGACGTAGGGTGTCAGACAGCAGGCCAAACATTTGATTTATATTATGTAACGTAAACAATATGTATACATTGTTGTCCTGTGATTTCAAGGAAGCGGCATTTCGCAGAGCGACAAATACTATCATGTTGGGTGTCCTCTAATCTTCAGTAGAAGCTAAGGGACTTGAGTCATTGGTACTGCATCACTGAATGCTCGACAAGTGAACAACAGCGCAACAACGTGTCAACACACAACCAAAGTCGTTCATAACGTCCCCGACCTCTTCAGCACAGACTAGCCAAGCAGAATAGAGACGTACCTTGACGGGACGTTTGCACAGGAAACACGAGTCCTTCGCCACCTCTTCTTCTTCCTCGGACTGCGACGGCTGCTTCTTGGCCCGGACCGCACCGAACGCCAGCGGGATGTGGAGGGGCGGCTGGAGGCCGGGCCCAAAGTCCAGGCGGTACTCCTGCTTGAGCCAGCGGGCGGTCAGCGGCAGGCGGTCCCAGGGGGGCACGCGCAGCATGCTGGAGACCACGCGCCAGTGGAACTGCAGGCTCGACTCCTTCGTGGCACGCCGCGGCACGTGGGTCAGCCGCCGCGAAGAGTGCGGGTGCTGCCACGCCCACTCAAACTAGAGGGACGGGCGTGGGGGTTAGGATTACTAGGGAAAGGTTTGGGTTAAAGGTGACATACCACCAGGTGTGAGTGGGATTAGCCGCTACAAGCCCTTAAAGGTCCCATATTATTCCACCAGGTGTGAGTGTGATTAGCCGGCACAGAAGAGGCCGATTTTCAAAACAGTGTGCCGGCTAATCATACTCACACCTGGTGGAATAATATGGGACCTTTAAGGTTTATGGCAGTCTGTTTGACACCCATAGAGGTCCTAGACGTCTCTCCCCCTCTGCTGTCCACTTTCACATAATCAAGCTGCTTTCCATGATAGAGAAGTGAGTTCTCATTCATGGGGGCTATGCCATCTTGGCTTTATTGGCTTGTCCCATGCACTGAAAATCCCAACAATGTATAACAATCAACATGGGCTGCACCAACATATCCCACAATACCGTCTAAATAATGTAAGGCAGAGCGGCACTCGTCCCATCTTTTCTTTCAGCAATAGAAGTTGGTCTAATAAGAAAGATTCTCCTATCATGATCAGTGCTTTGCTCGGCGGCTTGGGTGTTGGCTGCTTGTGAAATTGCATCAAACTCACAAATGCTGACTCCCATTCCTTCATTTTGGCTGGGATACGCAGGAACAGTATCAAATGCAAAAAGTTGAACAAAGACATTATGCCAAGTATGTGTAGGCTACTACTCACCCGTAGAGCAGCAATGTCCGAAGGAAAACCATGAATAATCAGAACCATTTCCCTGAATAGGAAAAAGAATAAAAGCATACATAAATGATAACCAATTTGTCGGTTGATTGTGAAATATGAAGTACGTCAGTTTGTGTTATTACCATGGCCCTTTCCCACTCGTCCTCTTTGCTCCCCCTCGATGTCGGCCAGCATTGTGCTGTCCAATGCGACGCTCAGGATTGACCGTAAACCCAATATAGATGCGACCTTTAAATTTAGGATTGGTGCAAAATAACATGTATACGCCAAAGAAGCTCTCGACTTCTACTAACCATTTTGTGATTTAATACTTATAAATGACTAAAAACAGCAGATCAACAAGAGAAGATTTTTAAAAACAAAACATTTTGGCTCCTCAGTGGCGACAGCGACGTTACACCCAACCTCTTATCTTAGAAAACAATACGAAATTGATTTGAAGATAATATAACACAGGCAACATTACTTTGTTGTCATTGGTAATATATTTCCATTTGTTTGCTCATGGTGGATGCATTGCTGTCACTGATAACGTTGAGCGTGTGTAACTGATCCACTGTAAACAAGGCAGACACAGTACAAAATATCAGGAAGGCCACGATTTGCCTGATTCAATTGTATCAAGAAGGGACAGATAACACGTATATTAAAAACGTTCTAAACTGGAAAGATTATGGAAAAAAAATGTAATCAAAAGTACACAAATATAAATGCATATCAATGTAAAACACACCTTCACAAATATTATTTAAAAACAGTCAAAACATTACCGAGTCCCTTGTCCAAGGACCCTTAGTTCTCTTTCCCTATTGGCTACTTCAAAAGCCTATTCCGTTACAGCTTTACGTTACGGCTTTTAAACAACGCACCTCATTGGTCAATCCTTTTCATGACGCGTTTGGTTTTATTTCGTTTCCTGGTTATACCAGAATCAGCTGAAATTTCCATCGGCATCCAGTGAGGAATGAATTAAGAAGGCTTTCTTCTAGCTAACGTTTTTGCTTAACTTCACTATGGTTGTTACGGCTGAAGTGCTTCGTGATAAACTCTTGAAAGAGCTTGAAGCCGTACATGTGGTATGGTTTGTTTAAAACACGTGTCTTTTGAGCTTAAATACGTCTATTATGGTCACCCGAGTATGCCGAATACGTGGTGGTTGGATCATAATCATTTATTTTCCAGAGCACTATAGATTTATTTGAGATAGCAAGCACTTGAGTAACCAATGGTCCTGTTTCAAACATGTCTGTTTTTATTATCAGTGGCATTTAAAAATGTCAAAGTCAATGGCTATGTTTGAACTTCTCAAAACATGGTAATAGCCATCATTTATCATTTTCACTTAAAGGATTGGGGTAGGCCTATAACTTTTATGAGGATCTTAAAAAACGCTAGATGGAAAATATCAAGAAAATGGTCTTCAAAGTCTGTGGAATCATGTGGAATCAACCGATTGGTTTGGTTGATCTGACTTTTATATCATACATCTTAACATAGTCTTGGTATAACTCATGTAGTACATGCATGGATGGAGCCACAATGACCTCAATCTTATTTCCTATATGATGTATAGGAGATTGAAGATACATCCCCAAACAGATGTGCGGCCAGCTTCAAAGCCCTAATAGTGTCCTGCCAGTTTGAGGGCAAGCCACTGCTACAGAGACACCGGTATAGTATAGCACCACACGCCACTACCCTTGACCTGGCAATCAACATCCACAATCCAAAACGTAATGAATATCTGATCCCCGTTTCTTGATAGGCTCGTCAACGGCTGTTTAGCTGCAGAGCTGAAAGAAATCCACGCATTTGAACAGAAGACTCTCACACCGGAACAGTGGGAAAAGCAGAAATCGCAGTGATGAACGCACACATTGAAACATGCACTGATACGTTTACGGTCAAGTTACATAGTGTAATTTAACAAAGTTACTCCAATGTATCATACAGTATTAGTAATGATGAATTTAACTTTCAATGAGTAAATCTTTCCCTTCCTCCTTGCTGACTCTTTTTGATTAACACTATGGTTTTTGTAATTGTCACTGGATAAGGTTAAATAGGTTTTTACTTGAGTTGGCATTCAAATTGAGGATATTCGTTAAGCCTATGAGTTATCTATAATGCAATACAGGCCATCATGTTTTAGTCACTAAGCCACCAGACGGAAATCCCAAATGTTCAGGTTCCAAAAAAAAAACAATCATTTCCAATCCACAATAAATGTGTACAAATTAAAGATCATCTGAGCCATAATAGCAGTTTTATAACCATTGTAGAAACAATGCTTGTATAGAACACCTATGTGTTTATATCTATATATTTGGGTGTGTCTTGTATCAAAATAATGAATGCAGTAAGCACCCTGACGTCATATGCCACCATTACGCTCACTGTTTAATTCCCCTTGTCTTGACACGCCAGAGTTCAAATATACATTACTAATTCAATATTCAAATGCTCCGAACAATCCCACTCACAAAACACACATTTATCCCCTGGAGCGGAGGGCAGAGGCCCTGCATAAGTCCACATTAGGCTAGGGTGGTGTGTGGCGAACCTCGCATAAAAGGGGCGACGCAGGTCTGCCCATCAAGCGTAAACAATGGACCACTCACAGACGGACCACCTGCCTTGAGGTCTTCATAGTCGCTATGGGGTTCAGAAGGGACACATTAGAAGCTCTCTCACTTCCTTCACTGACCTTGTGTTTACTGGGAACGGGCAAGGGCTTATGAGGCTATCGATTCCCCCCGTGTCTACAGACACATTTCCCCGTCCCCGCAAATGTGCTGATAACTGTACCAATGTTCTACAACTGTAATTTTGAGTGAGAGTAGTAACGAAAATAAAACACGCATGTAAAAATGTGTTTTGAAACACATGAATTTAACTTTCAGGCATTGTATTCATTGACATGCTAAGTCAATAAGAGCTTATTTCAGGTCTATGTGACATTTTATCCAAAAATGAAAATTGTCATTGTGCACTTGACATCTGATGAGGGAATCAAAATCAGTGCCTTACACACCTAAGTGTCAGGTAAAATGGAATTTTATACACTTGACTTTTTGTTTAGAATATTTTTTACATTTCCGACAATTACATTTGATAAATAAACTAAATATTTGCATCCTCAATAATCAACTTAATGGATGTCAACCATTTTTATAAGTACTCCCCACCCAATGTGAAATTAAAAACTTTAGTTACGTTAGAAGTATACTTTCTGTTTTATTATACAGCTCAGAGGGGTGCAAACAAAAACAGTATTCAAATGTACAAGAGAGAAGAACATTAATATTGTGTTATTCCGAGCATGTCAATTAGAATGGCATCCTTCATGTTTGACTGTTTCATGAGTAACAGGCACAGACCCCATGATTGCGTCAAATGAAAAGGTTAGACGTGTGAAGTGCAGTGTGAGAGACCAGGCTCAGTGTGTCAAGGGGATTATTTCCACCACTTTTACCCCCCATGGCCGGTTTGCCATGCAGCTAATGAAACATAAGATGCAGTATGGATGGATGGAACGTTGAGTGAGCGAGTGTGTGTATGGGTGCAAGTGTTTGTGTGTGTGCAAGAACATAACACATTATTTCAGACCAATGAACACTTGCAATATTTCTGATGAAACATAATTTAATAAAGTATTACGATTAACAACGAGGATTACGATTTTGGTGTTCTCAATTTATCTAAAGGTCCAGGAACGCCACGGTAATAAACCAAACTAGGTTTCACGATGGCATTGGCTACCACTTCAATAGCAGTATTGTATGCATAAAATCTGACTCAGTGCCCCATGCTTACATGTACTGTTCAAATAGGGATGTTAAAGGGTGGCAGTATATTAAGTACAATGCCCAATCATTGTCAACAAAACGGCCTAAATGAAACCGGTCTCCATGGACAGGAGTGTTAAGAGTCTAGTTAAGAGTAGAGGAACTAGCTCCCCTGGACGTACAAAAAAAAACAACATTTTAATCAGCTGTGGCCCTGAGCCACCCTCTGTTAAAACCAACCCATCCTCCAAACCTCAACCCCTTCCATCCAGACACGTACAAACCACAGAAAATCATCTTCCATTTGTCGACAGATGAGTATACCATTGTCACTGTCGCGCGATATGAACGCAGTGCCCAGCTGAAAGACTTCTGGGTTCGATGTCCACAGTGTACCTCGTCCCGACGCTCAGTCCTGGCTCTTGGCGCTGACGTCAGCATGGCGTGCAGCTCTCCCGGCTCGTAGCCCAATAGGCCCTGCAGGTTGCACACGAAGCGGTAGACGTAGCGCTTGCCCGCCGTCTTGTGGATGATGTTCTTGTCGTAGTAGTAGCGCAGGCCACGGCTCAGCTTCTCGTAGTTCATCTTGGGCTTGTTCTTCCTGCGGCCCCACAGCAGGGCTACCTGAGGACACGTCCGCGGGCGACCCGACAGAACGGGCTGTCAGGTCGGGTCCCTTTTGATCCGTGCAGCCTTCGAGCGGCGTTACGGCCTCAAAAGGCTTTCGTGGGCCACATTTTAAAACAACTCTCTAGCCCTAACCCTACACAGAGCAAGGAAAACCCCCTATCTCATCAGCCCTAGGTTGATGGGAATCCAACAATCAATTCCTGGTTCAAGGAATGGTCATGGGGCACCTCTAAAAAAATCGTACAAACTGTCAAGATTTAATGTTTCGCCTCCACTGTGAAATGACCCATTGGGAGAGAGTCCATTGTACATTTGATTTATGTGACCTACCTCATCGGGGTCGGTCAGCTTGAACTCCCAGCCGTTGCCCGTCCAGCTTATGCAGGACTGGCAGCTGCGGTCGGTCAGGAGCTCCAGGAGGAACTGCCAGAGTTGAATGGGGCCACTGCCTGGGGAGAATGGCTGTTTGTTACCATCACCTCTACAGACTTCATAACGGTAGTGGGGATCTGGGCCTGTGGCCACTAATCCAAAAGCTGAGTCATCATCAGAGAGACTAAGAGAAGGCTGCACGTACCTGTGTAGCCAGCCAGGATGGCTGCTGGTATCATGGCCCCACCCAGGTCGGTCATGTTGCCCATGAACTCTTTGAAGCCTCTGTGGTGCTGCGGCAAGACAAAGGGGTCCGTCTCCTGGATCTGAGTGGTCCAGGACAGCGAGCCAGTGATGTCAGCGTCCTCATAGTGGATCATGTCCGCTTCTGAATCCGTCTCTACAAGCAGACACACAATCAAAAATAAATAAAGTTTAATTCAGTTTCTTATAGAAAGTATTGATTGTGTAATATCTTTCCAAAGAACTGTTAATGGTGCTGTAGATTTTAAAAGCTATTATTTGAATGTAATTTATTAGAAATCCTTCAGCTTATAGTGAGTGAAATCCCCTGTGAGAATATTAGTGAGTCAGTTTCGAGTTTACTGCAACTTCCTCTTTATGAGCACATTTAGACTTTTGGACGGCTCCCGGCCACGTTCTGACCAATAACGGCATCTCACCGTGATTGGTTCGGGAGTTGATCGAGCCCGTCAATCATGTGCGTGTACACAACACTTCTCAATGGCGGAGAAACATAAGGTGGGGGGAGAGCAGACAGCCAAGGGACCTTTTTTGGATCATTTAGTTTAAAAATCGTGCTTGCTATTCAACTCTTGTGTCTTCCCTACAGTACCTTTAACCTCTTAAGCGCCAGCCTATTTTTAATTGGTGTAATTTGTCTAATTAATATGCTTGGTGTTTGAGTTGTGTACTATTTCTACATAATAAGGCCAGTGTTGTTTGCCTTTTGCTGCGCGAGTGATCACGGTCTTCCCAAATCTGGGGAACCTCGAGTTTAACACAGAAATCACAAACCGATCCGGACCCTACCTCGGAGTTCCCCAGCCTCTTGCAGCGGCGGGGCAGAGGAACTGCTTCTACAAGGTCCACTGCCGTTGAATGAGAAACAGTCGTCGTGTTGCACGGACCTTGCAGGCTCCAGAGTGTGGAGATGCTGGGCTTGGTCCACGTGAGCATCACTGTACTGCAGGTGGCCATTCTGCTGTTCAACATACTCTGCATAGTAGTCTGGAGGTAGCGAAAGAAAGTTAACAAAGGGCAAAGAAGACTGATGTGATGCACTGTGCAAGGCAATGTAATTGGTCTGCATTTATATAGCGCTTTTATCCAAAACACTTTACAATATTGCCTGACATTCACCCATTCGTGCACAGTCACACACCGACGACGGCGTCAGCCACGCAAGGCGACAGCCAGCTCGTCAGGAGCAGTTAGGGTGAGGTGCCTTGCTCAGGTGACACCGACACTCTAGCTAGGAGTAGCCAGGGATCAAACTAGCAACCTTGTTGCAACCAGCCAACCCGCTCTGCCTCCTGAGCTACTGCCGCCCATGCTACTGCCACCATGTGGTGTAAACAGCACCAACGCTGTTCAAAGGAGCCTTCACCTCTCTGCATCGTCTCCAGGTGCTCCCACAGTATCTCTCCGGCGGTACAGTCCGAGGTCAGGCCCAGGAACGTCTCCCTGTCCAGTTCACACAGCTCGCTCCCCTGCATGCCCCGTAAATTCGGACCCAAGCATTGAAGGCCGAACTCGGTCCGACACCAGTCCAGCCAATGGTTGACTTCCCACTGGGACCAAAGATGAGGATCTAGAGCAGAACCAAAAACAATAGTGAAAACTAATAAGGGATAGAGGGATGCGTCCTCTTCTTTTTGACCCATTGAGACGCTTATTTGACGGGTTTTCATGCCAAAACAAAGACCCTTGGTTCAAAAACGTATTGTTTTGCCTGGCATTTTCTTTCACACGGTCCTCCAGGGTGAGGGGATCCGAGAGTACCTTGTGGGAAGTGTCGGTCATTCCTCTCCTGGTCAAAGCCCTGAAATGTAGCGCTCACCGCCTGGCTCAGCACCTCCTTACTGGTGGGCGTGAGGGGCGGGACCTCCAGGGGGTCCGATTCTGAACACAAAACGGTACACTGATTTAAACAAACCTTCACATAGCCCTTACACTCAAGCCCTTCAGTCAAATGAAGCGAACTAGCATTTACATTTTAATTCCCTACAAATTTATTTTTTTGGAAAATTAGGAAGATGGTACGTTTAGTTTAACTTACACACTAGATAAAAGGCCCAATTGAGGGATGTCACCATACATGGTCGCCAACAATAACACAATAAAGTAATGGACCATTGTGGTCCCATATTTAACATGTATTGGAGGAGTGAAGCCGCATACATCAGTGGCAGCATCAAGTTTAAAATCCCAAATTAATTCTAAAACACATAACTATCAAAATAATCAAACTTTTCTTCTATTAAAAGGTAGCTAGCTCCTCCGTTTCTACAACGTCCCCGGCGCTGATAGACTGACGGGGCTCGCACCTGGTCCTTACCGTAGGCGATCCAGTCCATCCGAAGGCCAGGGGTGATGGAGTGGAGGGAGAAGTGAGCCCGCCAGGAGGCGGCTTGGGGCTTTAATAGAGTGGGACAGCCAGGGAGGGGGGGACGGCCTGTGACGGATACATGTCACTCATGTGCATCGGGGCGGGAAGAGATGGAGGCCAGCTGAGGCATGGAGAAGGGGTGTTGAGTGTAGGAGGTTTATTAAAACGTTTTGTTGGGTTTACATTGTGTTCAATTAGTGGAGTCTAATTAGGCGGGGGATGAATCAGTCTATACTGTCAAAGTTGTAGAATTGCTTATCTTACATTTCGGTGTGCATATTAAGCAGTCTTAGAAGAGCAACGTGTATGTTTTGGCCAACTGTCGTGGAAGTCCTTAGCAAAATAAGGGGCAGCATATTAACAGAAAGTTGTGTTGGCAAGTCTGGAGACCCGGTTAACTGTATGGACGTGTCCAGGCATCTATATAGAGGTGTCCTGGAGAACACAATAGATTTCTTTGAAATAACGTCAAAAATGTTGGTTGGCATTGCAATTTTTTATTGTTCTAAACTAGTTTATATGTTGGAAACCTTTAACTATAATGGAAATACAACATTAAGGACATAAAACTTGCTTTTTCTGTTTCGGGTTTAACCTTTTCTTTAAAGTATTCTGAGAAAAAAACATTACTACTTCTTTTTTCATTTCAAACGTTGCAGATATTGGTGGCTTAAAGAAAATTGCTTACTTTTGGCTTCGGGTGAGTTTAGTTTACATATTTAAATGTGGTCAATGTGAAAATACATACAATCCGTCAACATATAAAAACTCTGGGTTAAATCAGTAGATCCGTTTCAGTTCTGTTTTCTGGCTGTACTTTATTCCGTTTTTCTCTTGTTGCAAACGCACATCGGCCCAGATCATCTGAGTAGGCTAATAGATGATCTCAGGGAGTGAGTCAGTAAACCTTTATCTGGTGACTGCTCCACTCAAGCTTTGAAATGCAAGTAGGCCTACTGACTTAGGCAATTACTTATTTTGCGAATAGTAAAAATCGAGGACCGTTATAGCCAACATAACATTAGGTTACGATATAAAGATGTCTTAAACTAAACCACTATTATTCTCATACGGTCAACAAAAAGGCCATGTTATTAAATGAGCGCACCACTCCACAATATATATTTATTACACGGCTCTTATTAATGCTGTAGAATGCTCCATTCACTTGAATAGGCCTTCCCGACTTCCGGCGGTCAAATATTTTTGAATATTTTACCGTTGCTAAGCATACATTGACCGCTGTCAAGGAAAGTGGATTTTTTTTTTAATCGTTCCCCGATTACCCTGGCCCAGAACATTAAACAATCACATCGGTGTTTCTGATATATGAGGGCCAAAGCGTTGCCGTTTTGCCGACCGGATACGGCAAGAGTCTTATCTATTGGTTAGCTCCTATGCCTATGTCTCGCTGCGGCTTGTAGGACATGGACATCCAAGTGCGGGCCTGTACGAATAGTCAAATCTCCTAACCTTTATGCCTCCTTCACTTAACCTTTGTGGAAAAACGTTCATCGGATCAAGGAGAGATGGAAATGTGCTTCCTTTCGAACATGAATTAGACTCCACTTTTCCTAACCGACGTCGTTGCGCGACGGGGAGTATTGCTGACATCTAGGGCCTCTATGGTGGAACTAGCTTCCCGAAGTTGGTCTACAACAAGCGCTCTTCTGATCATGCGTTCCTGTATTGATTTCAATCAGGTTGTCGCCAACAGTGAGAATAACTTGGGTCTGACTTGGCCAACGAAAATATTTTAGGCCAGTTGAATCCCAATTCACATGTGAAAAAAAAAAAAGAGGCTCGCTCAACTTGTATCAATTTTGAAATTAACTTCCCCCAGTAGTCTCTTAAATGTGATGTCTGCATGTTTTTTTTTTACGGCGTAGGCTATATTGTGTGCATAACCAGCAATATATGATTTCATTTCTATTAAAATAATATGCTTCTGGAATTGGTATCCATAATTAATTTTATTTTCTGCTCTTCAAACAAACCAATAAATAAATGACAAATATGTCTCGTCCTCCATTTCGGACTGTTTGCGCTTCCTCGGGTTACGGAAGATAGGGTAGAGTTCCTCTTGCCAGCTCTCTGCCCTCCTCCGTGAAATGAGCAAACCGTCTGCCATGACTGCACACAAAGTTTTTTTAGGTCATCGTTACGGTTGTGTTATTATTGTAATTCACAGCACATCTGCTTCAGAACTACACCCTTCAGTATGGACATTCTCCAACAGAGTGGAGCACCAACACTTCCTGAGATGTGGTTTGCAAACCAAGTTGTCGGTGCTTCGTTTTTTGTGTAGGGACCCTAGTCATGCTACTGCAGAGGTTTGGTGTTATTTTTTTTTTTTAGCAATATTAGTGGTTCAAAAATGCCGATTTTGAAGCGAAACATAATGCCCCAAGCCAATAACATGGACGCCAAACATTGCGCCGGGCAAACTAATACTAAATTTTCAATGAAAAAGGCATCTGGAGGGCTTATTTGACGGGTTTTCATGCCAAAACAAAGACCCTGGGTTCAAGTTGCGCCGGAATTACAATTTAAGGAGTGGACCAATCAAAAACACATTTCACAAACTCATGTTTTCGCAATCACAATTGTTTCATTCATTTCTTAGCCAAGTAGTCGAGATGATAATGAAGCTCTCCCGCGCGATTAGCCAGTGACGTCAATGGGTGTGGCAAGTGGAATCACGTGACAGCACTTGGCCGTTGAACGTCCATGTCCCACACGGCTGCAGCGAGACTCGCTACTCCGTCACCCCTTGTATCCTTCAGATAGTTCGTAGCACTAACTATTAACCAACGGCGCGCAGTGATATTTTCAAACGTCATGCTTGGATTTGAGGCCATTTTTCATTAGGCCCTACTCGTTACCAGACCCTACAGCTTTCTGGGTCTGGATTTCCAGTCTAATCTTCCGCATCACTCCGCAAATAGTCCAGCAACCCACCCAGCGTATTAAGTTGCTAAGGGACGTCTTCTATTTCTCTGCTGATCAACACTACGAACTGTAACAAATAAAATGTAAAAATACACCGTGTGAAGTTATTTTTTCCGTTTTGCCAAGTAGCCGTGTAATAAGCGGGATAATGTATAGAATACCGGCCATTATCGGGAAAATAAGCCCCGACAGGGCGAACGGAAAACGAACGTGAAACAAATGGAGGAGTCCTGCTTCGCCCTGATGACCGGCGTTATTTATCCCTTTCACAATATTCCTAATCCTATGACCTTAGCAACTACTCAAATCCATTTAACGAAAAGGTCAAGAGAGAACGGAAATGGTAAAGTATCAATTTTATTGTAGACCATCAACACTGGGTCAAATCATCCGGTTTTAAAACGTGGTCTGCCGCGTCCTTCACTCCTCGCCCTTTCGGTAGTCCTTAATGTGGACCAGGATCCCATCCGGACGGTCCGAGGATGGCCAAACACATTACGGTCATCACCCCGATGGTCTCCTTACACACAACACAGGTTACTTTAATACTGACGTACACATGTAGAGATTCAACAGCTAGGTAGGCCCCAGGCCCCACGTGGACAGGGTACTCACGACGACTCCGATGTGGTCTTTGGCTGGTTTGCTGATAATGTAGTTGGCTCGTTGCGGTGTCCCCACATTTGCTTTGGAAATAAGTCGAGGTCGACGACTCAACAACAGCCGCAGAAAACCAGACATGTTTGCCAGTAAAAGTTTTTGCGATTTAAAAAGCACTACCAGGTCCAGAACCCCAAAGCAGCTCATCCGATTGTGGCGGCTAAATGACTCACACACCTGCACTAAATAGGCCCTCCTGCGTCACATCCGCTAATTGGAAACCACGTGGGAATCAATCCAAGAGAAAAACAAACTAAAGTAAAAAATATGTTATTTAACGACAGTTAACGAAACAATTAAGGTCATTGCAACGCCTCTACTTTGAGGAACGAGGTTGACTTCGAAATTCATTGAACATTAACTAATTCATTATTCCGTCTGTTCTAGCATGTTGCGGTGACTGCAACTGGATGCCTGAACACCTCCATATAGTTAACCGGCCACAACTCAAACACTGATTGAAATGTTTTGCCTGTATATATTTGTATGCATGTCAATTATGGCACCCATTGCACTCCTGACCATCCCTTGAAGGAGAGATCCCCCAGACGTTCCTCAAGATTTCTTCCTTGCTGATTAAGGGAGATTTTTCATTCCCTTTTGGGGGCTAGGGCTATTTGGCCTGTTAAGCCCTTTGAGACCGTACCGGTGATTAATACGAATACAATTGACTCATACAAAGAAGCAGAACAATATGTATCTTTATTATTATGTTACCACAAACAAGCTGCTACACAACATAAGGTTAATGTGGTTCTGTGAGTTATTTTGGGCCTTTGGGAAACACACAACTAACGGAAAGGTACATTTAGTAACCTGACAAGGGGTGGAGCAGGTAAAGACAGAAGGCATTTGTCCCTCCCCTTCTTAACAGTAGGATATAGTGAGATCATAATGCATGCATGAGTCCAGATGAACTCGTCATTTACAGTGGCAGTGCTATCCCAGACAGCCGTGGACCCACAGACGTGCATACATTCAGCAGGAAACACAATGAATACTGGAAGAAAAAAAAAATGCATGGACATATTTCAACAAAAGAGTTGGACCTAGTCTTTGCCAAGTTAAATAAATCGTGCAAAAATACGGGTGCATGGCTGACAGGCACGTCATAAAATCACAGTGGTGTGTTTGTGCATAGGAAAATACATATTCATCTTTTGCATACTTGCATGGCTATTCGACTTACATTGAGTGTGTTTTGGTACGATATTCAAAGTGTGTTTTTTGTGAAACAACGTTGGCTTATATTTTCTATATATTTTAAAACACAGTGACAAAACATTACCGGAAGCCATGGCTGGTGCTAAAAGGAGACAATCCCAGGTTAATACAAGGCAGGTCGGTCGAGGTACAGTTAGGAAGGCCTTCTCATCCCACAAGGGTTGAATCTCACCATCTACACAAACACAAACTATTGTTTTTCGGCACCACATCAAACAACGACAGGAAGGGAATGTCGCGTCCGGAGACCCCCCCAGGTCAGGGAGGTTTCCGGGGGTCGACTCGAAGGAGGGCGGGGCCCTGCTCAGCGGGGGGGTCATCAGTCGCGGGGGTCATCAGGGGCCGGGATCTTCTCCAGGCTGGGCTCCATGCCCCAGATCTCCCGGGCGTACTGGGCGATGGTGCGGTCGCTGGAGAACTTACCACTGCTGCCGATGTTACGGATCACCATCTTGGTCCACTCTTTAGGATCCTAGTGAGGCGGACACACAGATTATAACATAACAAAACAGGTATCACATATTTGGCATGGGTTTTAACCATTTGACACACACACACACACACACGCTACTGACCTTGTAAAGTGCACTAACTTTGTCCTGGCATTTGATGTATTCCTCGTAGTCCGCAAACACTTTGAATCTGCAACACACACACGCACGCACACACACACACACCCACGCACGCACGCACCACACACACACACACACACACACACACACACACACACACACACACACACACACACACACACACACACACACACACACACACTTCACGCACACACACACTGCACACACACTTTGTGTACACACACACACACACACACACACACTTAGGCTCAACACCTGAAACACTTTGTGTAAGACCCCCTCTGACTGCAGTGCTGTGTGCGGCCGGAGGCCTCCCACCGGTCGTGGTTCATCAGCATGTTGACGATGTCCTTGAAGAGGTCGGGCTGGCCGGGGCTGAAGAAGCCCCCTGAGATCTGGTCCATGGCCTGCTTCAGCTCAGGGATGCGGTCGTAGTACGACTTGGCGTCGTAGCTGAGGAAGCAAATGTCGTGTTGTTTAAAACCTTTTTTTATCCGATTCAGTTCCAAGTCAAAACGACGCAGAGGTCTCAGACAACAAATCTAATAAGGGTGAAGAAGCAGCATTCGTGATTCCCTACTTGCAAACTGTTATTCTGGTTCTTTGCTTTAATATACTTTTTTCAAAGCACATATTTGGAAGCATTGTATAAAATTGGGATCTGTATTAAAACTTAATTGAAATTATAACCCTTTGGGGTTATAGAACATCATAGCTACTGTGCCTCGCTATCAACAGCATGACTCACAGTCCGGCATTTTAGATCCTAGTCACATCAATGACATCAATGATGTCCAAGGGCCTCAATCCAACCCAATGACTTAAGGCAGGACTTCATCAATGAGCGCTATGGGCCTGGTTTCAGAGGCAGTAGTCCACGGGCGTTCCTACTGTACCATCCCCACCGCGTACCCCGTCTGGTCCATGGCCTTCACGTCGTCCACCCTCATGCCGAAGATGAAGAGGTTCTCCTCGCCCGCCTCCTCCGCCATCTCCACGTTGGCCCCGTCCATGGTACCGATGGTCAGCGCGCCGTTCAGCATGAACTTCATGTTCCCCGTCCCGGACGCCTCCGTCCCGGCCGTGGAGATCTGCTCTGACAGGTCCGACGCCGGGATGACTGACAGAAGGGAAAAAGGGAGGAAGTATGAAAGAGCGCTGGATTCATTCCGGATTGGTCTATAATTCCTCTGTGGGCTTTACAGGTCAGCTTTTATGCCACAAAATAAGACAATCATTCATTTTCTTGTCGTTTCCGTTGCTTGTGGAGTGTTGAAGCCATACTGCATGTTTCCTATGCTTGTTTATGATTACTCTTATGACGTGATCTAGAGGTGTGGTGAAGCCCTACGAGTTGGCTCAGGTGAATGCTGAGCAGCTGAGGCTAGAGTGGAAGCGCAAACTATTTTCTGTTTGCCCTTCCAATCTTTTGTGCTGCTCATACAAACCCTTTTCGAAGCCCTTTCTCGTATTGATTTCTTTACTTTTCACGTAAAATAAATGGTTAAAGACAACGAGGCACGTTGTCTTTAACTGACCACTCTTAGATGGATTTTGCAACAACAAGTAGCTACCCAGTGTACATTGGAGTCCCAAAGCCTCATGCTTGATTTGGGAGCGCCAAGTGATCAGAAAGGAGCCTGGCTCATGGGGACATGACGCTCTAGTCGTTTGGAGCAGGACATAAAAACACAGGTCGCCCGCTAAAGAGGTTTCCAAGTTTTCCCAACGCGTGGACGAGTCCACATTGGACGTTCCTTACTCTTTTCGGCCAGCGTGACCTTGTAGTTCTCTAGGAAGATGACCTTCAGGCGGTCTCCCACCACCGCGTCGTGGTTGACGATGTCCCCGATGGCCGTGATCAGCTTGATGATCATCTTGGCGGTATGGTAGCCTGGAGCAGCCTAAAGGGAAACAAATCCATTTAAAAAGCCCCCCCCATTACTAAAACCTGCGCCAGTATCAGGTTTCACCATTATTCCTCTGTTAAAAAGTAGAGCGATCTAACATCTAGATAATTAATCAAGACACTACTGGGCGCTTTGTGGAGGTCTCAGGTCTGTCAAGGCCTTCTGGAACCATGATAAGGTGTTGTGGAGGGTAATAGTGAGGTCATCCGTCTCACCTTTCCTCCAATCATGATTGTTCTTGGGGTCCATGCCTTGTTCGGTTGCTTCTTAATGCCTTAAAAGAACAAAGAGGTATAATAAAGCATTTTATTATAAACCCAGTGAAGTGACTGGAGGAAGAGTACCACAGAGGGTATGTGATTCCTATCCCTTACGGTTGTAGAAGGTGATGATGTGCAGGCAGTTGAGCAGCTGTCTCTTGTACTCATGGATCCTCTTGACCTGCACGTCGAACATGGACTCGGCGTTTATCTTCACCTTATAGTGCTCCTCCAGATAGGCCGAGAACTTCATCTTGTTCTCCTGTAAAGGCGCACGTTTTGGGTGGAACAGACTGGGGTTATTTATCTGTGGATCAGGGGACAAAACACTTTGTTAAATCGTTGTACCCACTTGTTTGACTTTGGCGACATCACGGATGAGGGAATCGTCGTCCACGAACTCCAGAAGATTCTTCAGTTGGTCGAGGTCTCGGATGTAATCGTCACCAATTCGCTGAACACGACACACGTTGATTAAAAAAGGAGCCCATGGGCTTATTAAGAGTCAATCATGTGTTAACAAGGCGATACAGGTAAGGTTTAAGAGTGAGAGCCATCCGTCAGTTACAAGTGACGGAAATGCTCTGTGAGAACGAGTTGACTGCGTCCGCCTCTGGATGAGAGCATTACGATTTTAGTTCACGATCGCCCCGTTTCTGACCAATCAGGGCATCTCTTCTCCGATTGGTCTTGCCTGTCGATCACAGGTGTATGAAATGCACCACCTTTCAGTGGTAGAGGAACAAAATCTCGCCCGCTTCCACTCATTCTCTCCACAACTACTCAAATCGTACCCACAGCACCACCCGGAGGCTGGCGAGAGCGTACCTCTGCGATGACCTCCGCCAGTCCAGGGTTGCTCATGACAAGCCACCTCCGGGGGGTGATCCCGTTGGTCTTGTTCTGGAACTTCTCGGGGTCCATTTCGTAGAAGTCCTTGAACCTGGCACAGTTACAGAAAACCTTCTATAATAATGCAAAAATCAATCCTTCCCAAACCACAAACAGTATTCTCAACACCGTTGAGACCGTTTATTTTCATTTGTGGTTTTCTTTTTTTGTAAATATTAAAAATCGTAACTCTCCACTTCTTTCATAATTTTATTTTATTGTTTATTGCTTATTTTTTTCCTTTTCCTTTACTTTACTCAAAATCCAATCCAATCCAAACCAGCGGTCCTTACACCGTGTCCTTGATGATCTCCGAGTGGATGCGGGCCACCCCGTTGACGGCGTGGGAGCCCACGATGCACAGGTGGGCCATGTTGATCTTCTTGTTGTCGCCCTCCTCGATCAGGGACATGCGCCGCAGGCGGGCCTCGTCGCCGGGGTACTGCTGGGCCACGCGCTGGAGGGGGGGTTCACAACCGACAACATTGAACACCGATGTACCCCCTTGAGATTTGAGGTAGGGCTGTGTGATTAATTCTTTTTTTTTTTTTTATCGCAATTTCGATTTTTGGGTCAAACAAACTCCAAACTAAGATATATCAAGTTGAAACTTATCCATTTTATTTATTTTTTAGCAGGTTGATACATATTTGTTTGAACATTTTGTGTCTCAGTTACAAAGGTTTTTTTTTGGAGTGACATGCTGAATAAATGCATCATCAATGCATCATCATTAGTCCAAAACTAATCGTGTGAATAATCTGGATTTCAACATCGATCAAAATAATCATGATATAATTTTTTTTTCCCATAAATCGAGCAGCCCTAATTTGAGGTCCAATTTGAAATCTTTGAGATACATTTCCATAGTAATTTCGTGAAAAAGAGACGAAAGCCCTCCATACCTCCAGGTGGCGCCGGTTGATCTCGTAAACAATGTCGAGGTGGCGCGGCAGGAGGTTCTGGAACAGGTCGATGGGCCAGCGCTCCAGAGCCTCGGGCAGCACCGTGTGGTTGGTGTAGGCACACGTACGCACCACAATGTCCCAGGCCTGGACACAGCAGGGGTTGTTTTTTTTTAGAGGGTTTTCTGAAAGGTTTATTTAGCGATAGTCAAAGTCATCAGTTTAGGCCTCAATATAATGACAGTAAAAAAGGCTGCATTCCAAAAAGGATGAATTCCAGAAACCCTCGGACACTTTTTTCATACCTTCTCCCAAGGAAGCTCCTCCAGGTCCATCAGGATGCGCATCAGCTCAGGGATGGCCAGGGCAGGGTGGGTGTCGTTCAGCTGGATGGCCACCTGCAGACCAAAGCACGTCATTCAGACGATACCGTTAATAAACCGACACGTCAATCCATCCCATTCTTGTTTATACCATGCCTTAATTACAATGACATTGTTATTCAGATAAAACATAAATTCTATGAAACCAGTATTTCAATGACGCCGAGATTTCGATGACAACCATAATTCTAAGACCCCTGTAATTATATGACAACTGCAATTCTAACGTCATTACAGTGACATAATATTCCTATTCAAATGACAGAAAAGTACATCGGAGTACGAATAGCGATCACTAAAACAATAGGCGGGTTCACGAGGGGCTTGGGGGGGGGGGGGGTCCCAGCGCGTCCTACCTTGTCGGGCAGGGTGCTCAGGTCCATGCGCACAAACTCAGTGGAGCCGAACTTGGAGGATTTGAAGCGCCGGATGATGTCCTGAAGGGTTGCGGCCACCACAAAGTACTCCTGCTTCAGACGCAGCTCCTTGCCCTCAAAGAACTTGAAACGGAGGACACGCAGGCGGGGGGGTTCAGGATAATAAACCCCACCACCGCTTTGAGCTGCTCAGAGGAACTCAAACCACACTGTGATGGGAGACGTCGATATATGTTCCAACGTGCTCAAGACTCATTGACTACATGACTAACCAGCCATCCAAGCAGAGATTTCCCCACCGTGGTCCTCAACGGTCCACATTGATTTAGCATATTGATTTCAATATCTGGGTTGATTGATTGATTCACTGCTTGTAAAAAAGGGTGGATTTCATTCTTTAAAGAGTAAGTTAGAAAAAGGTTCTGGCCTTCCGGGAGATGGAGGATGTTCACTCACGTTGTCGTTGGGATACAGGACCCGAGAGATGTTCTCCGCCAGGTTTCTATCGAGAACAGCTTGGATGTAACCGCCGACATTGACTGTGGAGGAAGAACAGTTTCACATTTATTTTAAAGTAGATAAATACGATGCATCATTTCTTTGCATTTTGTCTTCCTTTCTTCTGTGTAATCTTCACCATCATTTGTACCGTTGATCTTTTACCTCAAGCGTTAGGTTAGTTAGGGTGACTACAATTGAAGCAATATGAATCGCAGGCTGATGCCACCTCCCCATTGGTCAACAATAGAGTCCGATAGTGAGCGGAGGTACGGACTCACAGTCCTTGAGGTTGAAATCACAGGGGGCCTTGGCCGACCACAGCCTCATGGTGTTGACCACGTTGTTCCTGTAGCCGGGGACCGGGGTGTCATAGGGAAGAGCCAAGACCACCTGAGAGACACACACACACACACACACACACACACACACACACACACACACACACACACACACACACACACACACACACACACACACACACACACACACACACACACACACAATCTGATTGTACTGATGTACTGGATGGCAGCAAAAAAACTTTCATGAACAGGAAAATAAAAAGTTAGTAAATATAAAGTTTGGTCGCGACATGTTGCAATTCTCTGGTCGTCTCGCCCTTTCCGTTAAGTTGTGGTCGGGTGAGGTTACGCCTCACTCGATAACTTTAGATCAATACGAGGCAATTTGATACTACGATAGGGTTTTGTTTTGAGTCATGTGTCTGCACAACCCTTGTAGTAAAGCCTTTACATGAATTGGCAACAATCTGATCCAACAGAAAACCCAAAAATCAAAAACGTGCTGCAGTTGATCCAAGTCCCCAACGTTGGTCCGTTGGTGTTCCTCACACATGCCAGCGGACGATGTAGTCCAAACGTTTCTCCGCCCCTCCCAGAGCGCTCACCTGGGTGTCCACCCACTTCACCCCCCCCGGCGTGTGCTCCACCCGGCCGTAGTAGTGCACCGGGCGCATGTACTCAGGGCGGGCCTTCTCCCAGGGGTTGCCATAGCGCAGCCAATCATCTGCTTCCTCCACCTTTATCAAAAAAAGAAAAACATAATCAACCAATCCCACTTTTCCTTGTTCTTATCCGTGCCCACTATCACATAACTTCTCATAGGGCTTGTTTGCACAAGACCAACCATTGGATCGTACAACTGGTTTGGCCTTCTGATTGCATAATGATGCCAAAACTCATCTGTTTTCACAATGGGCCCATAACCGCCTCCGCCTGTGAACTGGGGCGGTGTATGAGAGATCTCCACTTGACTGGGCATCCACAATAGATTTTTAGGTTTGCACAACATCCATGGGCAGCACAAGAGAGAAGGGGTGCTGATTCAGCACTCGTGGCGTGCCAGTTCACATTTGGATAAGGCCACGAATCAGCCCTTGCAATCATAATTGTTGCAGGCCGACTTTAGACTTGAGAGCCACTGCTAGATTTTGCTAGTTAGAACTGAATGTTCTTGTGTTTACTCCTGTCACCAATAATTGCTCCAACTATACCTAGCTAGTCACCACACGCGGCCACCCTACCTGCCAGCCGTCAACAATTTTCTGGTTGAAGATACCAAACTCATAACGGATGCCATAACCGTAAGCAGCCAAGCCCAGGGAGGCCATGGAGTCCAGGAAGCATGCTGAAGGTCCGAGGTGAGGGGGGAGAGACGGGGTCAAGGAAGGAGAACAAAATGGAGACCGTTCAGTCCAGGTCAGGTATCCATGCCATGAACGTTGTCCATGCCATGAACAGACTAGATGGCTAGTCTTATACATACCAACAATAATTCTAAAACTAAATAATATTACACAGAGACACACACGTGAATATGTGTGTTGGTAACGAGTCGGACGAGTTCTGATGTACGAGCGAATCCTTCCGAACCCACAGATGATCCTGTGGGTTCGCAAGGATTCTAAGGTCCTAACTCAGAGACAGACAGACAGACAGACAGACAGACAGACAGACACTCACCTGCCAGACGGCCCAGGCCCCCGTTGCCTAGCCCTGCGTCCTCCTCTATGTCCTGCAGCTCCTCCATGTCCAGGCCCAGCTAGGAGGACAACAACAGGGGGAGTCAATCCCACAGCGTGACCTGGGACGATGGCCGTCCTCATAATCTGGGTCATTACTTGGGGGGGGTTGTGGTTAGTAGGGGGGGGGGGGGGGGTGGACAGATATTGGCTTGTGGTATAGTGAAGTCAGTGTTTTCCCAACATGCACCCATTAATGTCAAGTATAGTAGATCACTTTATGAAGAAAAGGCTCTTTCTGTGCTTAAAAATATCTTCAAGATAATTGCAGAATTTGCCAAAACTGTTAATTTATATTTTTAATAACGTTTGAAATGTTATGACATTGTGAAAACTGAGGAACGCTTAATAATCCAAATGAATGCTTTTTTTTGTTATGTTACTAGTTGCTTCAAACCAGTAGTAGCTAGTTGTCTGGTTCAATGTCAACGGCCGTGTTGATGGCGTGCTTCAAGACCCCTTCTTTTCAAAGAGGAATTAGAGAAGCAGCCCCATGATTAGTGATATGACTGACATCCGTCTGTGTCCTAGGCCCCCCCCCCCCCCCCGTATGAAAAGGGGTCCCTTAACCTGATAGGTGGCCTCGTCACAGGCGTTCTCCAGGGCCAGGTTGACCATGGTGTTCTGCAGAGTGCGGCCCATGTAGAACTCCAGAGACAGGTAGTACACGCGCTGCAGGGACACAACACACACACACACACACACACACACACACACACACACACACACACACACACACACACACACACACACACACACACACACACACACACACACACACACACACACACACACACACACACACACACACACACCAGCGTCAGAACTTGATCCCTGACCCCAGACAATGGCGCACAGATCGGACCATTTGGCAAGCAGAAAGAACATTAGGGTTACGTAAACAATAGTTGGCTGGTCGATTGTTTCCACTTCCACACTTTCCAAGTGCGTCATTGTAACTTTAACTTATTATTTGATTTGTTCAATGTTTATTGCTGCCAATTCGGGCTGCACATGGTGTATGAAAGGCTGCTTTGCTACTCAAATAAAGTTTATTAAGCCCTCACAACACAAACTTTTTTAAACACTTTGAAACCACCAAACATGTTTCTATTCCTAGTAATTCATCTAGCAATTTATGAATGGCTATATTAATTGAACTATAGAGCGTATAGACAACACCCTATATAGCATGACTAAGGGTACGCTTAGAATGGAAGTGGGCCCGAAATTAACCCCCACAGCCCAGCCCCAATAACCTTCAATCCACCTGTGGTCTATTTCTGAATATCTTCCTGGGTCGGGGGGAACAATACAGCAACAGGCATGGAGACAGAGAAGCAGCGGAGTCGCCCCCTGGTGGAGAGGAGAAATAGTAGATTCTTCCGTGCTTACTGGTTACACGATGGCCAAGAAGATCACTATGACAGAGTACACGTCAAAGTTATACCTCTGAGGTTATCCTCCGAGCAAAATCGTAGGTTTGAGGTTCAGGATGAGTCATCATAGAAAAATAGGATGTAGAACTACATCCCAACAAGCTGTCATTTGTTGAAAGAAAATAAAAAAAATGTTAAAGAAGTTAAGTTACTACAAGATGAGAAGGCAACCAACTGTAGGTTCTGACTGCAGGAGTGTATGCATTATGTTTCCATAGGCCCAACGTATGTGTGGGAACCAGGAGGAAGGGCCAACAGAGGTTATGGACATTTTGCTTTACATATAGAGTATTCGATTCTTTGAACAATCAAACTAATCCCACCGGACAAGTGTGCTCACTTCTTCGTCCCTCAGTCAAACTGTAGGCCTTGGCCTGATGCTTAAACAATCAGCCGGGGATTTCTGTGCAGGCGGACTGATAACCACATCTAGTTAAAACTTGTCTTGAAATGGGGGAAAGAGGAAGACTAGAAGATGATGTTCCACAAACTGAACGATAAAAGCCTCTTGCTGTAGCCCAAGATTGATGGACAACCTGTGAGAATAAATAAAGTATGAATGTGGGCCCATGCTTCATTGCTTCATTTTCTGAATTCACAGGGTAAATCCGTAAAAGCCATTGGATGCATGCATGCAGGGAGAATCCATTACGTAATATATAATTAAACGAGTTGATTCTGGCGACTGGGTTCAGACAATATAATAAACCTACCCTCCCTCTCTCCCTCCCCCTTTGCCAGCAGTCATAGGGTCACAAAGACATATGTCTTTTTCATTAGTTGGGACTGTTCGCCTTTCATCAACGCAAGGCTATACTTGGTCATTTTCAAGGGGATGAATGCATTTTTTTTTTTTTTTAAAATACAGACGCAGATGCACAAACAGTACATTATGTAACCATCAGTGACAGAAGAGGACACCGTTCTGATGACGCCAGGAAACCGCCTATACCAAAATGGAAAATAACAGTGGTGCAGATAATAACAATGGGTATAGGCCCCTGCGTCGTGACATCAAACCACTAGACATTAATGGTCAAATGCGCAACAATTATTTACTGCCAGGCCAGCCTCCGATCCGAGATGGTGCACGGCGTACGTGCAGACTGACAGGAGCGCCGGCAGGGTCTGCAGGATGCGGCAATGGCCCCTAATACTTACTTTGGGGTCTTTTTCATAGTAGTGCTGCTGCGTCCGGATCCATCGTCCAACCAAATGGTCACGAACAGTGTTGGCCAAAGCGAAATAGTAGTCCCTTTTGGTGGCTACGTTGCGGTCCTTTACAAGGGTAAAGTGGAGGTGGCGGTTGAAATTGGACTTAATATCCGTCACGTTTTCTACCCCGGCCAGTCCACGCACGGAGATTTGTTTCCTCTTCTCCTGGTCTGTCAGCGGTTTAGCCATGTTGGGTTCTTTAATTTACCTCGAATTTAGAAAGACAGCGGATTAAAGACGGCAATTTAAAAGGATGGCGACTGTGGAAGTGAACAGGCAAGTCACACTTTGCCTTCCTTCTGCGAACAGGCGGCCGACCTATGGCATGCGTGGAGTTGTATTTATATGAAGGGGGCGGTGGCCCTGACGGAGCGGTCCAATGAGGGGCCGGTTCCACATGGACCGGTGACGCTCTCTCCTGCGTGTGCTGGGCGCTTCTCATACAGTGGAATACTTTCCACCCGTTTTTAAACCTGTTCCGTGCTACACCTTTTGTCGTTGCTCAATTATTATCGCTGTGATTGTCCAAAGCCCAAAAAAGTTACGAATGAGAAATTATTCAAGAGCTAGGGCAGTTTGCCGATAAATGACTGGCTTGGCCACTACCCAGTGCGCCCATTCCAAGTATATCCTCAGTAAAAAGCAGAACAGTGGACACTAACAGGATGAAACACATTCGAAACCTTGTATAATTGATACGTTTATTCGGAATCAGGCAAGATTTCAACAGCTATTTATTCAGGCTAGAACCAATAACAGACTGGAACAAAGTAAAATGCCATCAAATCAATTCGGGGGGGGGGGGGGGGGGGGAAACAAAATAATAACGGAAGCAACAAAAATACACTCACTGCACACCGCTACATTAACGTTGAAAACATTGAAGACTTCCGCGTTGTTCAAGTCGTTCAGGGTGCATAGCAGTAGACTGCTGCATCTAGTCCCCTGGTCGGAAGGAACCAACTGAACTACAAATGGGGCTAGGGATTGCTTAAAGCAACCGTAAAATCAAGGGGGAAAAAAACATACACAAACCAGAACCTGGAATATTTAAGAAGCCATACAAGGAGTTACAAAATTTTTCAGCTCTGCGGGTCGGCCGAGGACTGAAGAACTGGCGCCGCGCACATCATATTTTGCTACAAAAATATTAATCTCATTTGCGTCAAACCAAAAGAATGAAACCGTCACAACTTTGTCATGTCTGCTTAATGTAGCCCGGTGGGTTTATTTGAACACTCATGCAAAAACTGTAATTAAACCAGGTCTCAAACTCAAGTAGCTCCGTCTAAATGGAAGTTGAAACCACAACACCCCTACCAGCAAATTAAAGTTAAGAGCTACTTCAGGCCTTGTGGTTCACGAGCAGAATGAGAAAAAGACAGTACTCAAACGTTTCAATTGCACAACGTACATTTTGCACCAGAAACATTTTTGGATGGAAACAGACAATTTTTCGTGGCTGGGAAAAAAAACAAAACAGGATACAAACTTTTAAAAACAGGAAATAATTAAGTTACTCAAATTTACACCTCCGTCTTTTTCGATATACCGTCACAATCGCCAAGGACCAATAAAAAAATAAAGCACAGGTTTTTCACTTTTGAGTGGTAGTACAGATGAACACGGAGAATCTCTCATCAGTCTGTTGATTATGTGTTGATGGCTGTCTGGTGATGATGGGGGTGGGGGGTGGTGGGGGTTCTTAAACAAATTTTGGATGGAGGCCTCTCCTGTGGGTGTTTGGGGGGGGGGTAGAGAGGGTTAATTCGGTGGTGGTGGAGGGGGTGGCGCTGGAGGCATGCCGAAGGGGGGCATGCCCGGGACCCCCATCCCCATCATGGTGACAAAGTTGGAGGGGTCCATGGGTGGCGGGGGAGGGGGCGGCGCGTACATCATGCCGCTGGAGCCGGGCGGTGGCGGCGGCGGGGGAGGCGGTGCGCCCGGGGGCAGCGGCGGCTGGACGCCCGGCGGAGGCGGGACCATGGACGGGTTGGCCATGGGCGGCGGGGGTTGGGGGCCGGCGGCGGCCGACTGCTGGGGCTGCTGCCAGGGGGGCAGAGAGCCGCTGGCCGCGCTGGAGGTGGTGGTCGTATCTGTTTGGAGAGGCGGGGGGGGGCTTAAGGTTAGACCAGGAGACTACGGGCCTCTTCTGACATCACAGGCGGACCCGCCCACCTGTGATGTCAGAACAGGCCCGTAGTGTACGTCTAGGGTACGTCCAGGGTACGTCTAGGCGGGTCCGCCTAGACGTACCCTGGATGGATCAGTCTACCAGCCCACCCGGTGGACTGGAGCACCCGTCACCCCATCCATCTGTCCGTCACACGTCTTAGTGGACGCGCCCACTCGTGATGTCCGAAGACGCATATTTCGAACGTGACATTTTGACATTACCGTTCCTGATTTCTCTCGTTTTAGTCCCGTTACTGTGCCGTGTGCGCTGCCCATTGTACCCCCACAGCAACACGCTCAGCAGGCCAGGAGTGCCTTCATTACAGACAACACTAGCCTAGACGACGCCCGTTACTCAACTCTGTACCTTCTCCGATTGACACCCAAACCCCACCCGTGATATCAATGCATCAGCTTCCAATCTTTTGGATTGGTTTTTGGGCCGCAGGGGATGAACCCAAAAAAAAAAAAACATTGTTAGAACTAAAAAAAAAAAAAAGAAACAAAAGTGACCCATCAACAAAAGCAAAGACTTGAGTATTGGCCTCTAAGCCTACTTGGTGTGCAGGCCATGCAGGCAGGCTCTATAGGCAGGCTTACTCTGTTGCCATGGCAGGGACGCGCTGGACGCCATGCTGCTGGTTGGTGGGGGAGGCGGGGCCTGCTGTTGCCAGGGTGGCAGAGGTCCAGAGGGCGGTGGGGGGGGCTGGTTGCTCGGAGGTGGGGGAGGGGGTGGCATCATGCCCATGGGAGGGGGCAACAGACCTACAGGGGGAGATAGATTGAAGTTACCATGGGCTGGTTTGGCATTGGGCAGCTACACACTGCAAGTTCGTAACAAAGAACAAGAACCTGGAACACATTTGAATATCTAATAATATAAAAATGAGGCGTTTAGGGAAATGGTATTCAAATCAAATCGTGATATTTGAATGTCTCAACTTCCAATGTATTCCCATTTAAAAAACTAAAAAGTCCAATAAGTTATCCTGTCCATTGAAAGCGCCGTGCTGAATGCTAACCAACAGAACAAAGAGGGTGACTGAATGAATGATGAATGAATGAATGAATGAATGAATGAATGAATGAATGAATGAATGAATGAATGACTGCAGGGGGGAGGGCTTACCCATGTGGTGTCCGTGACCCTGGCCCATGGGTGGCGGCGGGGGCTGCATCCATGGGGGCGGGATGCCGTTGGGGTTGTGGGACATGGGGGGTCCTCCCATGTTGGACATGGGCGGCGGGTAGCCGTGGTGCCCGCCGTGCCCTCCTCCGTGGTTGCCTCCATGGCCGCCACCGTGATTCCCGCCGTGACCCCCGCCGTGACCACCTCCGTGGCCGCCGCCGTGGCCCCCTCCGTGGCCCCCACCGTGGTTCCCGCCGTGGTTCCCGCCGTGGCCCCCGTGTCCACCACCGTGGCCTCCTCCGTGGCCCCCGCCGTGGCCCCCGCCGTGGCCCCCTCCGTGCATGCCGCCGTGGTAGTTCCGGCTCTCAGAGGGACCGGAGTTCATCCACGGAGGCCGGTTCTGTCAAAGCAAGAGCGACGCACAATGTGGTGAGGATAAGCGTGGTGAGGATATCAGAACCCATCTCCTAACACCACGCATCAGCCTATGGGGGCCGAGGACGTCTCTTCCTCTCCGTCTGATAGGTCTTTCAGCTATGTTACCTGTCCACGCTTTAACCAAGTACCACCTTGGGCTTCACCCCCACTCCACTGAGACCATGTTTCTCGAGTGGTGATCTACGCTGGACATCAAGAGGTTTAGGTGTTAAAAGTATTCTACCGTCAGAATCTTTAATTAATCAAGAGGATTTAAATGTGCTAGTATGCAGTAAGGACAGCCCTGCTTTCCAATAAAAACAGGTCAGGGACCTTTGTCCATTTTTTTATGGCACCTCTGTCCCACACTTAGCAGTGATGGGTGCATTCTACTCGTCCGTCCCCCCCGACAGACAGAGACAAGCAGGCGGTAGACGCCTCCAACAGTGTTGCCTCCCTAGGGAGGCCTCCTTAAAGCCTACAGCCTTAGCAACGGTCTCCTGACAGAGCCTCTTGACCATGAGCCAGAGCAGCTTGGCAGCGGACCCACCTGCTGCGAGTTGTTAGAGTTGTTGGAGCGGTTGCCCCCCCCTTGGTGCGAGTGTCCCCCGCCGGACGACGGCACGGGCGCCTCCCCCAGCTCCGCCATGAGGGACAGGTACTCCTTGTCCATGCGGGCCTTGTCCTGGGCCGACTGAGGGGGCTCTCCGGGCGTGGCTCTTTGGGCGGTGAACGAACTGGAGGTGGGGGGGGGGGGGAGGAAGCGCATAGTCAGGACGGGAGAGTCTCGGGCCAGCGCCACGCCACGCTCGGCCATGTTGGGTCGCTCGCCCCATTCATGCTGACCACAATGAAATGAAGCCCTTGGGCTTTCCCGTGTCATCCCCGACTGTTTGTGTATTTAAATGTGGACACAGAGTGCTGTTCATTAGGGCTGAGTAAAAGGATCGACTCACCAGTGCACTGCAATTTATTTGTTCTCGATTCAATTTCGATTCAGGTTTTTTTTTTTTTTTTTTAATCGATTATTTCCATTAAAAAAATAAAATGGAGTAGCATCCTCAGTCTTTGTAATCTAGAAGCGAGTATGCCCAAAAGTACATGCCCTTTTACATTTGTCCATGTTATGATTATTACTTTCATGCTGCAAGTTTAGCTCAGGATCAATACTATACAATGGTGTATTCCCTTTTTACTATTTAAAGCCTAATGAAATGGTTAATTCAAAATAATATTTAGGTATTTTTGTCATCTGCACTCATTATTGAATCGATATCGAAGCAATTGGATCAATATCAAATCGAAACCGAATCAAATCAATCGAATCGAGTGAGGTAGCTGGCAACACCCAGCCCCACTGTTCATATCATCAAAATGGTCCAATCAAAAACCAACCAAACCAAGCGACGGGTTCCTGCGGCGCGCCCCTGTACCTACCTGGTGTATTTGCAGTCAGACGAGATGTGCCCCGCCCCGCCGCACTTGGTACAGAGCGTGGTGTTGGTGATGCTGCGCGGCTCAGAGTTCTGCCACGGACGAAGGATCCTGCGGGGGGGGCGAACCAAAAACGGAAAGCACTTCAGACCCCCAAACTTTGCACCCACACAGTGTTATGGAAAGACACGGATGCCTTTGACAACCGGTCAAAACGATAGTTGCGTTATTAAAACTCTGGTTCCATTTCATGTCGCCTTATGGGCTTATGGGACGTCCTGTGCGTGCACAGGACGTCCCATAAGGCGACGCCTACATGAAACGGAACCACCGGTAAGGACCGCCACGGCTAACCTGTTGTCGTCCTCGCGCAGTGTGCCGTTGAGCCGGGCCAGCTCTCGGAGCTGCATCTTCCTCAGGTCGTTCTGGTCCTCGGGCGTCTCAATGCCCTGCTTCAGGATGTTGCGGATCTACCACGGAAAACACAACGCCGTCAGACCTCGCCGCGCCGGCCCTCCCTTTGACTGCATGCACACACACACACACACACACACACACACACACACACACACACACACACACACACACACACACAACGCCCCCCAGGGCAGGCACTGGAGCGTCATAGACACCGTAGCACTGCATTCATCGTTAAAGAGTCCCGCAGAGGACCAAAAGCATCACCCAATCCTTAATAAATGACCCAGACGGTTTTAGGCAATACTTGGGACCGTTTTCTAGGTATTTAAAGAAGGTATGGTTTCTTTACAAAAGACGCCTATTAGGGCTGCACAATATATAGAATTTTTATCGCGATGACGAACGATATTGGCGTCCCACAATGACACGTACTCGCGATATTTTTTTAAGAATAATGCATCCTAAAAAAAATTAAAACTAAATAAGAAACGAGCCCCGCCCATGCAGTATACGCTATACCTCCGCTGCAAAGCAAAACAAGCGCTCCCTGTACACCTGTCTGCGACTGCGTGAGTCCATCCTGCACACAGCGGTGCGAAGCATGAAAAAAGGGGGGGGCGTGGCCTGGCGGCAATTTGCAGCTTAGCAGTGTGCGGCTCCTACCACTAGGGGGTGGTAGAAATTCGGAAGATTTTTTTTTCCAATGAATAATCGTGGTAAATAATCGTGATAATCATTTTGGCAATAATCGTGCAGCCCTAACGCCTATAGAATTTTTTAGTTTTTAGTTTTAGTTAAGAAACAATACCTCCTTCAAAATAACTAGCAAATGGTCCAAGTATGGACCATTTGCTAGATATTTAAAACGGACGCCTATGGAGTTGCATGCACCTGGCCCCGGTCGAGCGCGCCACAGGACTGGTGCAGAACTCACTTGCTCCACGGCCTTCTTGACGTTCTCCATGGTGTTGGCTGTGACCAGGGCGTGCAGCGGCTCGTCCTCTCCGGGCAGCATCTGCCCGTCCTTGCGGCCCACTTTGCCCTCCTTCACAGAGCCCTTGCCGCGGATCATAATCTTGGCGCAGCATTCCTTCTCGATGTTCTTCAGGGTGTTGCCACTGAAAACATAAAAAGGGGGGGGGGGCTTAACGTTAGTCGACTACAAATACAGCAAAAAACGGTAGGAAAATAATGTTTAATTATGGTCACGTTCCTCATGGCACTCAAGCGCAGAGCCCTAGGGCTGCAACTCACCGAGGTCCAATTAACAGCCCCACAAAGTTGATCTCTGGGTATTCATCCTGGGGGATCATGACTTTGTCGTTGACTCTGGTAGCCGGGGGTCTGGGGATAGAGAACACAATGGTATGATGCAGGAGGACGTGTAACAGTTAGAAAAGGCTCCACAACAATGAAACTACTGGTTAGTCTTCTAACATCTTAGAGAGTGAACAAGCATCCATATTCATTTTTTTTCTGAACGGCATGCATGGGGCAGGAATCCTTCAGGTGGCAAACTTTGTGAGTATTTAGCAGTTCTCTAGTCAAGCGTGGCGAATCCTAATCAATCCAATAACTGGATCCTGTGAGGGCGAACCAAACGGAAAGCACTTCAGAACCCAAACTTTGCACCCCAGTGTTACGGAAAGACACGGATGCCTTTGACAACCGATCAAAACGATAGTTTTGGGACGTCCTGTGCGCGCGTGCAGGACGTCCCATAAGCCCATAAGGCGACACCTACATGAAACAGAACCATCCGTAAGGAACGCCACGGCTAATAACCGTTGCGCACACAGAAGCACTTCAGAAAGCGAACTCCAACCATTTTAACACCGACGCTTAGCTTGTAGCACATCCACTCCCTTAAACACGAACACCACGTCTACAAGGGGGCCGAGGCGGCCGGCTGCGTACTTGTAGTCGGCGGGGGGCTTGAACTCCGGGTTGAGGCCGACCATCTCCGTAATGAGTGAATGGCGCTCCTCCTCCAGCTTCTTGCGGGTGCGGTACTCGCGCGTGTTCAGCCTCTTGCCCTCGCTGTTGTAGATGGGCTCGGGGGAGGGGGACCTGTTGGGGTCAGAAAACAGGACAGGAGGGCCGTCGTCAGTGCCTCGCCGCGCCACGGCGCACAGACAACCAAAGCTTCCCTGATCCTGTCTGACTCCGTTAGGACGTGGTTCACGCGGTGACGTAAAACACGCTAGGCTATTTGGAATGAGAGAACGCCACTTGATCGTAGTCAATATGATAACGATTCAGAGTCGGTACTTAAAGAGCTTGAGGGTTGGAAGTACTCCGAGAGGGGGTGGGGGGGAAAAACTAAAATCGATCCTGAAATAGGGCGACTTGGAGAAACACATGCCAATGTAAAGGAATGAGAAATCAAATTATATGGGAATTCTGACCTAACATGTTATGAGCCAAAGAGCTCAATTACATCACAGTTTCAGTTCAGAATTAGGGCAGCCTGGGCTGCATGGTGGCGATTAAACCAAGGTGCCTGGAAGGACATCCACCACAAAAATAAATCCAAAAAAATAATAAACGGCCACAAGTTAACCTGCATACAGGGTTGTTGGCCTAATGGATGAATAGTCGGTGGTAAATAAAAAGTAAAAAAAAAGGGTTATAAAAAAAAAAGGGCGGATCCTAAAGCAGAAACGCTGGCTCTGAGCGTTGCCGGGTGTTGTCGTGGTGGGAAGAGGTCCGTACCTCCCCGGGGATGCTGAGAACCTGTGTGGTAGCGGTCGTTAAGGAGACCCTGTGCTTGAGAAAGGGTTAGCTTGACGTGGGGGTAATTTGGGTTAGAGAAAAGGAATTAAGATTAGATGGTCACCTTTTCCTAAAGACCTCCCCTTAGGAGAGACACGTGTGTGACCACTTGGACGTCCAAGAGGAAGAGCGGAAATTATAAAGTCAAATAAAAAGTTGTTTTTTTTTAAGTTAAAAATAACTTCCAACGGTGACAACCTGAAACACCCCTGGTTTGTTTCATGTTAAGAGTGGGGGGAGTAGTTTATGAATGTCCTGGAATAAAGTGGGTTGTTTTGGTTGCTGTGGAGATATCCAATTAACAGTAGTGTAAGAAATCTCTGTACCAGGAAACATGAGACTCAAAAGAGGCCAATCTCACACAGTCTTGAAAACAATGGCATTTCCTGCAAGGATAGACGGTTAAGTCTATACGTTAGACGAGAATAATCAAAAGGCAAAACTGCCCAACCCTCTGAAATTCTGACAGTACCTCAAATAATTATTAACCTAACTCTACATTCCACATCACATTTGATATAACCGTTTAAAATCTCATACTGACCCACACTGGCTTTAGATATGAAAAACATTTCCCTGCTAGTAGTTAATACATTATATTAACCCATTAAACTAGTCACAAGCAACCATCCATCAGATCACAGACATCAATAAATAAGGTCTGAAAGTGACAAGTAGGACTGCCTGACTTGCTGGTATGTATATGTCAATTAGGCTATTTAGACATATGCCTCGGTTTCAAATTAATACTGCACTACATTAATCTAGGTTACCATATTCAAGATTTTTTGTAATATTCTACCTTTGCTCTTTTTGCAATTGGTAAGACTATAAACAAGAGAAAAATCACAAATGAAAATACTGCTATATAGAAAATTCTAAATATTCTAGCACTTTTCATCAAGGACACATCTACCTAAGTGATCGAAAGGTCACGTTTTTGTCGCTGGTAAACTAAGACACACATCTTGTTTTTTCTTCGAGAAAAAAAAACATCAAGAAGGTAGAGAAAGTGTTACTGTTGGTGGGTTTAAATCTTTTTCCGACCTGTCCTCAGGGTTAACAGGAATTCCCAGGTCTCCTGTACGCAGTTTACGAGTCAGGTCTTCGATCTGCAGTTGGACTGTAAGTGTTCAGGTTAGGAAAGAAAAAAAAAACACACAAGGATGGAGAGAAATTTGGTTATCAACAACAACATCAGGGCAGACGGCACGCTTCAGAATCAGTTGCACCGTCTCGTTTTCAACCGAGATATAAAGCACGATTGCAGCCATTGATAAATCACTTCAGATTAAGATTAGGTTAAAAAAAAAAACACAACCCCTTATAATCAAAAACAGATTTATAGAGCAGGGAAACCTTACCAAACTCTGGGGAAAGGAGAACATCAAATTAACAAATACAGTTATTAACAGCCCTCTACATATCTCCAGATATCCCAGCAAGTTTGTATCATGTAAATAGATAATCCCCAAATTCTCCAAAAGGGAGACAATTAGCAACATCATTTCAGTGAATGACCCAACCAGGGTTCCAAGAAATACCAGCCAACTTGATTGGTTCTGATCCAGCCATAAGTTAGTACCCATTCTGAACACTTTAACATGGCGCAGGCATTTGAAGGAACCGTGTGTTCTAGGCCTTATTAGCATTAATGATCATACAAGAAAGACAACAGTGCCTAGGGTCACCAGGTTCACAGCACATATAGATTGGAGGGGTGAGAGGTGAGGGGATTATAGCTTTTGCATTCAAGAAGATAAAAGAATCATGAATACCGCAACCCCATTATGCATCCAGTTTAAGACTTAATTCTTGCAAAAGTATATTGGCAATGCAATTAATGTAATTATTAATACAGTCTGTATTGCAAATAACCATTTCAAAGCCCCCTCCTCAATAATGAAGAGGTTCTACTAAATGAGCAAAGGAACACGTGACAACCAAAAGGTAGGCACAAAATTAACACTTACACCAAGGAGACCAACCATTAACAATGAGTGGGGCACATCAATAACAGTATCAGTTATTGACAGTTAAATTGCTCCAGTATACAGGTGTCACAGTGCTGCTGAAAAACATTTGAGATTCCTCCATTTCAACAGCATCAGTGCAGAAATTGGTGTTTTTTAAGTACAATCTATGGGACTGTCTAAAATCCCATAACTGTGGATAAGATCTGTGTTTTGAACCATGGGGTTTACATTGTAACATTAAAGTCTCTTTTTTAAAAATTTGTTGTCATCTTGCCATTGAACAGCACTGCAGACACTTGGAAAAAATAAGCATGTCAGGAAATATCCCAAACCCCCATGCAGGGAATGAAACTGGTGATGTAGAGGGGAACAGGCAAGACAGTGACACCTGTAGGTTTCAAAATATTTAGCAGTTGTCGTCTTAGTTATCTCCTTGATAATGAATGCCCAACGGTATGCAAACCCGAAAGCAAAAAACAATGCCTAATTAGAAGCTACACACCATAAACACACACATTCAAAAACAATTATTTGGGCCCACGTATTTACGTGGAGATCAGACTCAGTGGTCCGTTTCTTTCATTGATATTGGACATCAAACATGAACAATAAAAAACTGAAGCACATCTTAGAGCATATCTAGTGATAAAGAGCCAACAATGTACACAATGTAACTCAAAGATTTGAGTCGCTGAACAACACGTTTATGCTTTTCAATTTACCTATATATGCTCTCTCCTGATCTCGGGTCAGTCCGGGAGGAATGACCGTGGGCATGCCAGGGATAATGGTCTTCTGGTCGGGTGTCTCACAACTCCACCGACTCCTTTTCCTCGACTTCTTCTGGCCTAGATCTGTAAGGAAAACACATGCTGAAGTGCATTGAATACATCTCAAACGAACCTACCAAGTAAACAAATGTATAAGCATCTCCTGTATTATATCCACATCACCCAACTCTACTCACACACGTCGTACAATGCCATGGGCTCAGAATGGGCCTGTGATCCACGCCATTTAGCAAGCCGCTAACTAGCTAGCTAACGGGGCGCCTGCTTAAACAGGGCTATACAACAACTAGCTACGGTTAGCATCCGGTCCAACGGCGTTAATTACCTGCTTTTGACATTGCCACGGCCACGGGAGATAGCTGCTGAGGCGGAACGGGGAACGTTGCCACCGTATTGAACGGAATTGGTGTGGGAAAGCTGACGGCGGGCATTGGCGGCTGGAAAGTCTGCGGCACTGCAAAGGCTGCGGGCGGCCCCGGAGTCGGCATGAGTCCATTTCCAGCTCCAGGCCCAGACTCAAATCCTCGTTTAGCGCCAATACTAGGATGCAGCTTCCCCAAAGGGGTCGCGTTTGCTCCTGTGGCCATTTCCTTATATTCACAAAGCCGTTTGAGGTTACTCGATAACGCGTTAACAAGGTCTAAAAGTATAAAGATGTTTTAAATTAAAAAAAAAAATGCCGTCTGGAGACTCCTTTCCTACGGTGTCGTTTCCTTGATGTACGCTACCGTCAAAATGGCGCACGGCTGAAATCAACAAAGATTGATTCAATACATTGGGACGATCTTCCATTGGTCTAGACAAGCCCCACCTATCATGGCGGATGATCTCCTGTTGGCTAAAATTGTCGCCTAATGCGCTTCCTCGTTCTCATACATCCATACAGTGTCGCCTATCTCAAACCCCTACCACGTCTTTCAACAGTTTTATCAGTCCACAGACCAGCTTTTTATAAATGTCTTAAGAAAATCCATACAGCACCTTATGCTTTGTTACGCACTTCTATATCAATTTACGTGTCGTGCATCTGCATAATTTTGATTTTGACTATGTTCAATGTTAATGTAGTGCATTTAAATGCTTCGGATAATCTGTGGTGCTGGAAAAATATCGGCCAGTTATACATTTTGACCAAATTATTTTGGGGGTTCCTGCATCAAGGTTCCCTCGTGATACCGTCCAGATCTCGCGAGTTATATATTTCGCTGCGTATTCTCATACGAATGCCGAAACGAGAGTATCAGGACGGCCTCACGATGCCTACTATAGGCCTACTTGAAGATATAAGAAACCATTTAAAACCCCTAACATTAATTGCCTATATGACTGGTGTAAGTGTAGGAGTGCATCAATAAAATACAGAGTCAGAGGGAAAAAATAATTTATTCTATCCTTAAAAAAACCTAGTTTAACACAAGGATCAGCTCAGGTTTCACATATTTATATTACACAAACGTCACGCAACATTTTTTTGCTTTTAACAAACAAAATTAGGTCACTTATTCAGCCCCTGATTCAGTTTGGGGTTCTGCTTCACAAACACAAATTCTTACTCTGTATAACCTCTCAAAGGGGCAGATAAACAGCACAAAACAAATGGTCACAGGTTAATTAAAAAGCTACATAGTAAACCATGATTCAAATGATGATTCAATATTTTAAAGTCACCTTTAAAACATGCTTCTACATGGATTCTTATTTGTTAGTTTTATCCAACGAGTATATATGTACAAGTTTAGCTTCGCTGAGAAAAACAATGTATTACACTAAAAAAGTAACATGTCATTCAAAAATGGTATAAGAAAGACGGAGTAATGCAAATGAGTAGTCGTCCCACATGTTGGGACATCACCTGCAAAGACTGCAAAGAGCATACCACAAAAGACAGCTACGAGTCAATCATATGAAGCTTATATGCAGTATTTCAATGGGGCTTTCCTCATTAATAACCCAGCTTATGTGAACAGTCAACTCTCGTACTTACTCCTGTGTTTCATGGGCTACATTAAGAACTAAATGCCGGTGGCCCCGTTAGCAGAGTCGCATCGCTAGTAGGCATAGCGCGCCCGCTCAGCATAGGTATCCCGCGAGAGGTCAAAAGGGCGTGCTTCTCGGGAGGGAGGCCATCGAGGCGGCCCGCGAATGCTCAAAGCCGTACCTCTCGGGCTCGGAGGGCACTTTCCGAATGGGACTTCGGTCACGGGCGTAGTATGAGGTGACCGGGGCCGCCGCAGCAGGGAGGGGAGGGCACTCGTAGGGGTCGATGCTCGAGCGTGGCACACGTTCCCGCGGTATAGCGGCGGAAGGAGGAGGAGGGGGGGATGGCGCCGCCAAGGGGACCTCGTAATAGCCGGCTCCGTATGGGTGAGCCCTGTACTTCTCGTAGAAGTCCATGACACCGTACGGATCCCTTTCGTCGCTAGGGGGCTGCCGCGCCGGGTAGCCAGGCACCGCGCTATAGAGTGAGCCGCCGCCGCCCGCGTAAGCTGCTCCGCTGCCGTACATCCGAGCCACGCTATGATCCGCTGCGGCGCTATAGCTGTAACCCGGGGGCACCCCGTAACTCACAGCACTCTCGAAGCCCCTGCCGTACCCCGCCACGCCACCGCCAGGACTGGAATACCGGGAATAATCATGTACAGGAGCATAGCCGCCAGCGAAATCCTGACCACCGCCGAAGCCCGGATGGTAACCCCAGCTGCCGCCGCCGCCGCCGCCGCCGCGCCCACCAAACCCAGCAGCACTGTATCCGTCGGACTGTGGCTCTGAGCCATTTTCTGGGTAACCGTTTTGATCTAGAGGGCACTCTTTGGACCAGTGGCCTTCCTGCCCGCAACGATAACAACCCGATCTCTCTCCCATTCCCGGCGCGGTACGCAGGCGGCTAGTTGAAAGCTTCACACTCATCAGTTTGCCTTGAAAAGAAAAGACGCAGGAAGAATTATGCCTTAAACAGATCCTGTTATTCCAATCCGTTTACTTGCATGTTGAAATCTTGCACACAATAAATTAGGCATCTACAATAAAATATCCTGCCATCTAAAAGGTGGCCTGTTACATGTATTATGGCTTTATCAGATAGGGAGTACAGGCCGTAGAGCAAGGGTCAAACTCTGACTTGCGTGACGTTTGATTTAGGATCAACGGCTGATATATTCTCACAATACAAATTACCTCCAAACCATAGTATTCCAATGAAAGGATTGCACCTTGTGCAATGATTGCCAAGGCATGGGTCAAAATTGCGGTTACTTCCGTACATAACTAACTAGGCCAGATGGCCTCCTTCATGGTTTGAATACCTCTGTGGTGTACCAAGCAACAAATTCCCAAGGCTTCCCATCTCAATGCCAAAACAATCTTCCACTACTTACCTGTGCCTGATCCTTAACTTCACTGTCAAGTCAGAGGACATACTCACTCCTGATATTTTATGATCAGCAGTAGATCCTTGAACTAAAACACTCCTATATTAACTGAAGCTGCATTGACCATATTTCTTATCATAGCTGCACAATCTTATTTAATACTATTGTGCCTGCACAATACGATTTTTCTGAGTAGTTTTGGAAGTTATGTTCAAGTATTAAAAGGTATCGTCACTTTGGTGCAAGCCTGTCGTAGTTATCAACAGTAACATTCCATAACGTTATCTAGCATCCTTCTAGTAAGCAAGTTGAATGCTTTGGGCCGGTTTCCCAAGCCGTCAGATATGTGTTGCGTTAGAAATTACCTAATGATCAAATGAAGACATTGATATACCCCATCTATAAAAGTCCATGCATCATAGTTTAAGAAAAACTAAAGTGGTTGCCATGATCGAGTTGCATTGAACCTCACTGAAAAGGTCACGGCAATATTTAACTATGTGACCCTCGAACGTGTATGTCGGACATGCCAAATGAAGGATCCTATCAGCGTTCCCCCCCAGAGTTCACCTTTGAAGGCAGTGTTGTCTAATTTATTGATGGCCTCCAACGCATCATCCATTCTCTCCATGTGAACAAAGGCATAGTCCTTCACTATGTCACACTCCAACACAGCACCATACTCCTCAAACCTGGCCCGTAGCTCTTGGTTGGTGCAGGCAATGTTACCGACGTGTAGCTTAGTTGAAGCTTTGGATTTGCCTCGGCTCAATTCTACATTCATGGGCTGGCCATTCAACTCATAGTGGTGGAGGTTACGAATGGATTCCTCCGCCTCCGACTTGTCATCCATGTGGACAAAGCCAAAGTTCTTGACAATGTCACACTCTGCAATCTTGCCATACTGGGAGAACAGAGAGCGTAGGTCATCGGTGGTCGTCTCCGCAGCTAAATTCCCAATGAATATTTTCACCATTGTGCACTTTCACTGCAGAAAAAGAACAAACATTGGGGAAAATAAATTGAAAAATCTGGGGACATTTATAGTACAACATTGATAGTTTGGCAAGTTAACATGAATAATCCATTTGTATGCACAATGAAGTCTACTTTGGTCTAAATTAAAAGCTTTAGTGGAGGTAATAACAAAGGAAGGGCGAAATTGCTCCTGTAGAGCACACTGCAAAATGTGCATAGGTGTTGCCCATCACTTTCTTTAGACACAATTACAAAACGATCTGTGATGAGCATCAATGATCGTGGTTTAGTCAAAGCTACTGCATTGACATTGAGTATACTTAAACTATACACATCATGCCAACATATAATACCGCGCTAGCCAGCGAAAGGCCAAACCCAAAATAGTACGTCGCAAGATATTTCAAAGCGCAAGCAGCTATGCAATTTGGGAGCAGCGATATCAGTTGTATCTCTTCGTTGAGGAAAATAATAAGCTAGCAGAGACAAATGGGATTTCTGAGGCCAAACCAAAAATCAACCACGAATCGGCATTGTTGTATTTCTGTACAGTACATACCGTGCAAAGCAGGAGCCAATGTCAGGACCACCCGCGAGGATATGGGGCTGTGTGTTCTCAACGTTTTAGTATGGCTGGCTAGGCTAATGCTGCGTTGAAGTCAACTGGGAGGTTTCTTGAATTTCTCTCCTCTTCGTGGCGTTTCATCAACACATCAATAATACAGTGCTTTGTTTAATAAAAAGCTGACCACAGGGAAAATTGTGTTCTTAAACTCGAAACACAATTGAGATGTTTCGTATAGTGTTAATCAGTCGAGTAAGGGTATGGATCTGGGCTCCGATGTGATTGCAATTTTAGGTGAGGATCGCAATTAATATCTTGCAGGGAAGCATATCCTCTCATCTTCCTCTTAAGTCATCCCTACTATTACCGTCGTACAATTTAAGAAGTAGACGGAGCTTTGGACATTCTCAGTTGACCTTCGACTTGTCTTGAACGCCTTCTCACCTGTCCAGCATGTTCCGTGGATGGAAGGACCGGGGCGGGTATTGGTGGGCCGATCCAAGAAATCAATAGCAATCTGAGGCTACGGAAAGATAGTTTTTGAATCATGACCACAGTGACCCTAGATAATCTACGCAGTTTCGATAAGTCTTTTGACACCTGGGCTGCTGTTCGGTTAAATTACGGTCTTTTATGGTTTAAAAAAATAAATTAAATCTTATTTTATTGGGTTAACGGTTTAAACTGCTGTCTAATGTGATGGCATAACAAAGGAGGTTATGCCATCATTATATCCCCAAACCAATGAAGAATGGTTCTTTATGTGAACTATAACATGAAATAATTTAATCAGTAGCCTTCATATTTATTAATCTGCATACCCTTGAATATAAGATATGTAATTGTCAAATAATAGGCTCCTAATGCAAGTATTAATAGCTCGTATTAGCTAATGTTAGCTAGTGGATTAAGGTAAATAAAAATATAGATCAATCCGTACTAGAGCATAACCAAATATAATCGGCTGAATTATATTTCGTAAAATTTTCAGCAAGTTTCGGGTGGGCCTCCAAAAACACCTGTGTCTAGGGTTCAAGTAAAAAGACTGAATGCAAAGTAATTGTAAAACAGCACACAGAACACAAATGGACTTCACAAACATCAGTGTGTCACCAAACTAACTTTGGCTTTATTAAAAACCATTTCAGACATATACTGTATGCTGCAACTCTTACAGCCGGTATGAAAAATACAAACTTTATTTCCACAGACTTGAAACTACTAACAAAGGCAACCCAAACAAAGTGTGCCTAACGACCAACAGCCCAAGCCCTGATATCTACCCTACTCTCTTATTTACTGTTGATATTGCATTTACTGTTGATATTGTTTAGTTAGCTATTCATGAACTTTCTTGTATCATCAATTGTATGTCAATTTAATTTTTTTTTTGGCAGGGTTTACTGCCACAAATATAGTCATGCCACATAAGAGTTCTACTATAATGTTAATCTGTGTGAATTTGTAAATAGAGCAATTTGTTGAGGACACAGTTGAAAATATTGTTGAATAAAGCGTTCTCAATTAAGACAAATTGACCACTGACCAAGCAGCTTACGTTAGGCTGATGGTTACACAACCTCAAAAGTAACGTGTCCACTAGAACAAAGGTTTGAATGCTCTGTTTGGAAATAGATAACTTCTGGGATCATGACCCAAGTGCTGGTACAGTTGTTAGGCATAATTTCTGTGTATATAAGATTGAGTTTGTACCATACAAACATTTGTTGACCCTAGATTGCTGGGGTGCTAGGAACTTGCTTAACAACATGTTCATGCAATGGGTTTTGTAAAAACAAATTAAAATATAGATATACGTTTGTAACGGCCACAAAAGGTGGGTTTCCACTCAGCTCCCTATGATCACCGGTCTCCTAATTCCAATGCTGATGATCCAAAGGCTGATAAAAGTAAAAATAAATCACCATTACTCTAATTAACCATTGCCAAAGTTATACAAAATACACATTCTTAATCAGTGTGCCTCACCTGAATAAGCAACATAGGTATATACATTTATATAAAAGGGAGACTTGACTAAAGAATTTAAACCAGCAAAACAAAGCCCGCAAAAATAACGCAAAAAAGGTTTATGTTTCAGTATTAATATTCAAATCCAGATTAAAACTGTAAAATATGTATTCTTATGTTAAGCTGTGGATCGACCGATTATTGACAAGATTATTCTTCTGCGGGTATCGGAAAGACGGTCCTTGCTCATTCCCACCCACGGCGCGAGAATCCTTTGTTTTTTGGGGGGGGGGGGGGGGGGGGGCGCGTCGCAAAGACCGATGGAATCATGCCACTCGGGGCGGCAAATGATGGCAAAGGAAAAGTCCCGCAGTTCACAAAAACACCTAAAAAGAAAACAACCGAGTTTTAGGCTTCAAGGTGCGCTGCACAGCCTGTAAGAAGTCAGAGCCTGGACACATCTTTCAGTCAAAAGCGGCTTTCGAAATCCAGACTCGTCCGCTACGTTTTCTTTAGTTTAGTTTATGTTTAACATAAAAAGTCGCACTCTCTCGGAAGATGGAAATGTTACCGGCACATTCTCCTGCATTGCTCACCTTGGCGGCGCGGCGTTAGTACGGCGCGTAGCGCGGCGCGTGATGCTCCTTGGCCCGAGCCACTGCGTACGAGGAGCTTCTGGAGGAGGACGAGGGAGACAGCCGAGAGCGTTCGTAGGCGTAGCTCGCCGAGGTGACCGGCACTCGGCGGATTGGGCTGCGGTCCCGCGAATAGTAGGCGGCGGCGGCGGCGGCGGCGGCGTACGAGGACGGCGGCAGCGGCCGACGCTCGTACGGATCTATGCTGGAGGAGATCCTTGAGAGGGAGGAAGAGGGGGGTGGGGGAGGGGGAAGGTAGGAGAGACGGCGGTCCTCGAAATAGCTGGAGCCGTACGGGGGACGGGCTCTGTATTTCTCATAGTAATCAACACTGCTGCTGTAGCGCTCACGGTCGTAGGCCGAGGGCCGCTCAGCGTAGGGGCCCGCCGCTGCTGCGGCGCTGGCGTACCGGCTGGCTAACTCAGACCCGTAACTACTCAGCCTACGAGGGGGTGGCGGGATGGCGCCCATGTAAGCACGGCTATACGCAGAGCTAGGCATATACTCAGATCCTGGGGTCATCCCATAGCCACCCCTGCCATAACCCGGCGGGCCCCTGGGGAGGGGGGGGCGGCCACTGTGGCCCCGCATGTCGTCACTGTGGCTACCGTTCCGACCGTCAGGGCAATCTTTTGACCAGTGACCCTGTCTCCCGCAGACATAGCAGCCGGTTTGATCTCCCATTCCCGGAGCCGTGCGAAGCCGACTGGTGGACAGCTGTACGTTCATCAGCTTGCCTTGTGAGGAGAGAGAAGACACGCATGAGACCGTTGGGCTCCGACACGGAAAGCCTGTTACCGACTAGAAAAAGTAAAAAGGGGTTTAGTCAACTTCAACGACATAACAGAGCGGCCCGGCTCAACGCATTCTACCACGGACTCTCGCCACCGGTTACAATGAGGACCGTACATTCACTGCAAAGCGGTTGTTACCCGTCACGTGAGCTTTTACCGGGGGGGAGGGTGGGATCAGAATCGAAATCAGAACCTAGAGATAGCAAAGAGATTACAGAAATGTCCCCTTCCCATGATTTCACCTTTAAAGGCTGTGTTGTCCAGCTTATCGATGGCTGCCATGGCATCCTCCATCCGCTCCATGTGCACAAAAGCATAGTCTTTGACTATGTCACACTCCACCACAGAGCCAAACTCCTCGAATTTGCCCTTTAGCTCCTCGTTGGTGGAGCCCTCTCCGAGGTTGCTCACATGGAGCTTGGTGGTGGACTTTGGTCGTCCTTTGCTCATCTCCACGTTCATGCGCTCGCCGTTCAGCTCGTAGTGGTGGAGGTTCCGAATGGCCTCCTCGACCTCGGTCATGTTGTTCATGTGCACAAAGCCAAAGTTTTTGACGATGTCACATTCTGTAATTTTGCCATACTGTGTAAACAGATTCCGCAGCTCCTCCACTGTGGTGCTGGAGGCAAGATTACCGACGAAGATTTTAACCATGGTTGTATCCAAGTGGGCAAATCCTGCGGACCAATCAGATTAACAGGGTTAGTAAACAAACGTTCGACGGCGTTGTTTCAAGTCAGGTATGTAAGGTAAAAACCTTGATGTTTTTACCTTACATACCTGACTTGGGGGATACTTTTTTGGTATAGTTTGCTTTGCAACGAGAATACTAATAAGAGTTGACGATTGAACAGCAAAGAAGTTATTACGTCATTAGACAATGTTGAGTAGTTGATAATATGGAACCGGTTAAAAAATAATAAAAAAAACTGTACGGGTAAAACAGTAACGGCATACTGACAAATGTGTCCCCCTGCCACCCATTCCACAAACAAAACATCCATTTTAATATTGACTTTAGCCCAGGCTATCGTAAGCGTCATGCAGACAAAAACTAACTATATTTTAAAAACATTTTTTAAATACACATCAACCAGGACGCTGTTACAAATGTATTTTTGTATCGTTATAGCGTAGGAGACCTCTGTGCTTGCCCAAAGAAGCAGTTTAAATTTGCAAACCAACAAGCTAATATATGCTAACTTAGCTAGCATTGGCGTTAGCCTTTACTTTCACATTAGTGACGAGTAACAGCCACCTCGCGGAGCTACACCTTTTTTATGAAGTCAAATTACGACATTGTACGCCGAGGTACCCAAATTGTATGTGATATTGGAAAATTAAAAACAAAGTTACCTGAGAAGCGAAATGGGCCTAATACCAATGAATGAAATATGAAATGGCGCCGATGGAGGACCCCTGTTACGGATGTGACGTAGGTTAACAAACGTTGAGGGATCGGCCTTCGGACGCCAGAAACGCATCTCACCGCGGCCGCATAACATGTAACTGTCCGGGTTTCATCATCACACCCTCCTTAAAGTAAACAGAAGCATTTCGTAGTTTTATGTTGAGTCCAAGCATGAAGGTTAGACCTATGTATCGCATATGCTCGGTTGTGTTCACGTTTCATCATATTTTATGACGTGATTAGTTTGATTCCTATGTGTGGTTTCTAAATGTTACCTTGGCAGTTCAGTCCATATCCATAAGTAAGTATTCATGTCGGAAAAAGTCACGAATAATTACATATAATTTAATGACAAATGAAGCAGCAGCTGCAGTAGGGAGGGGTTGCTGCATTAATGGAGGCTGCGGTGCGGCACTCCTAGGACCGCACTTCTAGGACCCTGGTTCTTCTTGAGCCTGAACGTGATGGAACCCATCACGTAGTGATAATTACAACTTAAACATCTCTAACCTAATACCTAAACTCAACCATCTCTAACATGACTTCTAAAATAAACCATCTTAACAGCAACAATTAAAAATATATCAATGTTGATCTTTACCAACGCTATCCATTTGAAAATGAACCCGCATTCACCGGCGTGTCTTAGCTCGTCTGGGCGATTATATATAATTGTTTTAGCATTTGGGAATTCAGATCGTTGGGAAGTATGATGAACGTTTCTTTTTTTGTTATATAAATAGCGGTTATGTAAGAAATCATCTTATTTGAATAATGCAAACGACAAACCAAAAGCTTAGTTAAAATAACACATTCAATGTCCACTTCATTTAAATATTACAACATGTTTAAGCTTTATCTAAACTCGCTATCATTTGCAATGTTGATCAGTTATAGCATTGAATATGTGTGCTACTTCAGTAGTCCCAGGTGAGCCCTACATTAAATACTTTAGTCCAATAATGTTCTCTTCAGTTATGCAAATACCAACACATTAAATTAAAAAAATAACGATATACATATGTCTTTCAAGTATCTATCAGGAAAGAATGGTTGTTATTTACGTCAACTCAGACATAAATATGACACACTGACACAAAGATTTAAGGTAGTGAATATCATTAGTCTTCAAACTGAGTCAAGCTTGCAGTATGCTACTTGACTTTTAGCACTATATCTCTAAGGCATTTATATCCCAATCTTGTGCATTTTTAAGGGATTGATACGTTTTTGAGTAGAAAAGTAGAAAAAAAAAAGTTCACTTGAAATATCCACTTCATATACCTGAAACCACATTTATCTTGTTTTAATCACCAGGAAAGAATGATAATGCTGTGTGTGTCTGTGTGTGTGCATGAACATGAAAAGTCAATTGAGCCTTTATTAGTGTGTGTGTGTGTGTGTGTGTGTGTGTGTGTGTGTGTGTGTGTGTGTGTGTGTGTGTGTGTGTGTGTGTGTGTGTGTGTGTGTGTGTGTGTGTGTGTGTGTGTGCGGAAACTAATGGTATAATGTCAATCAACAGAGTTTGTTTGTTGACATTCTTGCAAGCTACGTCATTAAAATCACAAAGGGCTTGCTTTTTGCACATGTCTGATGGGAGTTCTTCATAGAGTATAAGGGAGTGCTGAAAATGTCTTTAATTCATGACCGTTGTTGATAAGGAACGGCTCTTGTCTCACGCCCTCGTCTTCCGCTCAGTAGCTGCTTTCATGACCCGTTAAGATGTAGAGGTTGCTAAATGCATGTGGGTCGTCGGTTGGTGTGCTCTGTAGGATTATATCCCTGCAGTGTTCAACACACACACACACACACACACACACACACACACACACACACACACACACACACACACACACACACACACACACACACACACACACACACACACACACACACACACACACACACACAAAGACACACAAACGTGAAATTTCCAATAACTCCTTTGGTGAAGACCATAGATTGTACAGATGGTAGGAGATGACACTATCAATGAGTACGAACGTACCTGTTTGCGCCCAACACTCTGAACAGGCGAGTGTTGTCTGTGATTTCCTGTGTAACCTGCAAATAGAGAGATAATTACCGGAGTTCAAATCCCCATTGGTCATTTATATAGAAGACACATAGCCCTCCAGCTGCTCGATTGAAAAATCTAATGCTGCCATGGCTAGGGAATGCATAGCAAATAGGAGCCAGTATATTAGGCTAATGGCTCATAAAAGATAGTCCTTGGTAAATAAACACACAGACACAAACTTTGTTAAAGACAAAGGGAATCTTTAGGAGGAATGGACCAGCATTAAACAGCAATGTGATCCTAGAAGGATTGCATTTATAATGTTTTCATCCTTACGTCCATGTTTCCTTCGAATTGTTCAAATTTCTGTCAGTTAAATCAGTTTGGAAAAGGATGCTCTAAGCCGATCAGAGCATTAATAATTACTTGTATACATAAGTTATGTAATACAGAAGCAGCATATGTAATATATGTTTACACATAATGATGGATAAACCGTTACCTCATTTGAATGAAGACTCCTTCCTTTCAGCCCGTGTTTCCAGAACGCCAGAATGCTGTCCTGTAAACAAACTATCCAAACACAAGACATCCCATAAGAGATAACAGTAGGGGAAATGCTTTAGATGTTAATATAAATATTGTATATTTCAAAATAAGTTTAATATGCGTAATATGGCGGTTTTCATAATGTTGAAATTGAACTAAACAGTAATGGACATAAGTATACACACCTAGTGTGTCGATGGGGAAGTCAAACACCATCTCATGGGTTAGCTCTTTGGTGGGAAGCCCTTGTAGATTCACGATCTTAACACTTCCTGCCAAAAGGAGAAATAAGACAACATACATGTCAGCTCATGATTCAGTCCTTTCTTGCAGCCTGCCACATTGTTTTCCTATTGTAGCGGACTGGATACATACTCTCCAGGGCGATGAGAACCGTGTCTCTGTCCAACTGTGTCACCTGTCCTGCCTCTACACAGCTGCTCTCTGCAGAGAGAGAGAGAGAGAGAGAGAGAGAGAGAGAGAGAGAGAGAGAGAGAGAGAGAGAGAGAGAGAGAGAGAGAGAGAGAGAGAGAGAGAGAGAGAGAGAGAGAGAGAGAGAGAGAGAGAGAGAGAGAGAGAGAGAGAGAGAGAGAGAGAGAGAGAGAGAGAGAGAGAGAGAGAGAGAGAGAGAGAGAGAGAGAGAGAGAGAGAGAGAGAGAGAGTTTCTGTTTCTCCCCAAGGATGGGACAACACAGCCCCTTACAAAATGAATCCAGGCAAAGTAACACAGTGGCTTCTCCATTGACCTACCCGGTGTGTTATTAGGAGTGCCATTGAGCTCCACTATGTCAAAGTTGAGCTGCGGGTCCGTGGAGGAGGACTTCCTGCTTCGAACCCCGATGCAGAGCTGAGGGAACTCATCTGTCACCAGCACCAGGAGCTCAAAGACAGGCAGGGACTCGGGGAGGGTTATTGCTATGTGCTGAGAGACACAGGTGGGGGGGGGGGGGGGGGGGGGGGAGGAAAATGTGGAAGGTTTATTTGATATAAAGAATTAAAAAGGTGTTGTGAATCTCGAAAATATTAATGAGTTCTGTTTTTTATGCTTGCTGGTGGTCTCTATGGTCTCTATGCTAGCAGTTGTCATTAGCTTAAACATATTTTGTCTTATTTCACCCAGAGTGAAGAATAAAGAAGGTATTGTCATTTTTTTGTGTGTAGTTTAGGTATTGTGATACATTTGTTGCTGTGTGTGCGTGCGTGCGTGCGTGCGTGCGTGCGTGCGTGCGTGCGTGTGTGTGCGTGTGCGTGTACCTTTAGTTGCATGAACTTCTGCAGTGGTTCGTACCACAGCAGAAGAACCAGCCCTGATGGTACGGCCCCACAGAGGAACGTGCTGTCGGTGTAGGGGTTCCTAGCTGCGAGAGGGATGGGTGGACAGAGAGATCATATTCACCTTCCTGCATCTTTTGGGAAACAGCGAAAAGGTGGACTAACTTATCTAGGTTAAAATATTTGGCCGGGTTGTCAAAACCTCAGGTCAATGGATGATTGTCTAAGTTATGGTCTCATAGCAAGATACAGCTATGGGAGACGCTAAACCCTAGTTTGGATCATAATGGATGTCAATGGCTCGCCAACTGCCCGGTTGCGGAAGGTGTCTACTTGAACAAAAACTCATGGCTGAGTTATATCTGGACACGGACAATGTCGATAATTGACGGCAAGTCCTAACAAAGTGGCCAAATCCTCTGATGAAGTCTGCCCTGACGCGTTTGACTCAGCACAGCGTCAGGGGAAGGGTTGGGGTCCACACTCACCAACGCCACACCTCCTGCAGCCTTTAGTGTCGGGGATCTTCACTGAGACAGCATATTTCCTCCTGTGGTAGGAAAGGGACAGAGAGCCCGCACTCATTTCAGACCCAGAACTAAGAAAAGTAAATGTAATGAATTTTCCACCCTGCCTAGGTTCAAGCTAACATGATTCATAATCGTATTATTCTGAATTCATTATAAGAGGACCTACAAATCAGCACTATGACCCCGAGCAACACTAGCTGTACGAGTGCAGGTATGGAGCCAGGACAACGTGGCAGGGCTTTTGTTTATTTCTATATATTCTCCCGGATTTGAAGTCCTCAATGAGGTCCTCGTGGAGGAAGGCCTGAGCTACGTCTGTGGGTGTCCCCCCGGGCTCCACCCACCCGGGGCCGATCCGCTCGCTGAGCCGGTGGGTTCCCAGCGACAGGCTCCCGTGTCTCCTCAGTTGGTGGCCCCGCTGTTCGAACAGGGCCACCAGACTGTGGGAGTACAGCTGGGTGGACTTCCCTGGAGGACAAGAGAGAGACAGTATCGACATATGAGAGGGAGAGAGAGAGAGCGAGAGCGAGAGCGAGAGAGAGAGAGAGAGAGAGCGAGAGCGAGAGCGAGAGCGAGAGACAGAGAGAGACAGAGAGAGACAGAGAGAGACAGAGAGAGAGACAGAGAGAGATACAGTTATTTCTGTTTCTCCCTAAGGATGGGATAACACAGCCCCTTTCAAAATGAAAAAAGACAGGTAGAGAGAGAGAGAGAGACAGTAATAACATGAGAGAGAGAGTGACAATAATAACATGAAAGAGAGGCAATAATAACATGAGAGAGACAGTAATAACATGAGAGAGAGAGACAGTGATAATATGAGACAGTAATAACAGGAGAGAGAGAAGAGACAGTAATAACATGAGAGAGACTATAATATGAGCGAGAGAGACACACAGCTATAACATGAGAGACAGTAATAACGCGAGAGAGTGAGAGAGAAAAAGAAAGAGAGGGAGAGAATACTTTAGGTGATCTGTGATAGGTGGAGCTCTCTACCTGATACAGACATCAACACGTTGTTCATCACATAGAGCCACGTGCAGCGCTGGGGGAGCAGCTGTGGGGGGGGGAGAGAGCAGAGAGAGAGAGAGAGAGAGAGAGAGAGAGAGAGAGAGAGAGAGAGAGAGAGAGAGAGAGAGAAGAGAGAGAGAGAGAGAGAGAGAGAGAGAGAGAGAGAGAGAGAGAGAGAGAGAGAGAGAGAGAGAGAGAGAGAGAGAGAGAGAGAGAGAGAGAGAGAGAGAGAGAGAGAGAGAGACAGAGACAGAGACAGAGAGACAGAGAGCAGAGAGAGAGACAGAGAGAGACAGAGAGAGACAGAGACAGAGAGAGAGAGAGAGAGAGAGACAGACAGACAGAGAGACAGACAGACAGACAGACAGACAGACATCAGCTACAAGAAGGGAACTGAACCCGACCCAACAACCACAGCTCCATCTCTGGTGATGTAACACACTATTCATGTCTGATTGGCTCGTGCAGAGAGAGGCCATTTGATTCAACCAATCAGGACGACCAATCCACACCGAACACAGGGCCGCTGTCTGCATTACTCTGGAGGTGCACGGTGGACCGGTACATGCAGTGTGTTGTTTCACATACCTTTTCCAGCGTGTCTTCGTGAAGCTCGTTGAGGTTCAGTGTGTAGACGCCCTCTTCTGCCCCCAGTATGAGGTACTGATCTGGATTGAAAAGGGAAGTGGAAAACAGGGCTGGAAGTGGGCAGGTCATGCTTTCGGTCACAAAACGCATTTCCTTTTTCCTTGGTATTCCCGCGAAGGGCTTGTTTATAATAAAGCGATGACAAAGTAGTGCACTGCATATACAGTGCCCTACTTTGACTCCCTTTGTCTTACGGGACCCACATTGTAGTGCACATAGGTTCCAGTTTATACGTTCTCGCTTCCCCACGTGCACACAGGTTCCTCCTGCGCCTGTACGTCTGCCCATGCACACGGCAGAGGGTGTTGTCGCTAGTAGTAGTAGCAAGGGGTACCAATCGCCAAAGGGCCGATCACACAGAACAGCGTTCACAACCACCAGTGTCTCCCTATGGTTGAAGAAGCTGTTTCCTAGGGTTGGTGTCTGTTGCGGCGCTGCTCTGTGAGGGGCCCGGTGGGACCTCTGGGACCTGGGGGCCTACCTCTGGTCTTGGGCAGGATCCAGGTGGCGGCACAGTGGATCTTCAGAGGACAACCGTTGAACACTTTAGAGAAACACGCGCCCATCTGTGAAGACAAACCATGGGATGAATACATTCAAACGTACAGGCGTGGGTGGTTTTGTTACCATTAGTTTGGTATGGGGTGAACCGTTTGCTATGAGTCTGATTTGAACTTAAAAAAGGTGTGGTAGGTAAGATCTCAGAGTTGTAGAGAGAGGGAGCAGAAAAGAGAAGGTGAAAGCGCGAAAAAACGCCCCTCTCTCTCTGCCCCCTCCCCCCGCTTTGGGAAGTGTTGCGTTTCACACACCTTGACAGGTGATATGGATTCCCTGAACCAATGAGGGAAGAGATGCTCTGATTGGTAGGAAATCAGCCGGGAGCTGACAGAATCCAAAAGCAGGCACAGTTAACTCGAAACAGGCCGTGCATTTCACTCACAAACAGCTGACGGGTGGCTCTGCCATTACTAACAAACCGAATCATAGCTCTTGAATCTTACCTACAGCACCGTTGATGGCTAGTGATTCGATAGCTGAAAGACTCCCTTTGACCCTGAGATCTATTGTTGTTGGTTATTTTAGTTCACCCATGCATGGCAGTCGACGGGACTGGTGTTGTGGTTAAGAGGTCACACTCACATGGACTTGAGGTGTTGGGGGCAGTCCATGCCAGTCTGCTTTCTGCAGGATTAGAAAAGGTTACATATAGTCATGGAAGTAAGGGTTATAAGACCACAGCGGTGTTGATCCCAGAGGAACTATAGGATCAGTGTCTGGCGTCGGTCAGTAGGTTAAAAATTAAATCAATTAATCAGTAGTTATTAGTTTTATTACTCGCTGAAAACCACCAGTGGCTGACCTGCTAACCTAACACTACTGCCACGGGGACCAAGCAGGCCCACACTGCGGCGGCACTCACAGAGTCCTCCGTCTTCTTCCTCAGGGTGCTCCATTCGGGGGAAAGGGGCGTGTCCCGTTTAGGAGCCGCCGCGACGACCTCCGCCGGCACGGCGTCCGACACGGGCAGACACGGGTCACTGCCTCGCTGACGCACGTCCTGGGTGGCCGAGTACCTGGCCAGGCCTGGTGGAGATGAGGCGGCGGGGGCAGGGGCGGGGGTGGGGGGGAGGATAGGAGGACGGATGAGATGGGAGAGATTTGATTTGGGTGACAGAGCCGAAGGGGGGCGACAGGAGATATGGAAGAGAGTTCATCTCGCTCCCCTCCGTCTTCTGCTCCCCCTCTTTCAGAGTCTTACCTGCTACAGCGTCTGTAAAGTGCAACCACCGTCAGTATCTTACATCATGGAATAATCCAAAATGTATTGATTCATTTGTTGAAGTGTACGAAATCCTTACAAATAAGACGTGCGGTGTAACGTTGCCCCATGTAGCCAAAACAATTCTAACGATAAACTATTACTACTACTGGTTTTTATTGCCACTGTCACACCAAATTTGTACCAGGGGGCCGAATTGCAACGGACAACTGATTACGTAGGCGGTACAAATTCGGCCCCCTGGTACAAATTTGGTGTCCTATCCGGTCGGCAGCTTTGTTTTTATCCTTTTGAAAACACAGGAACACGTCCACCCTATGACCTTTGCTTATCTATGGGAAGACTTTTATTGCGAAGTGGTCGTCCGGGCCGTGCCATTTTTTTTTTTCCCCCCCACCAACTCACCGGGGGAGGAGCCGGCGCTGGAGGTGGAGCTGGAGGCCACGGCCGAGCCAGGACCCAGGGTGCAGCTGGGCCTGGACGTCATGTCCTCCTGGGCCACTACGTCAGGGATCAGGCAGCTGAAGGCCGGGAGGGACGCTGTGGTGGGGCTGAACAACACACTCTTCCTGCCGGCCTGACAACTACCCCCCTGGGAGGGACAGAGCCAACATGAGTTTCAGCTACTCAACTCTTTTTTTATTGATTATGAGTTATAAGAATAAATCCCAGCTACCCGAGACTAAATTACAACCAGGGAATTATTAAGAGTTTTTGTTTAATTAACTGATGAAAGAAAAAAAACAAAAACGTAAGCGTTAATTTTGAGCAAAAGTGATCACAGGTCGAATCGGGAAACCATTTCACACTTACGTCGCTAGGGGGCGCCCTCCGAATGGTTAAGCTTCTGAAAGACAGTGACGTTTCTGAATGAGACGGCTGTATGATGTCGTTGTTGCAAAGTGTCACATAAACAAACGTAAATCCATCTGCTGTGCAGCCACATCAAATTAAACAAGCCGGGCGATCGGGCAGAAGGAACAAAAAACAACAGGTCAAAAAACAACACAAAAAAACGGACAAAAGCAACAAACACAAGCGCAATAAGCCCAAGACCATAACCAGTGGGTTTGTGGAACAAATAAAGTCTGCTTCGAATGTCCTAGGCCTATAATCAGTGTGATTGGTCACAAAAATAAAAAAACGTATTATTTCCAAACCACTGATGATGATGTTGGTGTCAAAGGTTGTTTAATCATTCATTGAACACTGAATCATTTTCATTAATGAATAATGGAGGATTGGGAGCAATGAACGGGCGAGAGCGGGTGGGGGGGGGCATTGCTGGAGGCCGGTGACCCGGGGGCCTACCTCAGCTGAAGAGCCTCTTCCACACATTCCAACAGGCTCCTGCAAACAGGAAGACCTGGTGTTGATCAGACTAGTAGGCCTCACCTCCGCCACGACAATAGAGGGGGAGGAGCCTCTTTCTGATCAACAACCGGAGCCTAAAAATACTATGCTTTAGGTCAGGGCTCTAGAGAAAAGGGCGGGGTCGTATGTTGTTGTTGTTGTTGTTGTTGAAGTTGTTGTCGTTTTGTCCATGGTTTTACAAGCACCTGGTTCTTTGGTTGATTTGAGAGATTGATCCTTACGTATTTGGTCGTTGGTTAACTTACGGTGACGTATCTTCCTCCCCGGACAGACTCCAGTCGTCGTCGTAGCGTCCCTGCTAAAGAAAGACATGTCTTGTCTATTATCCGAGCACGAGCGACGTTGCAATGCCAGCCATGATCGAAGGGTCAGTCAAGTCCCCCAAAAAAACATTTTGTCAGTTAAAACATTTCCGTTGGGGAACATTTCTATGCTAGTTTTGAATATAAAGTTGTTAAACTGGTGTGAAATATGAGGAAACAAACTCTTTTCCACAGCAGTAGTTTGCCCATGGGCCTGCATCCTTGCTCGAGCAGGAGTGACCACGCCCCTCACACTTCCTCCTGTTAAACCCTAACTTTTTTTCAAACAGCTTCATGGCTCCTTTAGTTTTTTGCCTCAGATCACAATTCCTGAGTCCCCCGGGCTGAAGGTCTCCAGCTAAAACGGACGGGTTGATTTAACTCCATAACAAGCCAATACTTTGGTTCATGTGAGTCCCTTACCAGCTCGGGATCTGTCACCTTTCGCAGCGGGGGCCCGAACTTGACTTGGTCGACTGTAAAGAAAAGAAAATTGTGAAGAAAAAATGAGTAATGTATCATACAAGAATAATGTGTCTTTGTGGAGCAGTGTGGATTCATATTGTTTCCCCGGTCGATACAATATGCGTTCACTCTTCAAGTGCAATGGATAAGCAATAGACCCCCCCCCCCCCCCCACTAGCCCCAAGAATAGCAGGCTTCTACATAATTCACGTCGAGGTCAATAACAAGTAAAAAGCATGTTCCAAACTACTTTTGCTCAGAACACAATAACGCTTGCTACACAGTCTATCTGCATCAATGTCAGAAACCAGCTCATATATCCAAGGCAAGTCTATTATTATGAGTGTTTTGAGTTCTGAAACCATCGTGCTGGGCCTCCAAGCCTTCGTGCCGGTCAGTGCATGCTCTTCCATCGCACAACACATATAAACGTCGCTTGGTGTGTCCCCCTGTAGAAGAGTGGAGGACATTGTACAGCAGGGCACGTCGTATGCGCTGCTGTAAAAATCTCCATAATATCATCCTGGACAATAGCTTCTCAGTCGTGACCCCCCCCCCCCCCCCCCCCCGCCCCTAGGCTATGTCGCCGGCGTCGCCCCACTCATTCTTCGGCCCGTCTCCACCACATGTGTGGGCTAACATGCCATGTGGAAAGATTCGTGCACAGCACACTGGCATCTCTGTGCGGGCTAAGCGCTGGCCAGCCCGGTGACTTCACAGGCCCTCTCTAAGCCCCGCGTCAATGGCTCTGCTTGTGGCCCCGCGGCGGCTTCCAAGGGGTGGCCGGTGGTTGAAGATCGCACTGCTCGGACCGTTGTTGAAGTCAGCCTCCATCTAAGGGCTTACACACTTGCTTTCTTGTTTGTGTGTGCTCTCTCCAAACGAGAGGCGCTTTGGTTGCCTTGGTCCTGCAAGAACAGGCCGGGTATGCAAGCCTCCTCTCCGATACCATATTGATGATGTGGTCGTAGTTGGAGATGATACTGCATCATTACTGACTAACTCCCTTTGACCTTTGGAAATGTGCGTTTTATATCTACAGTTCACAACTTGTGTTTCGTGTGTTTCGTGTGTGTGTGTGTGTGTGTGTGTATGTGTATGTGTGTGTGTGTGTGTTTTTTGTGTGTGTGTGTGTGTTTTTCGTGTGTGTGTGTGTGTTTTTCGTGTGTGTGTGTGTGTGTGTTGTTGTGTTGTGTGTGTGTGTGTGTGTTTGTGTGTGTTGTGTGTGTGTGTGTGTGTGTGTGTGTGTGTGTGTGTGTGTGTGTGTGTGTGTGTGTGTGTGTGTGTGTGTGTGTGTGTGTGTGTGTGTGTGCTCACACTGCTCCTCAGACAGAGTTCTCTCCACAGCTAGGTGTTTTCCTGCTGACTGGATCTTGTCTGGTGCAGCTTCCCCAATCTGCACCAATAGAAAATGCACAATAAGTACTATATGCACGGCAAGATATGAGAAATGCGACATCTCAAAGCTTCGGTTCATGTCACTCATGTGAATCTTTTGGGGGCAAAACCAAACCTTTGGGCAAACTCAAAACTGATGACAATACAGACATGGTGCGATGCTGACCCTCTGAAATTTGAGCTCTGCGAAAAAATAAAAAAAGTACATAACGCCTGCCACAGTTCTGGCTGATATTACCAAACCTTGATTCATTCAGAGTCTCTGGCCTACGTCAGAGTAAAAATATGTTTGTTTGTTTTTATGAAAACATTTCACACCTCTCGCGCACAGGAAGACCTCTACACTTACTGAGGTTAAACACAGGATCTATCACTCTTTAAAAATAATTGTTGTATCGTTCATAAATTGTTGTATCTGTTCATAAATTGACTATGCTGTCCCCACAGGCCAGCATAGTCAAGTGTCTAGGGACAGCCGTCTCTGGCCTCACGTGTCATAATCTACCCATCAGTACTTCCTATCTGCTGCAAACTGTTGGACATGAGTGACCCAGCATTGTTCCAACGTGACAACGTCGCTTTGGTGGTGAAGTTCAGAATGGGGTAGTTGTGAAGAAAACACATCAGTTGTGACTGTAGGCCAATGGATCCAGTGCTGATCCTGACTGTATCTTAACAACACAATGAAAAAACTAGTGATTAAGTTCAGAGTCCACCTCGCCTCTGCATAGCCACCCTCTGGCCTCCATTGTACACTGTATTTTATTGTGTTGTATTGTATTATAGAACTTAACTGTGTAGCAACTGCAGTAGCTGCTATCATTGCTGTAACACGGGGAATTGGTTAGCCTAGAGATTGTTGGTTCTATGAACATCCTTACTGTACCGACAGCGATATATTGTTGCACTTCTTATGACAAATGTACTTATTGTAAGTCGCTTTGGATAAAAGCGTCTGCTAAATGCCTTAAATGTAAATGTAAATATAATTAAGGCCCAATCCCATTTCTACCCCTTACCCCTTCAAAACAAGGGGGAGGGGTAAGGGGGAGAAATGGGATTGGGCCTAACTCTTGAACAGGAGAAGGAGGAGAAGGAGGAGACCTGATAACCAGCAGGATAAGGCAGATAACAATCAATCTAACATTTGATCGACTACCTAATACAAAATGAAAAAAATACAAACCAACATCATTTCTGATTCCTATAAATCCTACGGAGAGGAAAGGATCCAACGGGAAGGGAAGGAAAGGAATGGAGTGTGAAGGAAAGGAACGTGAAGAGAAGGAAAGGAAGGGAAGAATGGGAAAAGGACCAGAACGGACGGACGGACGGATGGACGGACGGACGGACCTCCAGCTCGCCGTCGTCCATGCTGTGGGCGGCGGGGTGGAGCTCGGGGTGGTTGACCGTGTCCAGCAGCTCGATCACCAGGTTACGCGTCAACAGCTGCGTCACAAAGGGATGCTGAGGGAGAGAGAGGTCAGGGGTCAGACACGGTGAGGAGACCGAGGTTAGAGGTCATACAAGGTGAGGAGACGGAGGTCAGAGGTCATACAAGGTGAGGAGACGGAGGTCAGAGGTCACACAAGGTGAGGAGACGGAGGTCAGAGGTCACACAAGGTGAGGAGACGGAGGTCAGAGGTCACACAAGGTGAGGGAGGCTGGAGGAGACAGAGACGTGTGAGGGATGGTCCACGACACACTCCCTGTCCAATCCAAAAAAAGCCCCAACCCATTGGCCGAGAAAACAAATATATGCAAATTACCCGACATCTTTAAAATTAAGCTGTGGGTTTGGTAGTGCGGGCGAGGCAGTTGAAAAATATTCATAGATCTATCTATTGTTAACAATGCCAAAGGTGTAACATATCCTCAATTTCATTCAAGCATTTTCTTTTTTTCAGGAGACCTTTGAGAAAACGTTGTGTTTGACTGGATCTCCGCCCGAGGCCCAGATGGGGTTGGTTGGGGCTGGACTGTGAGAGTGAACCGTGTTAACAAAGGTAGCTGCAGCTGCAGCGTTTAAGGGGTGCACACAGCGGAGGGGAGCCACAGCAACCCATGACATCAAACAGCATGCCCTATAATGATAATGAGCCCCCCCGCTGACGAGAGAGAGAGACAGAGAGACAGACAGACAAACAGAGAGAGAGAGAGAGAGAGAGAGAGAGAGAGAGAGAGAGAGAGAGAGAGAGAGAGAGAGAGAGAGAGAGAGAGAGAAGAGAGAGAGAGAGAGAGAGAGAGAGAGAGAGAGAGAGAGAGAGAGAGAGAGAGAGAGAGAGAGAGAGAGAGAGAGAGAGAGAGAGAGAGAGAGAGAGAGAGAGAGAGAGAGAGAGAGAGAGAGAGAGAGAGAGAGAGAGATTCACCTGCAGTAGTGTCTCAGCCGAGGGCCTCTTACGGGTGCTTTTAATAAGAGACATCTTGACAAAACTATGGAACCCTGCAGACCTGCGGAGACAGGAGAGTGACAGGGTCGCATGGGGTGGGCAAGCATGGAAGATACCGGAACAAGGGAGAGAGAGGGACGGGGGGGGGACATGTATACATGAGGGTGGAATGTACATATATTCCACATGAACCGTTCATCTTACCACAGGGTTTTGTCCTTCAGTCTTGGTGGCTGGAAGCTGCTTTTGGACATCAGCATAAGTGCTCTGAAACATATTGTTAAATGTCACCAAGCTGGAAACCAGTTCAACGCTTTACATGACGCCACTGCAGACCGAGCCGCTTTGAATACCGAGAGACCCGTTGGACTAAGTTGGCATGTTGCATTAACCCTTCTGGAGCTAGGCAGCTCCAGCCATGTAGTCATCTTAAAACAGGTATGGGCCGTTTGTTAAGACCCCGGGTACACCGTTGACATCGTCGATGTTGAGATGTTAATCAGCAATGAGTTCTCACTCCCTATTGCGGTGTAGACGCGTTCCAAACCTGGGCAGCGAGCCATTATATTCCAAACCAGTATTTAGCAGCTCCCGTAGCTGGGTCTCGGTTTGTCCAACTCGATTAATCAGATGGGAACCACTCTGGCTCGGTAGCTGGCTCCAATACACTCCCCGCAAACAAACAGCTCTACTGCCCCGTGTTGGACACGTCGACACCATGAGGGGCTGAGTTGAACCGAAATCTGAGCTGATTTTAAATCCTGACAAAGACACTAGCCGCGTTTACATGGACACATCTGATCCGCATAGATTTCTTTGCGGAATAGAAAATGATCTATATATTTACGCCTCATTCGGCATAGAATTCTATGCCGAATAGAAGAACTGGCGTAGTCCGTTTTAATCTACATGTATACACTTATTCCGAATAGATCGGGGTTTAACTTAGAGCAGCTGCAGTGGTTCGCAATTGGTCCACTGACCTCCGTCGGTACTTTTATGCACAGCGAACTTGACCGCTGTCAAGGAAAGTGGACTCATTGCCTGATTCACGTCTTTGTTATCACTCCGTAAGTAGTTCGGCAAGCGTGTCCGGTTGCTAAGCGACGGGACATGGGTGTTTATTATCGACGTGTTTGCGTATCGTAGTGTCAGCGAGCGTCCCGAGATAACTGTGAATGAGTAGGCTACTACTAGTTCTTTTGCAGGCTGAACGTTAAAATACTTCTTAACTTAGAGAGACGGCAGCTGCAGTAGTTCGCAATTGGACCTTCGAGGAGACAAATGTCCTCATGGAGGTGGGGGAAATATAAAGATCGGATGAGAAACCGACGTAGCTGTGGTGTTCTCCTACTTAATTGAAGGAGCAGGCAGAGAAAAGCTCTCTCCTGCTGGGCTTTCATTAAAATCAAATTCACAATGCCAAATAGTGACAAGACGTCCATTATGTCGCCGCCGGTCCAGAGATGCATCAGGTGTGCGTGAGAGACATAACGGACACTTTTGTTACTGCCATGTATACAGTACATTCGGATCACATTTTAGGAACAGATCTATTCCGCATTGAAATCTATGCGGATCAGATGTGCCATGTAAACACGGCGACTGTCAACAATATCAGATATATTTTCTGTACTGCATCATAAGACTGTGTGAAAGTTGCCGCCTGCACGTCGTGGTGATACATTTTAAGACCGGGTCTGCGCCACCAGCTCCTGCCCATGTCCTTGACCAAGGCACTGGACTTAAATAGGAAGTTTGTCCCCGGGCGCTGCACTGCCCTGTACCGCACTGCCCAATACAATATAACAGATTGAAGGAGAGGAACTTTAACGGGAGCATAGGACATATTTTGCAAAAACTAAGTTGGATGGATAAATATTTTATTGTAGGCAGCTCATGCTAACAACCGTGGCTTTCGATCAGGGGTGGCCGATACCGTGCCAGCCAGTGGGCACCCGCTGGCACCCTGTGAGTCGCCCGCGGGGCGTCTTCAGGGGCTGGGCATTTTCATCTTCTTTTCTCATCAATAACACTTGCATTGATGTACATTTGATGGCAATGACAACATTGAATGTACTGTATCATTGTAAAAAGGTTTTATGAACTATGACCTTGTCTGGTAAGTTCAATGTCGTACGCACTCTTTGATGAGACAAGCCGTGCAACCTTGGTTATCAGGTTCTCAGGTTTAAAAAGGTTGGTGACCCCTGCTTTAGATAGAACACCTTCCAGTGACTTGACAAAGCCTGAGTCCTGTGGGTCACTCAGGGCACACCAGCTGGCAGTGACTCAGGTAGTGGCCGCGTGCGCACTCACCTCATGGGGTGCAGCTCGAACATGGGGGGCTGCAGCTCCGCCAGCTCGATGGCCGTGATGCCCACCGCCCAGATGTCACACAGGTGGTTGTATCCGCCCTTCTTCTCCACCGCCGCCACCTCGGGCGCCATCCTAGATGCACGCGTTAACGTTAACGCAGAAAGAGAAGAAGGAGAAGGAACTGAGTGGTGGACGGTAAGGGAATGATGTGCGGGAGATGAGATTGAACCCTTTACATTAAGGGTAGATTAGTACACCATAAAAGTTAATGCCCCAATAAGCATTAAAGAACAGTTAGCTTATAGCCTAGTAATAATTTACTAATGAGGTTCATGTTAACTAAGATACAAAAGTTAATTAGGTATTAGTACATACTACACAGAAACCTCCCTAGATGGCGCAATCTGATTGGTTCGCTATCTCGGGATAATCTTCATTATCCACCTACGAAACTCGGGGTAATGATTGTCGCAAAATGGCGGTTGATTGCTTCAACTTTAACGTCATGGAGTGCGCGTGACCATTGTCACCCTTTGAACAAAAAAAAATAAACCTATGAAATCTAGTTTTGGCTTGTTTTGATGATGTTCCCGTGTAGTATGTACTAAAAAAAATTACTCTCCTCAGATGGTGGTAAATAGTATTTACCACTATCCACTTCGCCTTCGGCGAATAAATGTTAATTATATACGAGGTATTGTTACATTATTTCATCCTATTATTACCCTTATCCCTATGCTACTGCAATAGAATAATGCTGATTACTGCATAGACTATTGCTGATTAATGACGAGAGAGATCCGACAAAATAAATCCGGTATGGATGACATAGTGCTCTGTGCAGTGGGTGACAGGGTGGTTGACAGAGTGGGAGAGAGAGACACTTCGTCTTACCAGTAAGGCGTTCCTATGAAAGACTTTCTCTTGGCAACTGACGCGCTGATCTCTGCTGCCACCCCGAAATCAGCTGGCAGAGCAGAGGGGTTTAGTGAGAACCCACAGAGCATGAGATGAAGGGCAGATAAGATGCAGACTAGAAGTACTGCAGTATACTCTATGACAGTCAGCCACTGCAGTGCAAGAGGGTTTTTGATCTGTCTGTAATCATGTGTGCATGCTCGCTTACCTAGTACAAAAAGTCACATACCACAAAAACAGTGTGTGTGTGTGTGTCTGTGTTTGTATCTATGTATGTGTAAGTGTTTGTCTGTGTGTGTATGTGTATTTGTATGTATGTGTGTGTCTGTGTGTGTCTGTCCCTGTGTGTGTGTGTGTGTGTCTGTCTATGTGTGTGTGTGTGTGTGTGTGTGTCGTGATCACAACCGACCTAGTTTCACATCTCCCCTCTCTGTCAGGAGGATGTTGGCTCCCTGTAGAGAGACGCTCCGATGAGTACAACCGTCCATCAACAACACGTCACACACACACACATTCACCTAGCTCCCACTCTACCCTCGCATCACTGCCATCGCACGTAACGAGACGCTAAGCGTCCAACAAAGCACGACACTCACCTTTATATCCCTGTGCATCTTGCCCGCTTCGTGCAGGTGATGTAAGCCCTGAAGAGAATAAAGAGGAAGCAATCGGTTTCAGGTGGGAACCCTGACGGACCCACACAGGACCTGGGCTCTCTGGTTGTCTGCTCGTTCTAAACGGCCACCGTGACTGCACCTCACCTGCAGTGTTTCCCGGCAGACGTACGCTATCTGTTTCTCCTTCAAAGGGCCTGTTACTAGAGGAACACACACACAAACACACACGCATGGACGCACAGACAACCAAATATAAATAGAGCTTACAATGCATCGCTTACTGCATAGCTGACCACTTATTAAAGGAATCCAAACTTATTTTGTTCTTCTTTATTTGTCTTTGTCTTGTGTATTTTATTTCTCTTCTATTAAATTGGTCCGGTATTGATCAAGCCTTTGCCACAAAAATACAGAGCAGTTAATTTGAGCAACTACTCCCAGAAAAGAATGTTAACCAAAAACCAAAAGTGCTCATTTTTGGTACCGACTGGTACTTTTGTACTGCAAAGGCTAAGACCAAATGACAGCTAACCCCAAACCTTAACTCTAGTGTGTAGACAACCCCTCCTTAAAACAATTCTACACTGCACGGTGCAAAAAAACCTGAAAAACAGACACACACATAGCCTTTGTTATTTTGTGTGATGTGTTTGTGTGCATGCATGTGTGTGCGTACATGCGTGTGTGTTTACCCTGGTAAATATCCTGTAGCGACCCTCCCCCACAGAACTCCATGCAGATCCACAGTTTAGTATTCCTGTGGAAGGTGAACGTTCCTCTATCAGTTCTGGTTGACACTTCTTGAATCACACACTGTATACAGCCTGGAATTTATTCTCAGGCATAGCAGAAGAGTTTCAAATGGGCAAATCATTCTCCTCAAAGTGTCACAAATAACAGGGCCCTATTCTACTCAGACACAAAAACATGTGTATGTCGACTAACTATCGGCTGTCATATCGATCAACACATAGTTGTTGGCTGGGGATTCCCATAATGATCTATTAAAGGATTCAACTGAAAGATAAAGAGAACTTCATGTTACAGAGGAGACATGCCTGCAAAACACACACACACACACACACACACACACACACACACACACACACACACACACACACACACACACACACACACACACACACACACACACACACACACACACACACACACACACACACACACACAAACGCACGTAAACAAAACATTCCCTCTACTAATACAGCACCTGTGGTAGCTGCCAAAATAGGCCACAATGTTTTTGTGCTTGCACTCCTTCATCATGGTAATCTCCTGTTGGATGGCTGTGATGTCATCGCCTGAACACAGAGTGAGGTTAGCCAGAGGTGCACACACACACTTGCTTGTGAGCTTGTGTTGTGATTTGTGATTGATCAAAGTTGAGCCAGGTGAAGGCTTCAGAAGGCCATACCAGGGTCCAGTTTGACGATCTTAATGGCCGTCATTTCGGAGGTCTTGATGTTACGGGCCTGTGAATAATAATGTGATGTTACTATTCAAGTCGTGTTTTTATATACAGGGGAAATAGAGTGGAAGCAGCACATGATGGCATCGTTATTGTGATAGAAAATATAATTTGCAAGCCTACCACTCTTATGAATGAAATATTCAAAGTACATTGTGATATATCACTGCATATTTTTATATTTATGCCTTTTTATTCAAATCAAATCAAAACACAAAACAAAACCTGTCTGAGATATCATGCAGAGCAAGGTTTTCTTAAAAGATTGCCCTTGTAGACTGTTCTGCATGTTTCTGTTTGCTACACAGCAAAACCCCAGGGGTCCAGATCTTATCCTGCTTTGTGACATTAGGACAAGGAGGACAGGACTAGGACCTGTAGTGGCTCTGCCTTCCTATCGTGGTCACCTGTTGCCACCTGTCCCTGTTAGTATTCAGTTTAAAGTTTCGACATAACAGGGGGACGTCATTTCTCCTCTGTTTCATGAACTCCGAGTCCACTCAGAGGAAGATCAGGAAAAACCTGTGGGCCGGGGGAACTCAAGATAACATGGAGAAAAACAAAAGAAATCGGGAGGGGAGGATGTTTGGAGAAAAAACCCGCCACAACGTGTTTTAACCATGTTTGTGAGGTGGTCAGGGGATTAGTCATGCTGCTTCTCTCTAATGACCGGCCAAGCCGTGGAATGACACAGTGAGGGATTTTTTTTTTTTCATCCCCAGAAAACAAGAGCTAGCGCAGGTTGCTTGTAGTGGCTTGGCTGCATCACCTTCCTGTTTTGCTTCCTGTTGTACAACAGCCAGCACACTTCCTGTGACTGAAAACGTCCGAGGTATTTCTGTAGTACAGGTCCAACTAGTACCGAGTGTAGGCCTACTGAACCCAGCTCCACTTGAGGATTTGGGGGATATTTGGTCACACAATTTTATCAATTGGTACTGCCCGTAAAACCATGTTATCTAAAGCAATAGGGTGGTTCTAGCAAGGTACAAGATAATTGTACACCAACTGGGTGTCACTCACATCTTCGACCACCACCACTTCAGTGATAAAGGGGAAGTATTTTCTTTTTTTGTTGTGTTGAAAATGGACGTGTCAATGACTAAATTATGCCAATGTGTGAAAGTGGGTATATTTCTTTTTTCTGTAAATAACGGCGATGTCAGAAATCCACACAGGGTACCAACTGACACTGTCAGTGTCACACGCTCAGTGGTTTGACATTTGACCCATGGAGAGACAGCATCAGAGTGAGCGAGAGATTGGTCTTGGATGAGGGGAGGGGTGGATGATGTATTATTGTACAGTCAGAGCAAGGAATGCGACCCAACAAAAGATTGCATTGCTTGCTACAAGGCAAGGAAATACAAGAATGACGACAACCTGTAGATCGCTTGTGGGATTATTAAGAATGTATTTGAGCTGTACTCCTCAAAGGATTCAAAGTGTTGAATATCAGAGGCTAAATCAGAGATACAAAGAAGACGCAAACTCCTGTTGCTTTAGATTCTGGGCGGTTGGAGAGCAGAGCACATCCTGTAGCCTACCTTTCTTCATCAGAACAAAAACAATAACCTAAATGTTTTGTGGTCAATATTGTAGGACACGATCTACATAACCCTGATGTTTCCAAATGGCCTTATCTTTAAAATAATAATATAGTACAATTGAGGAGGAAGAGTCCTATAATGTTGATAGTGTCAAGTAGGCTATTGAATGCAATTGCTGTATGATCATCCGTCTCGGTCTAAAACGTCCGGGTTTTAAATATTGCAGGTAAATCTTAATCTGGGAAACTATAGTTAATACACAGTTATAGTGATAAGGCTCATTAATGCATAGTAAAATACATGTTTGCAGCTATCTGACGTCATGTATATTAGAAAAACTCGACCCGAGTTTTAAAAAATGCGCATTCATTTATTTCACCCAGAAAAGTCAACGTCAAATACCGAATAACGAGAAGAAAAAAAACTTAACGGGGCCCTTTCCTGACTAACTAATCAGACATATTGAAGTACCAATAACAGGTCAAAAGAGAAAATCGTGCAACTTTTTGCGGATCCACGCGCTCTGGAACTCTGCATTACGGGTCGTGCACAACCCAGCACGAACATCAGGCGAGCACGAGCACCGCAAGGACCCCGGATCCCCACTCACCTTGAACACATCTCCGTACGTGCCGCACCCTATTCGATGAATTAATTCATAATCATCCAAGGGGTCGAGGAACGAAACTCCTATTGTATTCATACTTGGGGAGGGAGAAACTAATTAAGAATCCCGATAGTGCTTTAGTCGAGCATCACAATGTTTGGTAATTAAGATACAAGCAAGAGGACGCAGCAGCCGGATGTCTATACCTGACTTAATGACTCATTAGAGCGGACTCAATTACGCTATATTGATCTAGAATACGGACGACTGCGACGACATGATCCTTCTTTCTCCGCCGTTCATGATTGATTATTCCAAAGCCAGTGTGGCACGAATCGGAGAGCGCTGTAGTCTCTCTAGAAAACGGGTCCGGAGCTTTCGACTCAATTGCGCATGAGCGAATCAGAGCCTGGGAGCTCGCGCGGTGACACGGCGGCGTACACTTCACTTCCGACACCTGCAAACTCAGCACAAGCACAACCTAGTACCATGTGATCCACGAGTAGACTTATTAACACCACATTCGTTTCTCGTTTTAATATTTTATTACTTGTCGATTTAAAAACACAAGTTCATTGAGCAAATGTAACTTAGAAGGGGCCCACCTAAAGTGATTCCCTTTGAAACAGTGCCTGGTCTTCCTTCTCTAATCATTAGAAATAGGTCTACATCAGCTACTCTCAAAGCTAAAGGCCACCTACATTGGAGGAACAAAAAAAGGCAAAGTAAGGCAACATATAGCTAGCGAGATAAGCTGACAATAGAGCAGAGTTGGACAATGTTACATGGTAACTATCCTAATTAAGTTTCAACGTGTTTCACTCAAACTGGTGTTAATGAAAACAAAAAAACATGAGCTAGGGTTGTAAAAGGTGATATTCACACTAACATGTGTACTGAACTACTGAAGAAGTGGATGGTTATCACAAAAATCTCTAATTTGACCGGACAGGACTTCCACATTTCAAACTGAACCACAGCCTGTAGTCTGTGAGGGAACGGCTTTGACACACACACACCGCACACTGACTGACCTCAAGTTTGTGTGGGAGAGAAAGGTATTCGGCTGCAGAAACAGCAGAAACGAACCCTTGTGTGAAAACACAGCTCAAAAACGTTCACAAACCAACAAAATCAAATAAAAAGACCAAACTTGGAGGAATCCACTAGCGTGTCATCATTTGGCTTTCACAGTACAGCAGAATCTCCCCCCCCTTCCTCTTTCAGAGAGACTTGTTTTGAGACTCCCCCGTTCAGAGGGACTGGTTTCGAGAGTCCCCTGTTCAGAGGGACTGGTTTCGAGAGTCCCCTGTTCAGAGAGACCCGTTTTGAGACTCCCCGTTCAGAGAGACCCGTTTTGAGACTCCCCCATTCAGAGAGACTTGTTTTGAAACTCCCCCTTTCAGAGAGACTTGTTTTGAGACTCCCCCGTTCAGAGAGACTTGCGCTGGCGCTTCAGGAAGGACATGGAGTAGTCCCCGGCCGGGCGTGCTCTTCTGCCTCTTCATCTGGACCTGCGACTGGGCCGTGAGCTGCAGCTTGATGGCGCTGGAGTTGACCTTTGCCGCGCACAGGAGCCCCTTCATGCCCTTCATCTTCTCGCTCTGGAAGACCACCACGGGGCCCCCCAGGGACCCCTGTGGCTGGGCCGAGGGGGGCGGCGACGACGGGTTCGACGACGACGGGCTGCGGGGCGATTTGGCCTTGCCCTCCGCGTCCACCGCACGGGGGGCCCCCTGGTGGGACGATCGCCGCCGGCCCCCGACCTCTGCCGCCTTCTTGGGCGGGGCGGAGGGCAGGGGGCCTGGCGGGGACGCAGCCCCTGAGGTAGGCAGGGAAGGGAGACCCTGCTGCTGCTCCTCCAGACGGGACTCACGACGGGGCCCCCGCCGGCGGCCCTCCCGGGGGTCGTCACTGGACTGGTCGTCCTCGTCCTGGGAATCGGGCTCCTTGGTGATGATGGAGACCTTCTGGCGGATCTGGGGGGGGGGGGGGGGGTCAGGTTTTTAAAAGGGTTTAAATCTGTTTAAAGATGGAAAGTTACCTCAGCTTCAGGCTCTGGCGTTCTAGATGCTCGAGTCACAGAATGCGGAATCCCATTTAGATTTGATTTTGAAGTGGCAACACGCCATTTGCAGACTACTGCAAGCTTTAGATAGCAGCAAATTCAGAGTAACCTGGACTCTTCCTATTCTTTATCTGATGAGGGCCAGGGAAGAATTTTGTGCAACTTTCCAATACAATCGGTCTGATTAGATGTAGTTTATAATAGGGGCTACCAATGACATGTTTTTGGTGCAGGGGAGTCCCTGGACCACCCGCCATGTTGGTTCACTTCAGTGTTCATTCGGAGGCAGTGTCAAAAAGGCAAAACCCTCTGGAGGCGCAGTGTCAAATACCTTTGGCATTTTGTGTTTTTTTGGGGTTCATTGCTAGAACAGCATGTAACTAAAATAGAAAAGTTAAAAAGTGATGCCAAACAGGTCATTGGTGGCACCCATTGTAAACTGAATCTAATTATACCGATTATACTTCTTCAAAAACTTGTTCCCAACACCACAATGGGAGCCTCCCCGTGTCAAACCGGTGTCCCGGCCCTTTAAGGGGCCGTGCGGTCGTCGGACCTCACCTGTGAGTCGAAGCGGCTGAGCGACTGCACCAGGTAGGTGGCCCATCCCACATGGAGCACAGGCGTGGGGCTGCCCTCCTCCCACTTACAGATGCCGTCGTAGAAGCGCAGCAGGTGGGCGAAGCACTCGGCGTCCTGCAGGGCGGAGAACACGGCGGCCTGGCGGGGTTGGTCCTGAGACGCAGGGGGGGCGGGGGGGGGGCACAGGGACCAAAACGACTGTGACTGGGGATGGAGAGTCTCCAGAGAACGTGGCGCGTTTGGCCCGGAGTGGGCTTAATAGAGAACCGACCCAATCCATCAGTGCAGAAAGGCATTAGGAGAGACACGGGATGTAATTACCGCCAGCCTATTTCGGGAGGACGGGGGATATTTAACATGGCGGGTGTAGGAGGGCAGAGGAAGGGAGCTTGGGTTTCACGCAAGAATATCAAACAGAAGAGCGGAGAAAGCTCCTACCTTGTCCGACTCCTCTCCCTCCTCCCCGGTGCTCTCGGTGGCCGTCTCCTTCAGCAGGGTGGGGATGACGTCGTTGGCGATGTCGAAGAACTCCTTGTAGATCTCCTCGTCCTCGCGGAAGTAGTTGTATCTGATGGTGGAAAAGCACAATAGGAACAAGGGGATGGAGAGGGAGGGTGTGGTGCATTCAACTGTGGTTTATGGGGATGTTTAATTTAAAAAGGGGACATATTATACCACCAGGTGTGAGTGTGATTCGTCGTTACAAGCCGTTTGGAAAATCTGACTCTTCCCTACAATGTCAGAAGTGTCCACCTAGATGTATGACAGATAGATAGATCAACGTTTGCTACGGTCCACTGGGCAGGCTGGTACACTGATCTATCCAGCACACATCTAGGTGGACACACGCCCACTCGTGATGTCAGAAGAGGCCTATTTTCAAAACGGCCAATCATACTCAAAAATGTTGGTATAATAGGTCACCTTTAAGGAGATATAGTATATTTGCATCGCAGGTAAAACCATTTTTCACCAAGTCCTATGTATGCCATCTTGCGCTGAAAAATCGAACAATTTATAAACCAATCTAGTATGCACAGGTGCATTCATACTTAAAAAAGATTCACTGAAGGGCTTTGTTTAAAAAAATAACAATATTGAAAAATATCTTACATTCATTCATTCATTGATGAATGAATGATTGACACCATGATTCACAACTTATTTTTACGTTGCTGCAATAACAAGGGCCCTGAAGAAAAAAAAAAAAACACAAATGCATAAACCGGGTAGGATCCGTTGTTTGAAGATAGGATTGTCTAAATTGCTCCGGCCGAAAAATGAAGAACAATGAGGACGGGAAGAGCTGGAAAGGGAACAGGAAGCTGAGGGATGGGGACGGGAATGCGGCCGGGTTGCCATGGAAGCGGCAGACATCCTCACACAGGACAGAAGGGGGCCCGAGCCCGTCTAGCCGGCCCACCAGTGGAAGGTATTTTTAGTTTAAGGGGGAGGGGGCCAAGCTTTTTAAACTGTCCCCCGTGCAGAGCTTGGGGGACAGTAGTTAGGGAGGGAGAATTCGCTGCGCCTTCCTCGTAAACCCTGCCTCCCTGGGAGAGAATCAAGGGCGTAACGCAACAAAAGAGAATGAGTTTAATTGGGAAACTATTGAGACTGAGTAATCAAATCACCTTTATAAGTGAAGTTTGAAAATTAAGAAATATAGGTCAAATTTCTAATTACGTGTTGAGTTGAAGAAAGTGCAAGAGAATAGGGTTAGTATTTACTGCCACCTGGAGTATGGCTGAGGAAATAACGTCTCACGTTAATGTTGGAGATAATGTCATCTAAATGCTGCTTGAGACTATAACAATGGGCACTTTAAGATAGTCTCTTTCAAAACAGAAACACTCATACTTGATGTAAAAAAACTGGCCAACTTATGCGTCAAGAATGCATCTAACTTCCATAATAGCAGAGAACAACGATAAAATAAAATAAAATTAATTAGACATGATTTGATTAGCTTGTGCTGAATTGGCAGGCTTGTAAGTTGTGGCCGTTCCAGGCCTTAAATGAATGGTTACAGAAAAACATGATCATATAGTTAAGCCAATCTATTTCCAAAAGTTGTCAATGCAACCAAAAACAGTCAGCTTTAGAGGAGGCTATTTTCATTAGATGTGAAATAATTATGTTTATGTTTATTATGATTATGCATACATTCTTAGGAAAGCACCATGTTTGAGCTGGTCCCGCCCACCATCAACATTTAAGAAATGCATCCTCGCCTGCTTCTTGTAGACTGAATTTATCAGGTTAGTGGGGCTATAGTGCTGTTCAGGATTTCGCTTTCTCCACTAGCTGTAAATTAGCACTGGGGCAAGGCGTAGCCCAAATATTTATTGACGTTATGCCAACACACTTACTCTTGCATGACCTGCGCAGCCTCGGCCCAGGCCCCGAGCGCGTCACGCACGTTGCGGTGCCTGTAGTGGAAGCCCGCCAGGTACATGAAGGGGTAGATGTGCTCGTTGTTGTAGTACTTCTGAGCCGAACCCACCGCCTGGAAAGGAAATGGGAAAGGGAAATAAATATACAGGTTTCCAGTGGGCAACCCTACCGTGACACTGTACTGAAGAGAGGCCATGTCTCAGTACCGTCCCTACAAACCGGCTCTTACATTTTAATATGCTTGTTCGTTCCCACGTATTTCAGCACTTGGCATATAAGTTCATTAAAAATGGTATCTTGTGTGGAATAACCTATTCTTAAAAAAGGATTATGGAATGCGTCAGTCATTCATTTTCATAAGCCCTCTACGATGCCTGTACAAGCCTTTACAAGACGGAGTCTGTCCCAGTTTCATCATTGTCACTCGAGTCCTCTGGCTCCGTTGGGATAACCAAGTACCTCAGGGAGTGGCTCCAAACGGGACAGGACTGAGCTCCACCTATTCCCAACCAACGCCCATCCCCAGCTCATCGGTACGTGACGCGGGTACCTTGAGGTGGATCTTGATGGGGCTCTCCTTGCCGGGGATGGGTTCCTGGTCCTCCAGATCAGCCAGGGTTCCCATGGCCATGGGGTATCTGGAACACAGCGCCACGAGCAGAGAGACAGGCACGGCCACTTATTCATATCATTGGTGGGGGGGAGTGTATAACAGGGTATCTGCAGGTTTCAGCAAGTCAAATTTAAGACTTTTTAAGACCACCTTGAAGGAAATTTAAGACCAAAAACACGCGATGGTGGGGGTTGGCAACAGATGCGAGCCAACTTCGGAAACGGGCGTCTTCCAGCCAACTGTCCTTGAAATTGCATCTACCCATTGTCACAGACTAGCTAGCAAGCACGCAGATAATCGTTTATATATGCAGCTAGCAAGAAAGAAGCCTCTCTACATGTCCCGCTCAAGGAAAACAAAAAAAAATATAGTCCTGCCCCGGCAAATTTAAGACCTTGAGTTACAGTATTTAAGACCAGCATATGACATTTGTAACAAATTTAAGACTTTTTAAGGCCTTCAATTTAGAAACATGAATTTTAGACTTTTTAAAACTTTTTAAGGATGCGCGGATACCCTGGTATAAACACATGATATTGATCAGACCGAGTACTGACATTAAGGCCTGTTATCCTACCTTTCCAGGTCTCCTCGGTCATAGAGCAACCACAGCAGTTTCTGTAAGGGATTGAAAACAGGAAAATAAATAAAAAATGTACTCAGGAGGACCAAGAAAAAGATTGTGTTGCGAGCTACATGTGCTGACGGTATGGGTAGGTGTTACCTGCTGGAGCTGCAATAGCTCAGAGCTGTCCGTGTGCAGGTCCAGCGACGGGTTGATGGCGCACACCATGAAGGCCACCTCCATGTTTCGGTTACACTTCATGTAGGAGCCTTTGAGGTAAAGCCAGCTCTGAATAGAACAAAAAGGACATTTAAACAAACCCATACCAAGACAGAGTAGTGGGTGTATGTAAGCGTGTGTAGAATTATAATTACAATGTTCTATAGAGCATTGTTCCTCAACACTTGGGCCAGGTTGTGTTGCTTGACAACCAGACTAACAGCCACTGCAATGGCCAGTATTTCACCAGAGGGGGGTGCTGTTCCTATTCTTTGGTTATTCAATCACAAGAGACATGTGACTTGACTCCTCAATTACACAGATCTGGTTGATCTGGTCACTGCGGAAGTTGAAGCTGTGCCAAACGACTTGGACCAAACGACAGGGTCTTCTGCAGCAGTCGGAGTGGGGGCGGCCTCACCTTTTCGTTGACTCCGGTGGTGATGGTTTGACCGCGTCGGTCCTCGTTGCCCTTGCCGTGCCAGGTGACTTCGGCGGTCTCCTCCCCGTTCTTCCCGAAGATCACCCAGGCGTGGTCCTCCGACAGCCCGAGGTGCACGTCCCGCAGCCCCAGTACCTGGCAGGCCGCCACCACCGCAAACGCCACGCCGGAGCTGTCCAGCTTGGTTCCTGCACCACGGCAACACATCAGTCCATCGACAGCAGCAAAAAAACAAACACACACCCTATCGACCAATCAAATGTAACCTGACTGACTTGAATAATATGCAAAGATTCATGTTTTAACACTGTAGCATATGACTTTACTTGGTCACAGCCTGGTGTCGATGCTGAACCACCCGTACAGGCTGAAACAAGGTTAATGATCTGACTCATTACCGATATTGACTCTACAATAAGTACAATCATCAACTCGCAACTTTTGAGTTCAGAGCGATCGCACATGCCTCCGAGTTGCCATACGTTTGGAAGGTCTCTTCTGCATTTGCAAGATACCCCATATCCCCAAACCCTGCACGAGGGACCAGTACGAGTCAGACGTACCAGTGATGAGGCTGAAGAGAGACTGGATATGGGCGCGGTCCTTGAAGTAGGAGCGACTCAGACTGTTCCAGATGACGTCTGACACCTTCTTCACCAGCTCCCGGCTGGAGCCCCCGGCCGGGTGCCGGTACTGAGAGAGGTCCACCGCACCGCGGATCTGGGCCGTGAAGCGCTCGTGCAGCGCCGAGATCATGCCCAGCTCCACCGTCGGGAAGCAAGAGTTCGGGCAGTCCGGCTCGAGGGGCTCGAACTGGACCCCGGGCACGTTGATGGGGATGACCCGGTTCACCGCCAGGAAGTGCTCCACGAAGCCCAGCACAAGGGACAAGAGGGCCAGGTCAGGCTCAGTCTTCCGGAGCTCGGTCTCAAACAGCTGGAACACTCCGTCGATCCCCCGCAATGGGAAGTGTTTTTTCTGGGCCGTATGAAGCCCCATATTATCCTCGTCCAATCACTCGGGTGTACTTGATCTTTATCACCTGCCGTACTGGATGATACAATAACTGTGTTAGACATCAGTCACCTAAATACATTAAGGGTAATGAAATAGCCAACAAGAACCTTGATGCATTTAACTGTTGCTAGGTTACTTATTTGATCATGGAACATGGTCTTTAAACCCACGTACCCGTTATCACAGAGCTGAATCATAGACCGTTAAGAAAAGAAAACTGAATGGCGCGCTGAGTGGGCGGGGCTGTGACCAACACCATACGAACGCAGAAAGGTGAAGCTACATATTACAACGTTAGCAATAAAGCATTTTAAAGATAAAATGGTTGTGGAAGGTACATTAAGTATTAATGTACAATCTCTGATAGAAAATATACATTTTCCACCATTATATTAAACTATATAGACTGAAAGACGCCATATAGCATCCCCAGCAATATACTACTGAACGAAAACACGTTATAATCGAGGTTTATTTCCTATTTAAGAAAAGAAAATAAGAACACACATTCATCCGAAAAACACTGGTGAAAGAAACGCATAAAGAATATTGTGTAAGGATGGGTGATGACAATAGTTAGCTTAGCTACAAGTGGCTAGTTAGCCTTCTGGTTGCCAGGCCAAATAATAGATAAGATACACTTTCCACACAAGGTTACTCCGATACCTTAGAAATTTTGAGGAGCTTCGGTGTTACCAAATCGTTGTTCATTCACCGGAGAGGGCATACAAATCCAACCTTTTGCCGGTCATTACAAACGCACTTGCTTTACAGCCGCAGCCACATGTTTTTGTTTGTGTCTGTCCTTTTGCCGCTCAGTTCGGGCTGTTCGAAGAAGACCGTGGACCGCTTCGCATACGTACGCCTTAGCGTGCCAGATCTCACAGCAACTGAGAGGCCCGTGTTGAACCGCCCCAGTCCCATCCACATGACATATGTGACGTGTGTCTAGAGCGCTGAGCTGACGCAAACCCCAAATGCATGCATGGAAATGTAGTCGTTAGTGGCAGTAGTCCTGTGACACAATCCCCAGCAGAGGGCCACGTTGTCACATGATGCCCTAAACCATGGTTACTGAACAAAACACAGTAAATGTTACATAATTGTAAAAAATGCGTGCTAAAATATAGATTATATTATATATTTTTGGCGTTATCTTAAGACAACACCAAAAAAATATAGCGACAGAATTGCCCATGTAAGCTAATTGTAGGCAAAATATGTCAAACGTGGTGATATTTTCGCAGATGATTATGCATTGTTCTCCAATATATTCTAATGAAAAACGAAAAAAGGGGGATTTCAGATGTGGGGGATTTCCAACGTTTAATGTTAAACAAAATGCAACGGCATCGTGTACTCAACACATGACGACACTTTGGTTGCTGAGTATGCCTTTAAGCGAGCCCATGTCTGGCTCTCACCGTGACATTTTCCTCCCTCCACAGAGTCCGCCTTGTTCCGCCGCCTCTCGTCCCTGACGTCTCGCGCCTCGCCTCTAGTAGTAGTCTGTGCTCTCACACGTCTGTCTGCTCACAGGGAGAAGAACGGTGGACACAAGCTGCATCACCGGCCGCTCTTTAGGGACTACGTCTACGTTGAAAGCCAGACAAATAACATTAGAGATAGCACAGATAACCGCTCTTGCGTTCAACGACACAGACATTCGTCGCGTTTGATCGTTTTTTTTTTGAAACTGCAGTAAAATGGATCCAATGAATCAATCCGCCCAGATCTCGTCGTCGCAGGGACTCGCCGATGGACAGATTGCTGCCCCCAAAGAGTCTAAAATGTCCGGTAAGAAAGTCATGATATACCTTTTGAGGTTTGGCCCACGGTTATTTAGATTACATTCAATTATTTCGTATTTTCGATGTCTGTGTCGACCTGCCCCATTTATATCCCCTCATCTCCTCTATGTGCGACAATCCTGGAAAAACGTCTGATTCCCCCCCCCCCTCGATCTGAAGCTGTTTTGTATACGTGTTATCAAACTATTGGATGGTAAAATGGTACTTTATTGGTAATGCAAACATACGACTTGTATTATCAGAAACACCTGTGGTGAGCTGGGAACGTGTGCCAATTCGGCATTTGCGTTTGACCATTAAAACCGACACAAACAGGCCTTAATTACGTCTCGGATGGTTCATTTCGTGGTGTATTTTTTCGCCTTATTTGGCGGTACCCCGGGGCCAACTGTTCACCAGACGAACACCACGCATACGTCGAGACACGTACTCGAAACACGGCGATAAACGCGTTTTACACGTTGCCATGTCGCTATGCAGAAAAGCTAGTTATGCTGCTAGCTTGTTCCCCTTGCCCGCAAATGCTTTCGCTCGCAGAACCAATTTGACCTGAAATTCCGCCTCATACGAGCAGCATGAGGGGGGGAACGCCCTTTATTCCCGGCTCTGCCCGTGTCGAAATGGCTTCATGGGGCGAAGGCAGCAGCGGTCACCACCATTGCAGCTAGGCATTGTTCGCACACCGCCTGGTCAACGGCGAGGGAACGAAGCACCGCTATGGCGCTCTCCTCATTTTAGTAAACAAACCCACGACATATCTCAGACATTTTGAAACAGCCATTTTATAACACGACGGCACGTTTCGTTTGAAACTGATTAGGCTCGGGATGGGAATGTTTTTTTAAAACAAAGGCCATGCACTGCCTGTCTGTCATGGCCTCGTTGACATATATTAGGGAGGGGCAGGAGGCCTGTGGTATCAGCGTTGGATTATTTGTGTCAGCACCATCCTCACTGAGGTAAAGGATGCACCCATCCATTGATGTACAACAGCGTCAGACATCCCCTATTTTCTAACCAAAATTTTCATTTTTCCTTTCTGATGATGTCCTTAGTAAATGTACAAGATCTTTGATTACCAGTTAATTTGAAAGCCAGAGAGAAAACATTCAACGTAATTATGTTCAACCAAATTACATTTGTCAACTCGACGCAATGGACAAAAGTATTGTTTGATATTGTGAAAAACAGAAAGCTTAGCTGTGTGAACACACATTTCCAGTATCTTCTTATTGGAAAAACATTACCAGTTCGAGAACCAGCAGGCAGTGATTATTTTTTTCTTAATTGCTTCTACATCCATGCTTGGATTTGAACAGTACATTGAATGAAATTACTCACAAAGGATCTGACACACTTCAAAGCAGAGACCTAATTTCTTAAACTACATTGCAACAGATTTTACTGAAAATTAGGTCTACATCGCAGTATAAACAAGGCCGTATTTCAAACAGTAGTTTCCAAAATTCAAATAAGATGGTGATTCTTGAAGTTGTATGTTAACAAGTCTTTCAACTGTTAAAAGGTCACTCTAATCCTGTGACAATCAAAAAGCACCAAAGAACCCATGTCCTAGCACTCTAATCCAATGAAACTTTGCTGCACCATTCCTCGGGTCTTTCATTTGCCTCAGGTTCTTGATTCCTCGCAGGTTGTTCTAACTGCTACTCAGCATATCCTAACGTCGTTACATGTTTAGGCATATATGCGACCTGGAGCTATATGTACTACGTAACACAATAGAGGTCTAACCTGTATTGTTGTCCAACCTGATTTGGGTCCTATCTTTTTTTATTGTTTGTGCTTACATATGTCACCATGGCGGTTAGATTTGAACAAAGCTAGAAAACAGGGAAAAAATGTCACTAGGAATCCTCTTGTAACATGTGTTGACCTGGGTTACTGCAGAAAAATTGTGAGGACTCAAAACACGTATGTATTTTCTGCTCAGTCAGAATGGGATCTGGGGCTGATATATTCAATGAATGGTTCGAAGCTAAACATAAGGCTTGTTCTTTGAGGCTGACATTGCTGTCTTTTCTAAGAGTAGGCAAATCAATCAAGACATGCAGCCACAAGCCGGGTGTCCATAAGTTGCAATCTCAGATAATGTCCTGAAGGAATTCGTTTTCAGGCTTTTATGTGGGTGCGTTGGCAGAATTTATTTGGAATTTACAACTTACAGGGTCAAAGGTGCGCGCGATCACTAAGTGCACCGTGTTCCCGAAAGGTCCCCTGCCACAGATGCTCATTTCCACAATTAGCCATCAGTTTGTATAAGGGTTAATTGCAGACCAAAGACCCTTCTTATCTGGAAACGTAACTGTAATGGTTGATGGGGAAATAAGGGAAGGTGCAGCAGTGTGATAAGTGAACAGCGATGACTGGGCCATTGGAATGCTGCAACGCTCGGGCTGGGCACTAGTGAACTGCCCAGCCTGTCTCCAAACCTGTCCAAGGACACCATCCCTCTGCTCAATGGGCTCTCAGTGGTGCCTCATCCGTTCTGAGTCATGGCCAAAGGCATTCCTCACGCGTCAGTCCCAGTGGTTTACATGCATGGGAGGTGGACGGAAAATGTAAGCGTTCTTGACAGGTATGAAATGCCAGTTAAGTAGTGTTGAGCTTGAATACAAGTCGTCTTTACAGTTTTAGTTACATAATTTTTTTTGGGATAGAAATACTATTCTATTCTAAAATATATAGTAAATACATGTACAAACCAAGCTGTTTTGAATTGGTTCAATCCTGCCTGCTTAGAGTTTAAGTACATTTATGAATATATATTATTTTCAAAAGTAAAGCAACATCAATTTAAGTTATTTATTGGTTCTTTTCACCATATAATTGCATTAAGGTTGAATCAGTGAAGCCTTAATTGATATCTCTTTCTCTGTTCTCATTTAAATCTCATCTTTGTCGAGGGGGTTTCAACAGGCTTACCTGGTGGGACGCTCATCCTTCTTTCCTTACCTTTTTTTGTTATTTTTCAGATTCCTTTCTTTCCTCTTCGCCTGTATCTCTCATTCAGTCTCCTCAAGGCAAGTGTACGGTTCTCTTTAACGCTGCACGCCTGCTCTCCACCCCTCCCTGCCCCCCGTTCCCTCCTCTGTACCCCCTCATATCTGCTCTTAACTGGCCCTGGCCTACGCCAACTAAGCTGTACTGCCCTCACCATGCCTCTCTAGTTTCCTGCTCTTACGACCAACCGTCCTGTAGGTCTGCTCCAGTCTAGTCTAGCTAACACTTGTCTGTGGGCTACAGAATCCCCTCGATTCACCATGACTGCCGTGAGTTCCTGCAGGGCCTCACTAGCCCCAGTGGGTGACCTGATTGGTGCAGGAATTTGGAAGGGAGGAAGGGTCTGCGTGTACGATGCCTGGCACCTCGTTCTGTGAGACTGCGCTAAAGTGATACACGATTTAGTTAGTTTCAAAATAAAAGCCTCCAGTGGTATAGCCAAGCCCATACTCTGGGGCAAGACCAGTGCTGCAGAGACTAGTTCTTGGGTTAACTGGCTCAGACTCTGCTTTACTTAGCATTATCCCCTACCTGTCTGGCTTTAGACACCCCTCCTCCACTGGCAGCTTGACTAATTTTATCTGTGTCACCCGCTAATTGACCCTAGGGGGGGCTATGCTAATTAGTACGTGGGGGACAGAGCATTATAAATGGCATTTTGTCGTTTTCTTAAC